>JASVER010000003.1:24867970-24982868 GCA_030449065.1 Oceanodroma leucorhoa | reverse complement strand
ACAAGAGAGCCCCCCCCCCCCCCCAGTTTTTATACTGGGCATGATGTCACATGGTATGGAATATCCCATTGGCCGGCTGGGTCAACCGCCTCGGCTATGCTCCCCGCCAGCTTCTGGTGCACCTGGCAGAGCATGGGAGGCCGAAAGGTCCCCGGTGCAAGCACCACCCAGCAACAACCAAAGCATCAATGGGCCATCAACGCTCCTCTCATACCAAACCCAAAACACAGCACCCCCCAGCCACCAGAAAGAAAGTTAACTCTATCCCAGCTGAAACCAGGACACACAGCTAGTTCAACAACTAACACACAACAACAAAGCATGCAATTATTTCATAAATTTTCCGTTTTATAAGCAATATTCAAAGAGATAATTAATATTAAAGCTAGTCTTATACAGAAAAAACAAGGATATTCATAAGCAAGGAGGATTCAGTCTTTGAAATACCCAAACTTGTTCTGTCATTCAGTGCTCTTTTCTTTTTAAATGAAAGTGCGCTATAAGCACCACTTCTCAGTTGCACATAGGCAGGCTTATCTAGATTGTGCTATTCACAACATATCTTGATCATTCCGTATTCYAATTAAGTATGAATGGTATGGGTAGTAGAATACAATAAGTATCTTGAAGAACCTTTGCCATCCTTTGAACATTTATGCTTACTGTTGAAAGCTCAATGAAGGCAAAAGTAAATATCCGGGGTTATGGTATGCAAGTAACTTTATGGATTGTCTGGAGCACAGGAGGGTAAAAACCTCTCTAAAATAATGGAGAAAAGTGTAGCAAAAATCAACATCTGGTACCTGTCAAGGAAAAAATTAGAAGAGAAATTAAATGCAAATTATGAACAGCAAGGGGCGATGAAATAGCTTATGATATAAGTAATGATTTCTCCCTTCTCTAGTCTCTTCAATTCAAGACTTGCTGGTTGTTTTTCTGGCAGAATTCACTTTTTCTTGTTACAAAAATAAAACTACATGGTAGTCAACCATGCAAATATGTTACTGATCAGTTTGCCTTAAGTGCTAGTCCCTAAACTACAGCAAATGAACAGCTGATTCTCACAGACCTCTGTTGCCTATGCACTCTTGTGGAGGGTGGACGGCAGGTCTTGGTTAACCTTCTTAGCTGCTATAAGCTGTGTTCATGAATCAGAACTCTTGAGTTACTCAAATCTGAAATCTCTTCACGTTGTGTAGCATCTTAGAAATCTAAAGAAATACTACTACTTCAAAACTCAGACTCAGTCACATTTCTTCCAGAGAGAAATGTGAATGAGAAACCATCTACAGTGGTCATGTTATTGTTAGAAAAAGCAAGGAATCAGAACAGTCTGCTTGAAATGTCATTGAGATATTGAAGGAGAAATGAAGTGTGAAAGTCAGCACAGGACTGGGTACTTGCAATGCACCTTGCCATGGTAGAGATGTGTATCGGGGTTTGTTTTGTAAGGTTTCATAGACCAAAATATGTACCATTGTGTTGACACTGCGAAGTAACTTGTGAAAAGCAGTATCTGCTGTCCTAGTTCAAACAGGTCATTATTATCCATGAACAAATACRAAGCTGACAATTGGTGACTGCTAAGCTTCCTTTTAGTTATTCTCTTGGCCTGAATCCTAAAGACACTACATTACTAGTGCCGAAATGGAGTCTTGGGGATTGTTTTAAGTGCTGAAGACTCCCTCCCTTAACTTACTTCCTCCTTTATCAGAGACACGGCTGATTAGATAGGAAAGCATGCTGGCTGGCGCCTTCCCATCCCGCTTGTTTTTGTACCTCACTGCTGTGTAGTGCTGGGTCATGTTCCTATTCATTTTTCACGACCTTTCCTCATTACACCGTTTTTAATTGCAGCTTGTTTCTGTGACCTTGGAGTCCTACAGGCCAATCCAGAAGATCAGGCGCCGTGTTTTTAAATTACCTTCTGAAAAGGTTGGAAACACGAGGACATTTTTCAGAAAAGAATTTTGTGTGTATGTGTAGCTTTTACTTTTTTATCATATGATATTTGGCTCAGTGCTGTAGACTGTTTTTGCAGCCTGCTAGCAACTTCATGAATTCTGGTGTTGAATGATTCTCGTTTACAAATGTTTTATATTTGGTATGCATGTGGCTGTTCTATAAAAAACTGGATAATCAACTAATATTGCGTAAATATCTGTCTTTGTTTCACAGATTTTCATTCCCACTGCTTTGCTGCTTGTTTCTATACTGACTTTTTGTGTTTATGCCTCTCTGAAAATCATGCAGCTGTAGTGGTTTTGAACTCACACCTGTTTATTGCAGCCACAAACAAATTAGATCATGTGTTGAACTTATGCTATAGGCAATAAACTGAATTAAAAATATACCTATATACCTTTTGATGTGCTTTACCACATTTAGATACCCTTGAATAGACATTTTATTTTGATTGTTGGATTTGCTTAGTGTTCTATTCACAATTCCCTGTGCAAACTTTCAGTTGATACTCAAGTAGTTTAAGAAGTACTGCGACCCTTTATTGATGAGGAAATGGATTATTACTCATTAAAACTACTTCCTTCCCATCTAAAACCATCTTCCTATCAGGTTCAGAGCCAAAAAAGGAAGTTGTGGAAATTGTATGCTATGTTTTGAGAAAATATTAAGTATGTCTACCTGTGTAAGAGTACAAGAACATATTGTTATAGATCTGTTCTCCCTGTATTCTAAGTGGGCCGGATGTGAGGCACTTCTGGCCAGGAGTTGTGTAACCTAATTTATGTGGCACCGAGCCTGAGTTAACATACCTTGCCTCTCAGCATCCAGTTAATGCTGCTGCATGGCTTCCGGATTGGAGCTTTCTCAGAGCTGGTGAGCTGGGTGGAGCGGATACACGATTGTCCATACACAGTCATGTCAACGTGCACTTAATGCTCCCTGAAAGGGATTRAGAGCTGAGGTATGACCATTCTGTGTGTAGACAGTACAAGCCTTATACAACGCTCTTGCATTGTCTTTAGGTTACAGTTTTTAATGTTGCGGCCTAGTATGAAGTATAACCTTTAGGGGGTCTGATGCCTGGATGCACTGGGTTCTTACAGSTCTCCCTAAAGGTGGAAGAGACGGAAAAAAGTTAGATGGAAAATCTGGATTCATCCAGATGCCTACGTTTGGATATAAGTTGCCTTACCATAGGTATTTAAATCTGTCAATTCCGATGTTCATGTATTTTATTATAAAGTCCTGTCCTAGATGCAGAGGCAGATACAACCTTGATGTAAATGGGAGGGTTCTTGGAGCTAAATGTCCTCTTTATTTGGTATCCATGCCTCAGAGGAAATTAGACTTCTTTGTTCTTGACAAATGGCTCTTCCTTTCCCTATCTCCTCCTGCTTGGCTAGCTCATCTGCAGAAGGAAAGGGGCCAGGATGTTTCAGGACCTCTTTGTGCAATTTCAGTTCTTTGGAGCCATTGACTGCTGCTGTAAATCAGAATGATCTTGGGATTGAAGTAGAAGGACAGTGGTCACAAGATACAGGTGTGCAAACATTTGTGTTATTCTGTGTGGCTCCACTTTCTAATGGCAACAATACTGTGAATCATAATAACATGAATGGTAGAGTACCTAATGGTAAAATTCCTTTGAATAAAACCTTGCTGCTAAGTGTTCATAAAAATAGGTAGGGTATTTTTCCCCTCAAATGAATTCAAGTATATTTGAAAGGCAGAACTTTCATTTAGACGTATGTAGAGCTCCAGCATAATTTAAAATATTGCTTCTGTTAGTTCTAGCTTTACTTTCACGTGGTGGTTGCAAAGGTAATACTTCTTTTCTAGAAGGACGTGTTTCTTCTTTTTCTTAAAAACAGTAGATGAATACAGGCTTTTGACGCTAATAACTAGTGCTGAGAGAAGTATTTTTCTGTGGTCAATTGCTTTGGAACAAAACATGGTTTTTAAGTTCTCAGAGGATTCACTCTAATAGGATAAACAACTGCAGGCAGACCTAACATTTACGCCTGTCAGCCTTTACACTGCCAAATTGTTAAATATTAGTATATCACATATGTATCAACTTTGTTTCTTAATATTGGCTCTTATTACAGTACCTTTGTTAAGTACCTGCTGGCCCCAAAAGATTGAATTCCACCGACTCAGAGGTTTTGTTATGGCAGCGGCAAAACAATCTTTTGTCTTATAGCTAAAGCACAAATATAAAATCACAGGAAGAATTTGGAAGAGAACTTCGGGTTAATAAAAATATGATGCTGCTGAAGTTAAGGGGAAGTTTGTCTTCTATTTCAGCTGAAACATAGCAAGTCCCTTGTCAATAGCTTTTGAAAATCTCTCCAAAAAGATGAAAAGAAAATTATTTAAAAGGAATGGAATCATATGTTCTGTCAACCCTTCATTGCTTCCTTTGCAACTTGAAAAACCTATTAAACCTGACTAACAAGAACAACAAAAAATTTGGTTCATTAATGGCCATCAGTTCAAGGTCTTCCACTGACTCCCTTAGGCACCGATGCAGGCTCCTACTAATTAAGCATGTAAAGAACAGGTGATTTGTGCTTAGAAAGTATTTTTTATAATTAATTAGAGCAATCTAATAAAAATGTGTAATTTTTCTAGCAGGAGATCTCACTTTTTGAAGTGCTAGGTAACTAAGGGAAGGAAGTCATGTTTGATACATCTTTTTTTTTTTCATTTTTGCAAAAGGAACATGAAAATGTACCTCTTCTTTAACTTCTCTTAAAACATGTAATTTGGTGTAAGTCAAGTTTATGACAAAGCAAGAGACAGTGTCTGTTTTAAGGAGATGAAAGCTTCACTCCTTGTAATGACATTGTGGAAGAGGCTAAAAAACGAGTAATTACCTACTGCTTATGATGCTACCCAATGGTAATCACTGTACCAAGGGATAATCCAAACAAAGCCTTCCTCATCATTCCTGGAAACAGCTCCCATTGTTCTTGTTCTGGCTGCTTCTGATGATGTAAGGTAATAATGGGCAGTAACGCTTTTCATGCTAAATGTTTCTGAGAGTYCCACATTTGTGAAACAGACTGAAAGGTAATAAGAAAGTCAAAAGAAGTTTAGAGTATTTTCTTACCCAATCCCTGAGCATGGCTGAGCACATCTCCTGTGTAGTCCCTTTTAAGAATTAAAACTATGTTTGATCTCTGCGGAAGACATAAATATACAGCCTAAGAAGAGTGGGCTGGACATAGACAACAGCGGGACCTGAGAGTAATTTCCTTTAAGTGAGTGGGCTGTATGAATATGATTTATTTATTCAGCTCATACACAGACTGTCTTCTTAACAGTCAATATGAAAACAATTTATTTTAATATGCAACAAAAGAGGCAAATTTGTTTCCAGTCARATCTTAATGTTTTGTTCAACTTGTATATTTTTTTAATGCCAGTTTCAGCCAGCTCTAATAAAAACGAAGAGGTTGCTTAAAACCAACCGGGTAGGGGCATTTCCTTCTGTCTGCAACGTTGTAAATAAGCAGCTGATAGGATGGTTGGGGCGCCTGAGATTCAGCATCTGCATTAGAATTTATGCTTTCATTCTTTGGTGCAATTAATGCTTTCGTATTTTATCTAAAATAGAATAATTTCTGTGGGAGGGAGTGCTTTTTTATGGGTACTGTAGAGTATAGGAATCTCCTGTAGGAGACCACGGAATCAAGAGGACCATTTGATTGAAATATTTGTTCTGACTCATCACAGAGAGGTGTTGACCCTAATTCCCAAATATCCTGGCTGTGCCATTTGAGTTCTGGATTATAAGGTGAAAGGTGAATGGCAACACTTTGCTTTCATTTATTTTAACTGATTTTGTGAATTTAGTCCCTCAAAATGAGATCCACTTCAACACTTTCCCCCCCACTCCTTCGCTCCTGTCCTTCCCCCCTTTCTTCCTTCTCTCCCCTTTTCTTTACATCTTTCTTCCTATTTGGCAGATTCATATCAAACACATTAATGTTTTCAGGGAAATTTTTGGCTTTCCAGCATTTGTACTCACTTGTAGAATTATCATGAGAAGCTGAATATAAGCAACATTTATGGTATATTATATATACCCATACCCAATAGTTATATTGATTTGATAAGAGTTTGTAGGCAGAGTTGCCTATTTCYTTTTTTACTTCACTTACATTTTTTCTTTATTTTGTTTTATTATTTTATAGTCTATTTCCACCAATAAAAATGGTCACTGGCATACAGTGCAAATTGCCTATTGTTCAGATTTTAGGCAGTACAAGATTTAATTGATTAATTTCATTGAAATGGATGAAACTAACAACAACATAAAAATGTTGTTTGCTTTTCAGTATTAGATGCTTAATTAGTAATTTGGCAGATATGACAAGTAAGGAGGGTACTTCCTGATGGTTGACAATTCATTGAGTTGAGTGCCAACAGCAAATCCAAAATCCCCTAACTGCCATTAATTAATTACCAGGAAATACCTGGCTCGGGTGGAGTGGGTCATTATGCTTCAATTCCATGTAAAACTGTGAAGGGTGAAAAGAAATCAAAATCATGTACGAAGTGGATTGTACAAAGCTAGTACAGAGACCAAACTCTGTATATTCACTGTAGTTATACAGTGACACAAATAGGCCGTCACAGATTTCCTATTCACAAGCACAGCTCAGACACGTGAGGCCAGAACTTCAAGGTGCCTTTAGGTTTAGAACTGCAACGGGTGTAACCAGGATATATGTTTACAATGGGGTAGCATTTTCTAAAATGCACAAGTGAACAATGAAAATGTCTCCTGAAGACTGCCTTCTAACCCATGTTCTTTAAAGATTACATTTTATATTCATGTTTGAGAATGGTTTTGCTTGTTAATACTTCAAAGCAAGGGTACTTATTCACACAGGATAAAATTAGGTTACAAAAACTGTTGCAAGATACCAGGATTGCTAAAGCGTGTCTCTGAGTTTTCTTCAGTCATTTTAGGTTACAGTCTACAGTTGCTTATTTATTACTGCAAATTGCTTTACTAATAAAGATGAAAGTATGGATAGTCCATGATAGCAAACTGTATCTATTTCACTGAAGTTATACCATTATTTTCCAATATTTCAAAGGAAAAAGCAGGGCAAAAAAGATATTTTTTCCCAACACTTCCTCTCCCCAAGACCTCCATGTAATCATTAACCAAGAGAAAGCTTATTTTTTATTAAATCAGAATCCTAGTCTAAGGCATGAGGAAGATGCGATTGAGAGACTTTATGGTTCTAAGATAGGTGAGACATATCACAGTTGTTTCTGCTTATACAAGTCCAAGTCAGATGACAATCAAATCCAGAGTTTTAGTTTCCTTATAATAAGCATAGCAAGTCTTCTGGTGACAATAAACACAGGTAAATAAAAATGGATACAAGTGCATTTCATATTATCTCAGACTGCATAAAGATTTTTATTCTGGTTTTGTGGATGGTTTTGTTGGCTAGCTTAGCTTTTCAAAGTAGGTTATAATTTACTATTTTTCTAAATTGTTTTTATCGGTTTATGTTGTAACTTTCAGAGGAGCTTTCCTCTCCCCTCCTTCCTTCTTCAACAGCAATAGAGGGTTATATTTGGAATGTACTTACATGCACACAAAGTTCAGCATTTCAAATGCTTTGGGGGCCCAAACCTATTTCAAGCTAGAATGATAAAGATTATTAAAGGGTAGAAACATATTTATCCCCGACACATTTCGTAACAGGAGAGAGTATATATGCAGTTCTGCTGATCATTTTATCTTTTCCATTTTTTAAATTTCCCATTAGTATGTACGAACTCGTCTTAAATACAAGAAATCCAGGAGTGTAATTTAGACAACAAGGACATTCTAAATACTTAGGACTTTCACTTAAATTTTTATTAAATAAAATCAGAATTTGGTGAGGATTTTGCAAGATCACTTCGTGTACACCAAGACTCTTCGTACTGTTCAGAAGTAGATTTGAGAGAACATCCAAATTTGCGTTAATCAAGGAACAGTTTCCCCACCGTTCTTCATCTGGATGTGCAATAGTTTTTTTTTTCTTGTCCTGGCAGTATCAACACCTGGTGCTTGAGCCCTACAATTTTTCCATCATTGGTCTTTCAACAGAATGCATGTGCAGAGATAGGAAAGTTATTTTAGGCGGTGGTGCAGGAGGTGGAGGCGCAAATGGGACGGAGAAAGAAAGGGGGAACTGTAGGAAGTGTACAGCAAAATAGTTCATTTCCTTATATTTATGAAATGAGTGGGTTCCCACACATTATTTCTGACCAGAATTGTGTTGTATTTTTTGAAGAACCCTTGAGAATCAGTTCATACCAGGGATAGATAACTCATTGAGCCACTGGAACCTTGCCTTTTCTTTAATAAAATRATTCAGATTTGTTTTTCCAGGGTGCGGTCTCCCAGCAAAACTTTACCACTTTTAGGAAGAAAAGGAGTTCTCATGTATCTTAAAAAACCTAACTATCTTAAAAAATGTATCTTAAAAAAATAACTACTATTATCCAATGGCTAGTTGTTTAAATTTAAACAGTGTTTCCATGGGACAGGAAAAAACTACCGATAAGAAACAATGTAGTCTAATGGTAAAGATCTTATGATTGTGTGCTTTTCAGTGATCATTCTAATAATTCACGTACTTTCATAACAGAACAAGATATCTTGTACTTATAAATGAAGGGTGGATATTACTGCATAAACGACATACAATGCCTTTCAAGCTTTTTGTTTAGCTGCTGTTTAAATATGCAGCTCAAATCCCACTATCACTGAAGAGAGTGATAGAACTTCAAACAGAGCAAGAACACACCCGCTTTATCTGATCTAGTAGAGATACAATGGGACAATGAATACAAGAACATTTTTATTTTTTCAGATGTAAACTTAAGGATAAGGAAGGAATGTATTGTATTGCTCTGTTTTCCCTGTGGGACACACCTAGTAAATATTGTAGAATACTTATTTTTTAATGAAGATGAAATTGCAGATTTTGTTTGCAGCCAGATCCCGGTCAGGAGATTCAGCCATATTTCTTTTTAACTAGATGTCTAAATTTCTGTTGAAAAAGCTAATATTATATGGCCTAAACCTCAGAGCTACTGATACCCTAGCACTGTCCTAAATCTTAGAATCACCCAAGTGGTTAATATAATACCATTACCTGTTAATTTATGGCAGCCACATTTGGAAGTTCAGACGTATAGACAAAAATGAATCTTAAATGGTCTGATACTAATCGGAATACATTCTTAACAAGAGAAACTGACCAAGTATTTGAAATTTGGTCTCTCTTTACCAACACAGTTATCTTTCCTAGAAAATGCAGGGAGAGTCCCTTTGAGTACCATTGGAGATCAAAAATAATTAATGTTTATCTGAACTAAAGGCAAATGATTGATGCTATAGTATGCGTCACAGAAAAATAAGTCCTTCACGTTTCTTGTAGGTGGTACTTTTTTTTTTTTTTTGATCTTTTGTTATTCAAAGCTGCTTTGGATCTAGTCAGAATAGTTATGTTATCCCCTGATTATTTGGTTCCATTTTGTTTTATTGCATCTGTGCAGTATAAAAAAAGATACTGTCCTTAATACGAAGTGGTCAGATATTCTGCCGATGTCCTTAAGGACAACTCCATTGGCTTTGTGCAGATTGTAAGGAAATAAATTTCCTTACAAATTGTAATGAAATAAAAAAGACTAAATTTATTCAGGCAGTAAGATAGACTTACTCTTTTTGGGAAAAAAAAAAAAAAAGTTGTATAGCCTCTTGATAAGTGTTTCTGCAAATAGATAGATAAGAAGGCGCATGTTTTACAAGCCTCTGACACACAGCTGTTTGGCCAGACTATTGTTTCACACAGCAAAAAGTGAAGCACTGGCAAGTTGGCACAATGATGCACTTGACTATGACTTAAAACCCATTTTGAACCCTGAGAGACTTTGAGGATAGAAATGGCGTATAGAAATACATGCTTTGTAACTTACCTAGTACAATGATTAGAGCTACTGTTATAGGAATAATAGTTCTTGCTGAGACAAGGAACAGGAAAAGGTTCTAAAATTGCTGATAGGAATCTTGGAATTGGATTTCTTACAGATTTCTTTGGTTGTCTTGGCATTTTGTTTCATTATTGCACACTGAAGGTTAGTAGGAAATTAATATATGGATTTTATTCATTATACCCATTGTAATACAGTTAAGTCTGTATCTGATTCAGTTTGCAAATATAAAATGTTTTTTATGTTAYTTCAGTTCAGAAAGGTATTGAAGTGTGTGGGAGTGAATATGAGAATATTACTTTCATTTTTTATATGTACTGTTATGCAGTWACTCTCCCATCATATTGATTGTTTGCACATTTAACTTGGAGCAAATTACCCTGGCATTTAAATGAGTCTCTGGATGGGAAGCTTTCAAGCCCCTTTTTTGTTTAAACTTTACTTTACTAAAAACCTTTAAGATTTTTCAGTTTTAACTTATTAAAGTGTTCTCTTCACCAGTATCACATGTACCTTAGATGCTGTGTAAGTATTTATTATCTAGCATAAATGATGATAAATGTAGTAAAATACTTGGTTTTTCTTTTAATCTTTGGTAAAGACATATTCTATTCAAAGGACACATACATAGAGTATGTATTTTGAATAAAGACTTTTTTATGAGGCTTATTTTTAGACCAGTGCTTTAATGTCCATGTGATAAATCCTTTGCTGGTGTAAATCAGTGGAAATATATAAGATGACATCCTCTGGTGGTCTAACAGTAGGACCTCCTCCCACATCCCTTGAAGATCACAGAATAAGAGTAATTATACTTTTAAAAGACTTATTTAACTTGACATCTCAGCCCTTCAAATTTACCCATTATGCCTTCTCCACTGTAACCTGTGCAAAATAATGATGTTACACAGGCATGAGAAATTAACCTTTGCCTGTGTCGTCTGTGTCGTGGCTTTTCCCTGGTTTCATCCATAGATGACCAGTTGTCCTGGTTTTGGCTGGGTTAAGCCTGCCGGGTTAAACCACACCGCCAGTGTATGTCATGTATATCCAAGGTAATCTAAGGTGGAGCAGATGTGATATTTGATCCAGTGTATCTCACTCTAGTGCCAAATTTTAGCTGATAGTTCCTTTTGTGGTTTTGTTGGTTTTATTGAAATCTACAGTGCTTTCAAGTCACAGGATAATTAGAACACACTTGGAATATATGGGTGTAATTATAGGAGAAGGACTTTTATCTTCAGCACCTTTACTACTGCCAAAACAAGTAAGACAGCACACAGCTCAGAATTCACAACTTGTGGTGTTTGCAGGGTTGGCAGTCATGGGGTAAAAGTTACGTTGTTTTCACCAGTAAACCAGACAACTTGATTGCATGTATCATTGGCACATGTTGTCAAGACAATTTAAAGGCAGTTGCATGCACTAAAAAAAAAATACTATAGTACTTTACTGAATTCAATTCAGCCTACTATTTTTATGCTTAATGTATAAAATAATTATGAAAAAAATGTTTTCTGTGACATAAAGTAATTTGCTGTTGTACTTGACTTGCACATTTTAAAGTCTTTTGCATTACTCTGCCTCTTTTACTGATTTTCAGTTCAGCTGTCTTTATCATCTACTCTTCATRACTTACTTTTTTGCCTGAAGGGACTCTCTTTGCTTTAGAGACAACGGCAATTGTCTGGTATTAATTCTAACTGTTAAACAAAGCCAAGCGGTAGCCTTTCTGCTACCAAAATATTATCAGTATATTTATTGTATGTGGTAGGAAAGCTTCAGGCTTAATCTGAAGCTATATCCTGTAGGATTATGTGTATGCATATGCACACCAAAGTTAATCCTACAGGCAATAAAAAAATCCAAATGCAAGTCTTCCCATCTCTACATCAGTTTGTACAGCTCAAAGCAAAAATTTACCTTGATATTTCGGAGAAGGTGTAAAGTATTTAGATTTTTTCCCTTTTAATGTTAGCTACATGGGTAAGGGCTAGACTGAGTAAGGGGCTAGTTTTGTCTAAGAATTAAGTCCTCAAAGTAGACTCTAGACATAAGGATAATTTACCATAAAATACACACATCTTGAAGAAGGGTCAGAATGAAAGGTTTATTTAAGTGGGCTGTAACGATCAATCGGCTATCATCTTATTCCACTGTGTGAAACACATTCTTTTTACTCAAAAAGAGGTAGAGACATGCTAGTTGCTGTAAAAGCTGAAGCTGAAAGGAAGAGATACATATTTGAACTCCCATGGTTGGAGGAGAGAGTTGATTGTTATACAAATTCTACATTTCATCGCCTCCATATTTCCTTCATTGAAAATGGAAGTTGCAGTAATCATATTTTGCAGGACTCAGATCTTGTTAGTGTATGTTAGACAATGTTCTGAATCTGATGACTGAATCAAACATCAAAAGGTAGAGAACAAACATTTTATTTCCGATTCCTAATTGGGTTTAGGTGAGCACTGCATTAGAAGTGAACAGGAAGTTGCTCTGACCCRTGGATGTTCTGGAGCTGGACAGATACAGAAATCTGTCACTTGTGTCAATGCACAAACCGCTCTAGTTTCAGCAGCAGAAGTGAGTCTTTGGTTGGTCAGTTTGAAATTTGAATGACTTTGCTTCATGCATTTCTTCCACAGGGTTCATTAGGCCTTTGTGAGCTTAGTCTTAATCCTTTGTATGACTCTAGAAAATTTTAGTCATTTATTAARTTTAGCTTTCCTTCCAAGTAACCATACAGTCCTAAAAAGGCAAAGATATCATAATGATGGGTATTTTATTCCAGGGATAGGTACAATTCAGGACAATGGAAGACTTCACTTTTAAATAATGCCTTGAACAGATCCCTCTGCTTCCTCTATCTCCTCCCACCACAATCCTTTCATACGCTGATAAATACGATTGTTTAAATGGCAAAGAAACTGTAACATTCTTGATCATTATTTGGTTTGTTCCCAGCTTTATAATACATTCCTATCACCTCTTCATCCCAAATTAGATCCTAAAATTTTCTTCCCCCTTATTATTTCTGATTCTGATTAACTTATTCGTTTCTTCAGAATGTGGAGACTTCCATTAAGATGTTACAATTGTCATGTAATTGAGGAACACCACTTTTCAGATATTTTGTCAAATAGATAAAATGTATGTGACTATCTAACACTCAGTTGCAAAGCAATAGAAATGTTCTTTGCTTTTGATTATAAAGTTTTGGGCTTTTGTTTTGGCAGGTTCCTCATCGATACATAAAGGATCTGTAGCATTCACTGATGATCTCACAAATGACATATGTCTTATTCTATTGCCCATGTTTTCTTGTTTTACTTCATCAGTTATGTCATTCTTTGACGCTTTTCCTATTGCATTCTCATCACTTCTCTTATCTCTTTCCACATTTGTTTCCTTGTGGCATTGCCTCATTCAGTACATTACACCCTCCAAGTTCCTTGACAGCTTCTAGATTAATTTCTTTTTTTCTTTTATGTAAAGGTTTTGTTTAGCCTTTGATTTATTTTCCTCTTGTGCCAGTTCCTTTCCTGCAATTTCAGTTGTACAGTGCTCTTTCAGTGGTATTAACAATTCCCTGTGTTTACTGGAATGCACACCATTAGGATTTTTCATAGTCACTGTCTGGGATTTTGTATTCCTCTGTTTCTACCATTTGTTATTACTTGTGGACTTAAATTCTTGTTAAGCTCAACTGCATTTGATTCAGGACATGCATGAGTTTTAAATATACTGAGATCCTCTAATCAAAACTTATTTTTCAAGTAATTTCTCAAGCAGGTTCTTCTGCACCCTGCTCCACGTGCTCTCTCTTTCTCCACCTCCCATATATGACTTGCCCCTTCTTAAAATGCTTTTTATCATTTATTTAATTCATACATAAAAAGAAGCATAGTTTTCCATACCGCTAGTACTTTTAGCATAAATTATTGTCAAAGAATAATTTTTGAGATTGCCCAAAGTAGGTATAGAGCTTGTGCTAAAAACAAGGGAAGAAATATTTTCCCCATGAAACTCCGTTGATTTATAGAGAATTACTTTGAACTCTTGTTTCAGAATACCTCTTTTTTCCCTTGTTATAAGTTACATATTAGCAATGCAAATTTTTCATAGGTTTATTAGAACTTCATTTGAGTCTTTGTGTCATTTCAATGTTAAAGGCATTGTGGGTATTAAAGATTATGAAAAAACACGGCTAACCAAACATATTTATGGCAGGAAAGTATGTGAAAATATAGCAATATTTGACACTTTTTTTGCTATTGTGAAAATACTGCTATTTGAGCAAAAGTTCCTGATATTAAAGAACTTATTCAAAATAAATACAACTTTCAGAGGAAGCAGGTTTAGACTGACTTGTGACTAAAACAAAGGGAAATCTGTTTAATTCAGAATTTTGTATTATGTTGTTTTACTGTCAGTGAATTAAATGTTTAACTTGTCGTACAGCCTTAAAAATAACGTTTCATATTAAGATACTGTAATTTTCCATTAAAACATCATATGCATTGAAAATTAGCACCTTTCCCTTCATTAGGAAAGCTGAGAAAATTCATTAGAATTTATACTCTAGGTTTAAATTCAAATAATATTGCCAAAAAGAAGAAAAAGAAAAAAAGTTGCACTTCCCTATGATGGCTACGAAGTTACGCTTTTAAATTGGAATTGCAATGAAATGTCAGTGATGCTGATTGTCTGAAGTGTCTGAGTGATGCTGCACACTAAAGCAGTCTTTACATATTGCCTGAAACTTACTGAATAGAACAAACCAAGTTTCATGAATAACTTCACTTTTATGTCTTTAATTTTTTAAATATTGTATGCATTCTTGCAAATATGGCATTTTTTCCTCTTTATTTATTTTTACCTAATTGTGGCACAGGAGAAATGGCAGTCCAAAAGTTGGRGAGAGAGTTAAATCTTCTTTCTAACTGTAGGCACAGAATTTAATCTATTAGGGGAACGTTTCCATCTTTTTATGCCTCCATTTCCTCACTCTGAAGATGTACTAGACCAGACTGGCCGTGGCTAAAAATGACATTAAATTTGGAATCTTTACTAGAGTTCACCCAACCTACCCTGAGGCACACCCTTCCATTAGAAAATGTGCTAGTTTCAAATTCTTCATTGCTTTAGGYAGAATTAATACTTTTTTCCAGAAATATATCTTTCTTCTGCAATGTTTATTTTACTCTCTTTATATTTTTGTGTTTGTATATTTCTTCTCTAAGTTTTGGAAGAGGAGCTAATGATTTYATTGCTACAGAAAACAAACTGCAACAACCATGTTTGGTTTTGATGTGGCTGTTTTCAGCTTTTGTCATTTTTTCCTTTGTCATTGAGTTTTYACAGTGGGAGGGGGGACTATACAGTAAGCTGTAATTACGAATCCTATGGAAAGGCAGGGGTAGTAAAGGATAAACATAGTATCCTGTTAGGAAGCACTGCTTTGTAGGCAAAAAAAAAAAAAAAGAAGTTCTCCTAGATCAATATTTGACAAAGAAAATTTGTTGTGCATGTGTTTAAAATCAGTTTCTAGCAGCAGTAGCACAGTTCACTTGTTCCTGCATTGGGCTGCATCTTGTCATTTTACATGCTGATCTCACATTGATTTCTATTCAATTTTTTATGCATGGCAATGAAGTCGCATTGGCAGTACTTAAATTTGCAGTGGAAGGGCATAAGTCAATTCTTCYCTGCTCCAAGCTGTAGTTTCTAAAGACAGGAAGCTTGTGCCCTGGGATGCAGGAACCTTCTAACAGCCAACGAGGTGTGGGTGAGAAAGCAGCTGGATTGGTAGGAAAGCAGAGCAAGCGATAAGATGTATGCAAAGGTCAGTCTAACTGCAACCTGAGAATCCCTGTCGTGAATGAGGATAGACCCTATTTTCTTTGGCTCTGTGTCAGCACAAAAGAAGAACTCTTGCCTACGTGCCTTCAGTCTAAGAAAACTSAGTCAGTATTCTGTCAGCACAGAGGGACCAACATGAGCCATGTTTCATGCCTGAAAGCCACAGTACTTCCAAGGTAGGAGTGGCTTCATGCTGAACCCCCTGCAAGGCTAGTCCTTAATGGGAGCATCTGGCCCAGAGAAAATACTAGGTAACACTCCACTGCTTTGGCTTTTGTTATGAAGAGTATGTAAATTGTAAGTTGTTTACACCTCTATTAATCCCCTGAGCAAGGATTTAATGAAAGATGTTAATTGGAGCTTCCATTAATTTTGATGAGATTTCCCATTGGGAGTGTTAGCCCCAGAAGACACTAATAATGTGCTCATTCTAATGTTTCTTAAGGACACTGACAGGATCCGTAATGGAAATATGTTAACAGAAAGCAGGATTCCCATGTATCCATAGTAAGTCTGAGGGGTCCATAATCCTTTACAAGTTCTCAGGGTAGGCAGGAAGGTCTTGTCTAGGGTTCACATGAAGCAAAAGTGGACATGCTCTGAAGAAAACCAAATAATGAAGACAATTCTGAGAATGTGTTCTTGAGTGAATTTGACTCTGTTTGTTTGTAATATGTATAAACACAAAGGGATAAAAGGGAATGCCTGAATGAGAACTATTGTTAGGAAAAGCAAAACTCACTGCAGAATAGGAAAAAACAACTAAAGAACTAAAACAAACTAAGAAACAAAGGGTAAGCAGGTGCAGAACTTGGCAAAAGAAAAAATTGAAGTTTATTTAAACATTTTAAAATTTAAAAACAGAGATTTAAAAATAAATCTCTGTTTCCTTATTGTTCTGAAGAACCAGAATATAATTTACACTGATTTACTCCCCTCCTCTTTGATGCTTCTAACTGCCAGGTTGCAACTGGCAGTGATGCATTTTGATGATGAGAGGGTCATTTTCCTCYAATTTTGAATTGTCGTCTTTTTCTTTGATTACCTCTTACATGGGTCTCTACTTCTTGCTTATTTAGGCAGTTCAGTAAGGATTTAGGAACTTTATATATTGTAGGTTTTAGCCTTAAAAAAATGGATACTGTGATGAATATTTCCATTGTTATTAGTAAAACAAGAAATCATTTAGAAAACCCAAACAAAATCCAAGCCACAGGGGAACTAGACATATATAGTAAGAAAGTGCTTCTGCCATGAAGAATTTCTGTTTTGAAGGGACCAAATAATAAGAGAAATGTTATTATCTCATTTAAGAATGTGGGATGAAAAACAGAGCAATGAGGTGACTTGCCTAATGGTGTAGGTCTGAGCTAGGAATAGAATCCAGACTGCCTGACTCCCCAGGCAGGCCATTAAAACAGATTGCCCTTTTCTCCTCYGTGAGCAACAAGTGAGGGTTACCTKTTTAACAGCCTGGATTTGATGAAATATACACTGTATATTTTGCGTAATGAGTTGTGTTTTACCATAATTTTAATGGGAGTCTTTTTTTAAAGAATTAATGTTGTAACTCATTAATGACAAATTATTTATGGGCTCAGTGTGTCACTGCTGGAAAGATACTTCTTCCTAATCAAAGTGACTGTATCGTGTCAGAAGACACTGGTATTTATTTTTCAGGGAATAAGTACCAGAAAGTGCTGCACAGGATGTTCTTTCCTATGCAGCCCTTGTTAACATTTACACCTGAAACACATGGTCTAAGTCTCAAGGAGTGAAAATAAATCTGTCACCTCTAATACGGTTCAGAATACAGATGCGAAAGTCCATTTTTTTGGAGTTAGTATTGTCTAGTGTACTGCAGAGAACTCATCCTTTAAAACCAGCCGTGGTGACATAGCAAAATACGTCCTAAGGAAATGTTCTTACAATTTACCTCTATAAAATAAATTCTCCAATTATGAATTAGAATGAGAATTAGAATTAGAATTCCAGCCCTGCTGGAGGTTGAATTGGGTAGATATTAGCTTGAGAAATAAAAATCTTGGGAAAACCTCCCTGGCATGCTCTTTCAACTGACCTTAAGGAAGGTATGTCCAAGGCAGAAACAAAAAAATTACCTAAAATTAAAAATTAAACTAAACAATGTTTAGAACACACTGGAACTCCCAGAAGAGAATAGATTTGTTACCTAATTCCGTAGAAAGTGTGCAGAAAGGTGAGCTGTAAGATATGTAGAGATGGGGATTTAAGTGGGACCTTCTTTCCTTAGTACAATAACTATGATAAAAGTTGGAGTTTGCACACTACATATTCCCAGACATGTCCCTCATGATGTTGGTTGGCATTGAGAGGAGGGGTCATCCTGTAACAGCAGAAGTTTCACTCAGTATTTAGTTGGATACTTGGTTTTGGAACCARTGAAAAACCAGATGTGGAACAAGGTTCTCAACCAGCTAACAGGGGGGAGAAGACAATTAAGTTGCTAAAGCTGAGCCCTTGATGTGCTGGCCAGTTTGTCCTCATGTACTGGTGAGGGAGCATATGGGATAATTCTTTGAAGAACAGGTGTAAAGTATATTTGGCAAATTGCTCTCTGTGATCTTCCTAATGGCATTATCCAGAGAGCTACCAGTTAGGAACATGCGTATAGAAATTAGACCATATTAGAAACCTACTTGCAGTAGATGAATTTTGATGAAGTTGCTATGTAAGTCCAATTTCTCCCCATCCCACCAGCTCTTTCTCTAAAAAGCTTTCTCTGTTGTTCAATAATAGGTATTTTCATTGTTTAGGATTATTCACTAAAAGCTTGTGTTTATTTATATGACCTGAAAACGGTAAAAATGAGTAAAGATCTTTACAGGTATGCCTTTTTTTGTTCCAGTTATGCCTTGAATATTTCTCTTTTGTGTAGACCAAATTACTCTGCAAATTTTTGTGTCTCGTTTGCATTTTTTTTTCTTTTTTGCTCAACCTATGGTTCCAGTCTAGCTGCTTTATTTGTTTCCTTTATTAAAAATAGACTTTCTACTATAGCTTTTTTTGGTTCTAGTTAAGTCTTATAAAAAATAATTTGTTACAAAGAATATATATGTGGTTTCATTGCAAGGTAGAACCATAGATAAATTTCCAGTATAGGAAGGGTAGGTAGAACCACTCATCATATTAATTTCCTGATAACTCTTCTTATACGATTGCATTTTCTGCTGCTTATAACTTTATAAAACTCTGATTTTGGGGATTTATTTTCTTTTTTAGATGTCTGCCTCAGTCTGAGATTTCATTAAAAAATACAGCGAAAATGTTTTAGACATTTCCAAGGAGCTGGAAAGACATGCTGAATTCCAGAAGAATTTCAGAGGTCCCCACTGAGTTTGAAATCTCTCCAGAGATGATTGCTAATATTGATGAAATGGTAGGTGGGTTTTTTTTCCCCTTTTCACAATTCAATGAGGTTTTAACCATAGTCCATTCTGACAGATGCCAAAGGCATGTTTTTACTGAAGTTGATATTTTAACAATTGGCTAATTACCCTGTGTGCCTTCTTTGTAGCATATCCAACCTGAAACCTATTATTATTTTACATTTCCATTATGGTTGCACACATAGTCCTCAGCCAATTTGTACAAGCACCAACACTCAGTGTCTGCCGCAAAGAATCATGAAATTCTGAAAGTATGTCCTAAACCCTCTTAAAAAAACAGGCCTTTTCACAGCACCTCAGAGAGAGATCCCCTGAATTATGGTACCTTAAAATTACTTCCAATGCCACTAAAAAAATCAGAGTAGTTCAACTATTCCTATTATTCTTTCAAGTTTTCGGAGTGGTAGTAAGAGACGTCATGGATTCTGTATTCATTTCTTTAAGTACTATATTTATGGCAGTGGTGATCAAAGCTTCAGAGTTCGTATCTGTTCCAAGTTATATTCATCTCTTATGTACATGTTACTACCTAACATGAGCAGGAGGAGTCATCTTTGACTTTTTTTAATTCTCTTCCCCCCCCCCCCTTTTTTTTTTTTAAACAGTTCTCTTGTTTTCAGCAGCAGCATATGAATTCCTATGAATTTTGCAGTAATTTTAAAATTCTAATTTTTCTTAAAGATGATGTGAAGAAGTCTCCTGGGATATACACATCTCATGCAATGGGACACTGAGCTGCTGCYGTAAAAGTTAAAGAACTGAAGAAATCAAAACAGCCAGGTAAATGCTATCTTACATTGACAAAGATTGAATCGCACTATATTGGTGTTTTTATCCACAATTTTTATGATTAAATTCTTAATCTGATGTAAATCAGATAACTGCAATGGAGCTACACTGACCCAAACCAGCTGTAAAGCTTTTGGTGACTTCCATAAATAATACTCTGGCTTCCAAGCACTCCTGTTTGTAGTTTTATAAATCAAAGCCCAACCAGTGAGTTTTGGCTGTTCTGAGAGATGGCATCATAAACTTGTCACTCCCAAAACATCTTGCACTGAGCAGAGAGGTGAAGTGTATTGACTGAAGTATATAGAGCAGCTTACAACACATTTATTGGAGATCTAGGATCTGCTCTCTCTTCCATTGTGAAATAGAAGTATTCATACATTTATGGAAACTCTTTTCATTATTTTTGCGAAGTGGAACACTTTCAACAGACAAAATTTACACCTACTCAKGGGATAATATTCTGAGAGCTCTGTACATTTCTTACATTTGGAAAATACCTTGAGATTTAATCGAGGTATTACAGATACAGCAGAAAGAAGCAGGGGTTTTTTGTTAAAGACGTTGGGTCATCTGTGATCAGAGATAGAGATTTCATTAGAGAGAAGCATTTAGGTATCTGAGTTGCTGTACCAAAGTTCTATTATGAATCTATTGTAACTGTTGCTGTAAACATCAGGATTGTAAAGAAAAGGCTTAAAAACATAAATGAATTGTAAATTAAAGAGTAAGAAAAAAGAAGAATTAAAGTAACAGTACATTTCTACTTTTTTAAAAACAATGGCACTTTTTCATGCGTGTATTGGCAATATTTCATAAATATGCATGTTCGATAACTATATAAATAATAGGATGTATAAGCCTTAATTTGATTTAATTTCATCTTTTACTGTTATACTAGTAGTAGTTCACATTTTTTGATCTTCAGCATTTTGGACTCAATTTTATAATATTTTCCACACTAGTGAGCAATCACTTTAGCAAATAGTTTTGTCGCTGGAGTCAATAGGATTAATCATTTTAAGGATGTGCTCAATAAAGACTTCCAAAATTGAGCCCTTCAGCTTGTGCTGTGTGTGACTAGGGAGCTCTCTTTTCTTCCCTTTAAAGAACATTGCAAGCTTTTACTAATTTGCTGGGAAACCACTGTTCGAAAACCTAATGCATATAATAAGTAAACAAGGAAATGTTAAGAAAACAGAAAAATGTTTGTAGAACTGCCAAGTTATTTTAAGCTTTGGAAATGATCTCATAATATGGAAAAATAAAAAGGAATGTAAATGACTTTATTTAGTAAAAGGTGAAAAATGTGAGAAGTTGAACTGGTATAATTTTTCCTCCTGATGGAATTCCCAATCTTTTTGACGAATGATTTAAAGGAAATTGTTGTGCTTATAATTTAAAACCATAATCAATGATTAATTCTCTGATTTTTGGAGATGATGTAATTTTCTCATTCTGGTGTATCAATATAACTGACAATGGGTAACATAAACAAAGCAATACAAGAAATAACCCATTGTGCATTTTTTTTGTGTATTTCAGAGCACAGCTCCTGTCCCTGCTACCAAAGCATGAGATCATCTTTAACTGCAATCCCTTGTTTACCACTGGGGGTTATTCCAAACAAACCCCATCTTTTCTTCCTTGCAGCATTTGAAGCCATTTTCATCAGCTACCCTGACAGTCGAATTACTCGTCTGAGTCCTATTCTCCCTGTATCTATGGTAACTAATTAAACAGTAAATTAACACACATATTAATATATGACATGCCTTGGTAATAGCGCATGAGGTCCTGTAATTCTTTTTTGTACCTCTGTTCTTCTACTTGTACTTATTTTTTATTCATTGGATCACTTATCAACTAAGATTATAAATTCTTCTTTGATTGTTATCAGAAAAAAAAATTATTTGATATGAGGAATTTATTGCTTAATAAAAGCAGGAGAATACTCAGGAGAATCAGTGAAAAGAATCTCTTTTTCCTGAGAGTGATATGTTGGACAATTTTGAATTTCCAAAAATATAAGTATCATCTGGTTCCTGGAAATAAATCTTGAGGCGTTACAAATTTCTTCTTCAGCAAACAGGCAAAGTTTGAACAAAATAAAAATGCTTTTGACAAAGAGAAATGAGTCCCAAAGTTAAATTGCAAAGTTTGAGAAGTACATGTTATTAATATAATAATTCTGCTTTTAAAGCAAATAGTGAAATGATAGTTTAGAAATCATGTTTTTTTCACAGCCTTCATAGCTTCTCTTTTTCTCTACAGCTGGCTTCCAGTTGGTTTAGTATTTGACGTCAAGCGCATTTCTAAATGAATTCTGAAGAATGACTTGGGAATTGTCAGATGATGGAAGATTAATCTGAGATGACCTGAGTAAATGGCAAAAAATCTTGGGTTTGATGCTTTCTGAAATACAGGTATTGGCTTATAGAGCAGAATTACATTACCATATCAAAATGTTCCACG
This sequence comes from Oceanodroma leucorhoa, assembly GCA_030449065.1. Lineage (NCBI taxonomy): Eukaryota > Metazoa > Chordata > Aves > Procellariiformes > Oceanodroma > Oceanodroma leucorhoa. Next base: position 24,960,327 of record JASVER010000003.1, on the reverse strand, counting down.
TTAAATTTTCAAAGACATAAATGATATCACATAAAATTATATTTTCCTGTTTAAGTAGGATAGCAAATGAAAAATCACTATGACTTTTGTTCAATTAGACATATGTCTTGGGAAAAATTCACCTAAAGTACTTGACCTTTAAAAATCTGGAATTCAGTTGCTAAAAGTCCATTTAGCAAACTCTACTGCCTTTTGTCAAAAAATGGGCTGAGAGTTTTATACGGCACGTAAAGCTCTATTTTTACATTGGATAACTTGGTGAGTTTCCCGTAAAGTCACTAAGAGCCTGTGAATGTTCAATAGTTCTATCCACAACAAGGTTACAACAAGGGACACAGTTTTGAAACTGATGCTCAGAATTATGTGTACTGTTCTTTGTCATGCTTTGACAGAAATATTCCATGCTTATTTTGGATCTCTTGTGATATATTGAGCACTACATATATTCAGAATCAAATCCTTTGGAATCAACATGCGAATATAACAGGGCTGATGTAAAGTCACAAACTCTGGCCTTTCACAACATCAGTTGATAACATCAGCTGATCAATAAATTTGATCCAAAGCTTTTAAAGATGCGTTCCTGAACATTTCAAAGCAACCTATTTTTGCACTGACATTGTATACCAAAGAAGCTATTTTGGTGTGATTCATATCCTAGTATTTATAAACACTGTGATAATTTCGGCACCAAATGATGTTTCCACTAAATGTGGAAGAAATAAACAATATATGTTCTTAAATATCCTCACGTTAACATGTTCCATCTTGAAATTCAATAATCGAGTGTTTACCATTGTAACTGAGATCAGTCTTTTACGACCCTGTAGTTAAAGTAACTCACCATCATACAGTTTTGTTACTTTGTACGGCTCTGTTGGTTTCATAGGCTTTGCAAGGCACTGGCTATACAGACCTACGGACGGATTACTCTGGCTGCCTTAGCCACCCTAATTTTGTGCGGGGTGTTGCCRGTAAGATAATTTACTATGCCCATCAGTCAGACAGTATCCTTCTTCTCACTTCTTTCTTTCTAACCTCTCAGATGACACTGTTTTTCAACATATTTGGCTAACATACCTACAGGCTTTTCCCCTAAGTCAAGTTACAACTAATTGCTATTAACTTGAATACGGTAATAAAAATTAGTTTTACCTTATTATCAGCTAAAATTTTCTGATTTTCCTGAATTTTTTTCAATTTGGTTTAGGGTCTTTTTTTGCGGGGGTGGGGGGCAGGGTGGGGCTGGAGGATTTTGTTTRTCTGTTTGGTTTGGGGKTTTTTTTGTTTGCTTGTTTGTTTTCTGATAAAACTGTAAACTCCCTAGTGTAAATGCCGTGTCTCTCCAGATTCCTATAGCATGTAGTCCTGATCCTTTATGGAGTTTTGAATGTTACAGAATACAAATAAATGGTGATAATAAATAATAATTACTCATTTAAGCACCGATTATCACTATTAAGGTGGAGTTAATAAGTTTTGTTTGAGAGTTCATTCTGGGTGAAAAAAACGCTGAACAATAAAAAGCACATAATCTCTTACTGTAGCCAAATATTTGTAAACTGAAGTTGCTGAGAGCCTAAGTGGTAACAGTCATCTTGCAAACAGATGGACAGTCCTGTGTTTGTGAACTTTTGCCCTAGGAAGCAAGAGGGTAAAGGAAAGGAGGGAGGAGAAAATAGAACAAATGCTCAGTAATTATTACTTATTGCACAGTATTGCCTTGCAATTATTATTTCATTAAGGCACATGTGTATAATAAATCTCTAGAAATAGTCTCAGAGTAATTCAGATACGGCAGGTAGGTGTCATTTTGAAAATTGCCRTTGGACGTTTGTATAGCTGTTGGGTTGGTTCCTTTTTCTTAGCCACGGTAAACAGAGTGAGAGAGTGGTGTGCTAGACTATTAATGATGTCATAGATTAAATTACATCCTGTAAACAGAAATTTACACCCTGTACTTTCAACTGAACTGAAAAATCATTTAAAATTTGAAATAAGGAGACTGCACTTTTTATCTCTTCAAATCTACTTTGAAGTCTAAAACAATTAAATTCATAGGGTTTGTGRAATTGTGGTCTAAAATTTAGGTGAGAAAGTAATGTATTTAAGAATGATCACTTTGCTGTGCAGTAATCTTAAGTGCTCCTCTACTTTAAAGAGCGAACTTAGTTGCAGAATRTTTTCATTTTTGATGTTCTAGGATTTCCTATACATCTTGGAAGCCATTAATACAGGTTGTTGGTTTCATACAGTTATGAAATAGGAGGTAAAATACCTACCAGTGAATACCAACAACCTGCATTAATGGCATCCAAGATGTATAGGGAATGCCATACTGTTTCATACACAGTGAAATCGTTACCACTTTCTAATCTTGTTAGGTAGGAAATATTTTCTGCAGAGATTCGTACATGAAATCTATCAGTGGTWTTGTTCATTACTTTATGCTTTCTGAAATACACTTTATTATTTTGCAGCATCCTAACATCCTCATCATATCTCTCTCAAACTCCACTGACACTATTCCTCCAACCATTACAAATTGTCCACAGGCTATCACCGTAACCACCAAGACATATCCAGTAYGAGTCAGCTGGGAACAACCTGAAATTAGTGACAATGGTGGAGATGCTTCTATATCCATTGCCTCCTGCTTCCAGTACAGAACTTGTTGGGTTCAGTATACAGCCCGTGATGAAGCTGGGAACACAGCCTTTTGACGGTTTAAAGTAATCATCAAAAGTAAGTGCTATTTTAGGATAAGGTTTAACAAATTTGACTCTGGATACCGCTGCCTCTTTCATAGTTCAGTTTCCGGTATCAAACTCAGTGTCATGGTTTGTTTCCATGCACAGTCTGATATCAGGTCCACTGTACCAAATAGCATGAATATTTTAGGTTTAAAAACAGTTTTCTGCCTGAAAGTTTTGATGCTAGTGAACCAGCTCCTTCAWGGAGTATCACTTTATTATTCAAGGAAACACTTGTTTACTAGGGAATAATTTTTATAAAAACTGTTATTTTACCATTTGCTTGAGTCATAATCAGTTGAGGGCGTCGGTGACCAATGACCTCTAGTTGTCTTCTCACTGCAGTCTGATCACTGTGCTTGATGCTGTGGACAGGCTCCTGTAATGTTTGTATTCTCACTAATAAAGCCCTGCATTTACATRGTGAGGATTTGCAACATTTTAGAATGCAACAATGAGGTACGCTGAGCAATGATGTACTATCTCAAATGCACATTTGYTTGGAAAGCTATTGCTGTTGTTGCAGCCCCTCTGTGGAGCATTCTGCTCACATGGGTACTCTCTTTAAGCACTTCATTACAAAGTCTGGYCACTTGTTCAACAGAGGTAAGTTTAAAGTAGTTTAAGCTGTGTAACCAGGCTCAGACTTTGTGCCAAAGTGGCTGAGGTATGCCTAGAAAGGCCATTATGCCTTTCTTCAGTAGGAGAGCGCCAAGACTGTGGCAGATTTGGTAAAGAACATTTGTAAATCTTATTASTTGCACTTGAGAGTCTATCATCTCCATCAACACAGAAGTTTTTAAACTAATTTAAGAGTGTTCCTATGAAGGATTGATCGCTTTTAAGCATTAAATTGATTATCAATCCTATTTGTGTAGCTAAGCACTCTAATATGCAGAAACAGAATGCTTTCTAGTCAGCGGAACTTTTGAGAAGGTTTTCAAGCTTATTGGTCTAAATTCAATGAGCATTTTTAAAATGAAACCAAATGTTCTGAATTAAGGTCATAACATTGAAAAAGTAGTTACTATAAAAGTGAAAAAAAGAAAGCTACCTCCTCTGGCTCGGTTTCTTATAGAAGACAAAGCATGACTACAAAGGTTCATTGACATGATGGCAGAACATGAAAGAAGTTCATTGAGGATGGGAACTACTGCCAATAAAACATCAGGARTGACTTTAATAGAACTTCCAAAAAGCTTTTTGAGATGTTTGGGGTTTGCATGTTCTCTTTGATTTCAGGTATATTAAGAAGTTCTACAAACATATTCAGCACTAYTTAGCCTTATATTCTATAGATATCATTATTTAACCGGCTTTTWAAATTCTGTGGGAATAGTCTTATGCTTATTTCATTGTGAGTTTCAGATGGAAGTTGTGGTTTCTTGGGGTTTCTTATATGTACATGTATTTTAAACATATTTTATGAAAATACAATTTATTACTTGCCAAACCTGAGCAGGACTTCACTTTGGGGAGGAAAATAAAAACAAAGGTTAAGGTTGAAGGTAGTGTTAATATCTTTGACAGTGGTTTGCTGTAAATGGTTTTACTTCTTTGAATGTAGAAATCTGAGTGCTAAAGTAAATTCATAATGTTTTTAGTTGGCTTGTACWTATTGTTTAGGAATAAAGTAACAACATAGGTTGTCTTGGCCAGAATAATACTGCACCAATTGTGACCAGCCAAGATGACTAGGTTATTCAAACTCTCTCACTTATTTATTTTAGAAAATTAGTTTGGCTGCTTATCAGGAAGTGACTTCAGTAAGGAAGCTCAGTAATTCAATTATCAAACACTCCTTTTTCTAACTCTTCCAACAAAATGCATATGAACTCATTGTAAGAAAAATGTTTATTTGCAGCTTCTTGTCTTCAATAACTCATTACGTTACAGGCAGCATGATTCACCCTAGAAGGTTTATCTGTCTTGGGGGACGCAGGGGGAAKAACGAAGAATTCTAAGAGCACCTAAAATATATCATTTCATTGTAGGCAGTGATACTATTTCCAGGTGAAGTCGCTCAGTCATCTGTTTRGAGGAAATTCCTCCAGCCCCTGGGCCTTGTACCCTTTGTTCCTGATCRTCTTGAGACAAGCAATCAGAAAATCTCTAGTTTGGGGACCATATTGTCCCTAAGGCTGCTGTTGCTTTTTGTCACATACTGAATTTGGATTGCTGAAATTGCAATATGTCCTCTGAAGATTGTTGTTAGCACATTTTAAGGAACTGAAATAATGATAAAAATTGGAGAACATTCAGAGGAATTCACAGTCACTGTTCAAAGTTCACACTCTCTTGCTGTCAGTGAGAAGAAAAAGAGCCATATAAGAGTAAATTCACAAAAACACATGACAGGCAGCAGAAGTGTCTTTCTTAAGAGGAAACCTATCTTTGGAGAAAGTTTCTGATGTCTATGGGTAATTTTTTTTTTTGCCAGTTTTTACTTTCTTTACTTCMCACACATAAATTCACAAAAAATAATTATCCATACTATGGGTTCAAAAAAACCAGTATCAAATTAATCTGTATTTTCATTTTGGTAGACAAGTCATCTTCACTCCACTTTCAGTATTATGCATGGCTTCAACATACAACTACTTAACCTCTATGAATAGTGTGACAGGTAAGCTCATCATGTATCGACGAAGTTGGAAAGAACTCATTTTTTTTTAATATCAATTTAAAGTATAGGGACCATCTGGAGGTTTTGTGACTAAGAATACATAGCCTCTCCAATATGCTTTTCATGCATGGTCAGCAATGTGCCAACGAGGTTTGTTAAGTACTCGTTCTGCAGGTAACATGAAGAAGGCTGTAAGCACAGCCTAGCACTCCTGTGTCTATAGTTGGATATTTATCGTTCTGGGGAGAAATACAGAGAAACAATAATAGGCACTTTGTTGTAGGAGAGAACAAAAACATCCAAAGAGCTGTGTTGTATGAACAGACTCAAAATAATTAAATAAGTAAGGAAGGAAGGGACTATTTTCACTTCTTTAAAAAAATATAATTCGAAAGATAGCTATGTCAGATATTTTTCCAACAGTTGGTACTTTTCTGTACTAATTTAAAGAAACAGGCAGAATACAAACTTGTGGCCTTTTGGAGACTCCGTTGCAGCAGGCTGCAATTTTACTCCTTCTCAGCACTTCAGATATGTTGCTGAACACAAGGCAAATATAATGGTACAGGTATTTAGTTAGAAACCTAAAGGAGGAAACAGGAGATCATTACAGAGGCTCAGAACAACATTGGAAAGAAACAGGAATGTCAGCCTATAGCTAAACAATAATGTAATTTATGATACTGGATATAATAATCTTGGGAAAGAGGTGAATGCACAAAGATTTATAAGTAGGTCAAAGTAAGCGTCCTGCCTGCCTCAGCTGACAGAGTGTGTCGATGCCTTTGGAAGGGTGCCTTTATGGAGACATTTTTGCTTAACCTAGCTGCATGAATCAGCAATCTGACACTGCTGCTTTGCAGTGGGATGAGAGCTGGACTGAGGTCTTAGTGACTAGTCTGAGAAGTTATGTTACTGGGACAACAAGGGTAAACTTCAGCTGTTTGGAGACCTTCCCAAGAAGAATACTGGCACAGTCCTGCTATAAGCGAAACTGGAGTTTTGCAGCTTGTGCATCACAGACACTAACAAATCTTAGTGCTATCGGACGGGGTGAACCTTAGTGCAGGTTGGATGGGGCTCTGAGCAACCTGATCTAGGTGAAGATGTCCCTGCCCATGGCAGGGGGGTTGGACTAGGTGACCTTTAAAGGTCCCTTCCAACCCAAACTTTTCTATGATTCTATGATTCTGTGATTGTGATCAGATAAAGAAAAATGTCTGTAATCTAATTGGGTTGGGCTGGGGAAAAAAAAGTCTGGAGTCATGGAAGGGCCACGTTGTTTGAAACAGTCTGAAAGGAAAAAATTTCTATTGAAAAAATTATCCTGGCAAATTCTTCTCCTTTCCAAGAGTAGACACACGAGTGTTTTAGATACAAAAGCATGATTTGCAAATTGAATATAAACYTGAAATGGTTTAAGGATTTGAGTGTGCTGGCTAAAAGGACAAAGCCGAAAGCATCTATTTGCTTTGAGTGACATCAGAAAACACAGAAAAGACCCACAGTTGTCTCATTTTGCCTAAAATATGAATGCTATATTCAAGATTTTTTGATAAAATCTCAAACTATGGCTCAGGGTGAGAAACTCCAAAATGTTATTAAAGATGTTAAGACAGTTTGCTGTTACCTGTTGAAGGGTGTTACATGCATATCATTATATATGTTAACTGTTATCAGATTAAGAGTACTATATAAATTGGAGGTGTTTGTTTAAAGCCATTGAGGAGGTATGTGTCTTCCTTAACACCAGAAATTAGATACATTTAAGTAACCAGCTTAATTGCAAGTCTGTGTACTGCATAATGCTAAAATACAGGAGAAAAACTATGAAGTAGGCGTTAGCTGTTTTGCAGCTGAAATGGGACAGGATAACCACTAGAAGGGGTTAACCGACGCAGTACATCTGCCTTTTTATATCCAGTGTGTAAATGGAATAGTACAGAAACACTGATGACGTGGTTTCGCCATTGAGAGGCCAGTGTTGTGGGAGGACAGTCAACTTTGTGAGGGAAGCTGGGGCTAGAGCTGTGGGTAGGAACATAAACTGCTGAGGCATAATTCTTTAGAGCTCATTCAACACCGCTGTTACAGACTCATCATGAAGCTTAARTAGTGTGTTTGAAGGGAATTAAGAAAAACAAATGTCTCCAGAGCCTTTAAAAGATGGCTCTAGAACCTGAAGAAAACAGCTGGTAGGACAGTAGGAGTTTGCATTTAGAGCAGATCTGAACGGTAGATAGGACTGTGTTATTTATAAGATAGACCTACACTGCAATCAGGGATTTAAAAACAAGGATCTGCACCAGCAATTAAAGCATCTGTGATGAGAATAGCTTTAATCTACCGAGTTTGAAATGATATGACATGTTGACAAAAGGAAAATGTCAGGGAAAAATAAACCCAAGGTATGTTGGCTATAATGACAAAAGACCAGAGAGAAGGGAAATATGGGAAATTTTAGCATTTCAGAATTTTGCTTTTTGTGTTCCGTATTTTTTGATGACTGTTACGTATTTTGATTTTGTGTTCCATATTTTATGATAGCTTCCTAAAAATAATGACCTTCTCTCCCAGCAAAATCCTTTTTTAGTGAGTAACTTCAACTTGTTCTCAAAGTAAACAATTCTTTCCTTCACTATTTCCTCAATATTTGAAAATTGTCATGCAGTAAATAGCTTTAAAAAAAAAAGATTAAAAGGATTAATTTCTTAGAGGGGAGTTTAGTTACTGTATTTCTTCTGGAGTGATGGAAATGGAGTTTAATCTGTAACATTTGTTTTATTGCCATTTGATTTAGAACCTGATCTTTCATGTACTAAAAAACCACCTCTGATGGAGGCCCCAGCAGCAAAAAGAACAAACAGCAGCAATTCTGCATCCTGCTCCATATGACGGGCGCTGATTTCCACCAAAGAGTGCAGGTCTGGCATATTTCTGCCAGACTTATATGACAAATTTCTCTCATTTGGATGTAGCCTGGCAGATGACAAAGCATCACATACCAAAGCTTGCATAGGTAAGGCAGTCTTAAAAATTTCAATGGATTTGATTGCTTAGAGCTTTTTGTTGATTGAAAGCTTGTTGGTTAATGCATTCAGTTGCTGTTACAGAAAATCACATCGAACGAGTATGACCTAAATTGAGAAAAGAATGRGTTTGTTTCTTTGTCTCCAAGTAGGCTGCCTCTTGGGTGAAGATTCTGATGTCAGATACACTGAAGTATATTGAGTTCAGAATAGTTACATGGGAATAAAGCCAAAATGACTGGGGAATTGGCTTGAGTATATAGCCTTCTTTAATGCTCTTGCAAACACYGGTTGCAATTTCTGTGCTTTTGTGCATTTGTACAATACACATACACCCACACACAGATTTTCAGTGACACAGTTCTTGAAGGYTTAAATATAACCTTTCTGCAACATTTGTTTTCATTGTTTCTTTCAGCAAACCCAGATATCTTCACTTTTTTTGTCTAGAAAAATGATAAGCTAGTACAGTACATTTTTACTATCATGACTATTTGCTAAATGGTGGGCCATACCAGATATGGAGTCATGTGGCAACTGTACAAGAACAATAATTTTTAGCACAAAATTATTAAACAAAGATTATTCAGGGACCTAATAGAGGGGATGCTGATTTATAGATCCAAAATATGCTCTGGAGTCTTGGAGAGCCTCATGTTTTGCTTCCCCATTAGCTACCGATGGGACGACTGTGCTTGGAAATTTGACAGAGTAGATATTCCAGAAAAATTATTTATGGTTAAAATGTTTTGTTCCAACATGAATAAAAGAAATTGAGAATAAAAACACACAACCCTCTTTTATTTTGGAGGAACAGTGTCCACAAGAGGAGTTCTGGAATAACTAGTCTGCAATAGCTATTGCGGTAAACTGCCAGTGTATGAAGCACTTCCTGATGGGTATTGTAGCGGCTTTTTAAAAAAAMCTTTTTAAAAAAAGACATTGGATGTTGAAAAGAACATCTTGGCTCTTAGAACAGAGCCAAGATAGACTCAAAGGAGGCAAGAGACCTAAATAAACTGAATATTTAAACAAAAGACAACCAGAATATGTTTGGCCCTGTTCAAATTCACACGAGAGGCAGAAGTCTCAAGGAGCTCTTCTCTTGCAGATGTTCCTATATGGCTTACAGGAAAGAATAAGAGAATAATCCAGCACCAGACAGCGTCAACCAAAAAGGATGTCTGAACTAGTTTACTATCAAGATGGCTGGATGGTCACAGACCTTCACTGAACTGACAGGTAAAAATGGATCTTGTCATAAGTATTTAGCTCTGAGAGTTCAGGTCCTGCCTAYGGCTTTCAGGAGCTCTGGCAGGGCAGGTGCACCTCTGTTGTACGCCCGTTGCAGGCTTCAGTAGGTCTGAGGCTCACATCTTCTTGTGATTGCAGACTTCAGAGGCAGTTGTTAAACTAATCTGCAGATGAATTGACTTTGAATCTCAAAGCAAAGYGGAATAATTTTAATGACACATAGTTGAAGGGGATATAATATTGTAATTCCCTAACACATGGCCATGCTAAGTATTTACAGATGATGAAGRAAGCTTGCAAAAATAAAATGACAAGTTCAAAGCAAGTGAGGAGAAGCAAGATCTTTTTTTCTGAATTGTGCTTTCTGTCATCACTGAAATGAGAACATGCTGCTCACACKGTCTATTTGTTACTGAGGGGATCTCAAGTTCTCAACTTTTAAACAGCTATTTATACTGAAAGGCAATACTATACATCAGAAAAGGTCTGTTTGGCCTTTTTCTGCATTCAAAAGAACATACTGGATCACGTTTCATGTATCTTTAGTATATCCCTTGAGCTGCATTGTTTGAAAAATAGAGTATGAAGATGATGATACAGTAATTATCTGCCAGGATGGTCCATTAAATTTAAACATCACTCTTACGCAATGAAGTGTAATCTTGGACCTGTAATTACCAAGCAGCAGTGCGTTATCTGGACTGYTCAAAGTCACACTGGGTCCAGAAAAGGAGATTCACTACAGTATCCTGAAGACGAYTGCAGTAAGGCAGCAGTGATAAAAACCCTCTAATTTTAGCAGCAGTGGAACACATTTTTGCCAGGTACCCCTCTGTTYTTTCCAGTTGCACCCTGAAGTCAGATGTACATATAGTGATTTTAATACATCACATGTTTCAGTTCATTGTGGGCCTGGAAACGTAATACAATAGGCCTAGAAAAGGTAATAATTTGGGAGTTTTCTGAAAGCACTGTTAATTTGATTTTTCATTGTGTRTTTTAATGTACTTCAGAGCATATTCTCTCCCTTTGTGGTAACTCACATTCTCCAGTAAATGTCAATTATTTGTGACTTGAAGAAAACTATGATTCTTTAAGTGTATCTCGCTAAACACACAGCCTGTCCATCAGTATGYACAGACAACTGTCATGCCCTTGGTTAGAGAACATACCTCTATTGTCAGTTTTAAAATCTGATGGTTTTCCTACTTGTACGTGATAATAAGCTTTCAGTGGCTGCTTAAAATAAATGCTCTGAAAGAAATGTATAGGACTTCAAACAAAGATAGTGCAGAACCTATAGGAAAGTTGGGACGAACACAGAGGCTGCAGGGTGAGCTGGTGAAATGCAGTCAAGCACCTTAGTTGAAATCTATGGTCTCATAGTGGTTGTTAAGAAGTTGGTGAATGGAACGTGCCAAAAAAGGTGTTCCATGGGTAGATTACATAAATGCTGMTGATTTGTGAATGTGATGGCAATACTAATTCAAGTGTTAGGTGGAAGCAAGCAGGGTAAATTTGAATATTCTTTTTTTTTAATGGTGCACATCCACATGTATTTAATCCAAACCTGTGCTAGTTCTGTACAATTTAGTTAGTTACAGTTCAGAGTGAATGATCGCTAGACTAATTGTTCTCATTATATTCATATGTTGTCATTTTAGCTGCAACCAAGGGAGACATTATTAAGAAAGAAAGTATTTTCAACCTTTAAAAAGATCGTGCTCACTTCTAGACAGTTAGGTTTGTCTAGACATCTTATTTAAACTGCTTTACCTAAGTCTATGGGAACTTTCTTATCTAGTCTAGAAACAGGAGATAGTATTTAAACTCTACAGTAAATACCTTCAACAGTAAATACTGCTTTAACAGAAATARGAATGATTTCTTTATCTTGGCATCCATTGTAGGGAACTGGGCTGGATGGCTAAGGAGTTCATCATGTGGAATCACGGTAGTTAAAGCCAGATGATATTATGTTGTGAATAAAAGAAGGGGCCAGGGAAGTTCAACGAAGGAAAAGGAAAAAGAGAAGAATGTGTAAAGTTGCTACCCTACATGAGCTGTGCCTWCTGGTGCTAATGGCAGAAGCCTCAGGCTCCCTTTTAACTTTTCCTCTCATCAGCATGTGTGTTCCTGGAAAGCAAGTGGAGAATGTCTGTGAATAGAGGGATATGCAATTTCTCTTTATTCTAAAGTACAATTATTTTGCAATGATGGAAGAGAGACTCTTTTTTTGGACTTCTTAAATCACCGGCAGTCCATATCTGTACAAGTTTTTTGTTTGGTTGTGTGTTGTTTTTTTTTTTGTAGCACCACTCCATAAGCTTTGCATGCTAATATTGTCTTTGTCTATTTGCAGTATAGCCACTGGCTCGCAGAGTGTTCATACTATGTATGTTTAGTAATTTTATGCTTTATTTATTTTATGCTTCTGTTGGATTAGAAATATGATGATTTCTTCAATTTGTCTGGCTTTCAAYTTGCAGCTGCCTCTGCATGTAGAAACTGATGGGGATTCCTTCTCCCTTCAGTTGTTTCAACAGCATTAAAAAAGCATAAACGGGGAGTGATTGAGGAGAAGGCCAGAGATTCCACAGCACAGGGAGGAGAGTACAGCCAGAAAACCAGCTCAGTGCATTCTTCCTTGCAGGAAGGCGCAATGCCAGTTAATCCCCAGTGCCAGAACAAGTTTACTGAGGAAATGGGTGTGAGTTAAAGACTCTCTGAGGCTTCGCTTCCTTCATTCCTGTGCCAAGTGTACCTCAACTGAAACGGAAAGTCAGTGAGTGCTAGTGACTGGCCTACTGCCCTCCTCCTGTGGTCCCGGCGCTGCTGGCGGGGTTGGGAAAAGATGCTAGGCTGGAGCAGCATTGCTTCCAGTTCCCAAGACCTTTGGAGATAGCTGGTGAAAGGGAAAGTATCTTGCAGGGATGTGGATACCCACTGGGTGCTGGTCTTCAATGAATAGTAAGACATGAAAGGAGGATTTTATTTGGAAAAATAAAAAAAATCATGCCAATGCTAGTGAAGTACTGAGGTCTGAGGTGGTGGGAAAGAGAGTAAGGTGTAAAACTCAAAATATTTTGCTAGAACTTACATTAAAAGTGTATTTTACCACTATAAGTGCTCTTATTTCTAAGAAAACACAGTACATGACTTTTAAAAAAATCTTTTTCCATTATATAATGAAATAACATAACCGTATGTAGTGCTGTTACCGCCTGCAACAAAAACACATTCCCAGAATTCTAGTGCTAACATGTTTCCATTTTTGCTTTCAATATTTTTCTTATTTCTGTGAAAGCTTCCTGATTCAACTTTCTTCATTAAGAACTGCTTATATTTCAATTACAGATCATTCTAATCAGCTTTTTAATTACGGCTAGAGCATGCTATTTACAGCACTCCTGACTGTTACAAACAAGACCCTGTGGGGAAAAATAAAAAAAAGAAGAGGTGATTAGCTTTACATGAAAATGAAAAATAGCTATGGTCATTTTCCAGTGTCAATAAGAAAGGGAAACATTTTCTATAGCTCGTAGCAAATTGTCCTGGTTTTAGCTGGGATAGAATTAATTTTTTTTTCTAGTAGTTGGTATAGTGCTATGTTTTGGATTTAGTATAAGAAGAATGTTGATAACACACTRATGTTTTTAGTTGTTGCTAGGCAATCTACTACTCAAGGACTTTTCAGCTTCCCATGCTCTGCCAGGTGCACAAGAGGCTGGGAGGGAGCATAGCTGGGACAGCCAGCCCAGCTGGCCAATGGGGTATTCCATACCATGTGGTGTCATGCTCAGCATATAAGGCTGGGGGAAGAAGAAGGAAGTGGGGGACATTCGGGGTGATGGCGTTTGTCTCCCCAAGTCACCGTTACGCGTGATGGAGCCCTGCTGTCCTGGGGATGGCTGAACACCTGCCTGCCCGTGGGAAGGAGTGAAGGAATTCCTTGGTTTGCTTTGCTTGCGTGCGCGGCTTTTACTTTACCTATTAAACTGTCTTTATCTCAACCCACGAATTTTCTCACTTTTACCCTTCCGATTCTCTCCCCCATCCCACTGGGGGGAGCGAGTGAGTGGCTGCGTGGGGCTCAGTTGCCGGCTGGGGTTAAACCACGACACAAATACAGACCTGGACTGGAAAGGACTGTTTGGGTCAGAGTCCAGACCTTGAAATTATCTGAAATTGAATGAGTTTTACCACAGTTATTTGCTAGGATTTTGAAGGAATTGATATTCTAACTTTCTAAATTCTTGTAGTTAGTCCATTTCATCATCTGGATAAAGTGTATCACAATTATGTTAAACTGAGATGCTTTTTGTAAGAAAGAGAGTTGTGAATATGAGAAACCAGGCAGTATCATTGTACCGTATTACAAACCACAGAATAGTAATACAACTTCATTATGATTTTTAAAGTCATCTGAGATCTCTTGCTGGGAATTTTGTTCTTGTCACAGATTCTGAAGCATCCAATGGTRACTATCTGCCCACTGAATATTGAAACGGACCCTTGAACAAGGAAACTCCTACTGTCATCATCTGCCTGAAATGTCACGGAAGGAGCCAGTGCTTGAAGACAGCTCCTAGAGTCCATTAGGAATCACAAGACCGGAGTCCCTTGTGAGTAAAAAACAAATGGGGCAATGGACACTATTCTGTGGAATATATGGCCACAGATTCTTCTGGGAAATCTAGCCAAATGCTCTTTTGAGCTCTCTGTGAAATGCACATATTTGGCTCATATTCAAGGTTAGCTAAGTAAAATGTGATTAAGTATTTGTATTCCTAGCTCTTCACTGATGTTTTTCTTACATCCAGTGGAACTTAGGGGACGAAATCATTATCATTTGTTTAAGTCTACAAGTATGTGGTATGAAAGGTAACAATAATCTGATTTTAAACCTTTCTGTAGCACATTTATAAAAATAGGCACAAAATAGTTCATTCTACGCTTTTTTTTCTTGACTTTAAATCCAATATACCTAGCAATGTTTTTATCATCATGTTTATTGTTGTGTTTAAAATAACAAAGTTCTTTGATAGGTATTTCTGTTCAGTGCAATATACTTTTTGTATCATCAAACAGTTGTTGTTCCCTACTAATTCAGTATTTTGTTTTCTTATATAAAGCTATTGCATGTACAATGGACTGTCACAACATGGAGCAACAGTCTGTGATTACCCTTCTTCAGAAGGAACAGACCTGATGATCATGGACTTTACTGCACTGTGTCAAAGACACCGCCAGTTTAACAGCGATCCCTATCCAATGCACAGAGGACCTTCAGAAGCACTTTCTCTGCTACAGTCACACGTTTGTCAGGTTTCATTTGCAAATACCAAGGTAAGGAACTAAGCAAATACATACTTGTATTCAAGCTAATTTTCTACTTCCATAATTTGTGCAGTCCTTACGTACATATTTGCTGCAGAACTCTAGGATTCATCCCTAAACTGTGCCCCAAACTCTGGCCATAGGCCCACTGGCAACTTCAAACCATTTATCTACATAAAAGAGCACGCTCTTCTAGGTCAGAGAGAAGGGAACATGCAGGAGGCTTGCATTCTTGGTCAACTCCAGCTCCTGCAGAGTGAAAAACTCGGTTTAGATTGCCTGCATCCCAGGTGACTGCTTTAACCAGACAGCACCAGGGACCCCAGCACCTGTGTTCGCCTCTTTTTGCTTTGTGGCATTTTTTGGTTTGTCACTGATAGTGCAACCTGAATTTCTGGAAAAGCTTCATCATCTTAAATCAGGAATTAACAATAACATGTAAGCACTTTTTCAGAAAACATACTTTAGAGTCTTTGATTTTTCTGTATTTATATTCTGTTAAATTCACATAAACCAATGTATTAAGCTTTATGTGAGTTAGCACTAATCAGAAGATATTTTCCCTTTGTAACAGTTTTCATTTAGAAAGTGGTGAGTTTTGTTGAGGGGAAGAAAACTTTGAAATGGTCGTTAGGAATTGTAGTTGCAAATATCATTACAATTCAGTGTGCACGTTTTTATTTTGGGTAGTGATAAAACTGAGTTTAATTTAAAAAGCAATCCTATATGTCATTTGTCTCAAATGAAGCATGAACTCCATGTGGATGAATCTAAATTCTTCATTTAGGTAGTATGTTTTAAAAGTTACTAAAAATATACAGCTGTGGGATGATAGATAATAATTTGAATTATAAACAGGGGGCTGTCAGCTCTGAACTTCCAGTCAGGCTCTTGTTAGAGTTTAGAGACAGGCTCCTGAAAAAGAAAACATTAGCAGTGTATAAGGATGAAGTGACAGGGAAAAAAAATTTTGCTTTGTTCATTGATTATTATTTATAGGCGTAGCATATGTAAAAATAGACCTTACTCAGGCTTTTCTGTGAGATTTGAAAAAGGTTAATTGTGTTTTTTCTAAGGTTTTTTGTGTCCAGACCTGTGTTTGCTTATGTGTTAAATGCATTTTGCGTGTTATTGCTATTTCAATGTGAGTAAGAATTAATCCTGCTGTTCCTAAAGGGTTCCTAAACTCTGTACTCACTGCTTCTGGCCTGGTATAATAGCTAGCATTGTAGCTTTACGTAATCTTCATAGCAGCCTTCAGCAGCCACATGCCTGTAGCCTGTGGAATGCGTGTGTCGGCACATCCACCTGCTTCCCCCCATCCTCCACTTGCCTCTTTTAGTTTCAAGTATGGGTTTGAACACAAATTGTTGCGCCAAGCAAAATGTGATATGATGCAGAGTTTTGCGTTTAGTTTCAGCTTGTCCTTTCGCAAAAGGTTAATAATGACTCTCAATGAATAGAGCCCACACTGTAGTCCAACACTAGCTACAAAGCTTACTCATGTTCACTAGGGTTTTAATTTTAATTCTGTTACTTTAATTCTAGTTATCCTCAGTGTGCAACAGATCAGTTCACAGGCTTAGTGCTAACAATGGGAATTACTCAGTTTGGCATGTATTTGGTCCACTAGTTCAAAGTGATTTTTTTTTTTTTATTTTCTTTGTACGGTGTTTTTTTTCAGAATCAGATAACTATAAAAAGCTAAAACTTTGGATTAGAACTTTTACTTCGATGGTGACTGCCATGAGAAGACCGTGAAAGATATATTAGGAGAGCACTTGGAATATTTTCAAAGGATGTAATCTTCATATCTTGCAGAGARTGGACTGGTATTCTCTGGCAATAGGTGATATGAAATTGTTTTTTTGTTTTATTTTCTAGTGTATTTTTTGGCATGTCTAAATATTACAAGGCTACTTGTGCTGTAAAAGCACTTCCTCTTTTAAAATTATGTATAAAATGTAAGAATCGCTGTTTACTCTTACCTACAGAGGTTAGGAGGCTATATTTTATTTTTCTTTCAGGAGCAAAATACTGTGTTTACATGCTGTTAGGCGCATATACTCCAATTGCAAATGCTACAGTGGGTATCATTTGTGTTACTTTTCTACTGCTGGGCATAAGGACAAAATGTTGCAGGCGGTAACATTTGGATTTGGGGGATTGGCTTTACTTCTTTTTCTGTATAGTTACTTACATAAATGTATAAAATAATTGTTAAATATAACAGTTTGAACTCTGTCTATGCAAATACAGAGAATTTGTATCACCAAGAAGCAGTAAGTGGTATTAATAGGCATTGGTAGAAAACAGGAAGCCATATGCTTACCTGTAGTAATAGACATAAATTAGTATTAGTAGAGTCTGTAACAATTTATACTGACATTCAGTCCTAGGAACTAGAGATCGACAAAATAATCTGGAATTACAGGCGCCTGCTCAAAAGTCAGGAATGGAGTTGGGAGCTTGTGCATTTGTTGATTGGACATTAGCACACTTTAAATATGGGTATCAAACACACAGTAGTATTAAGACCCAGTATTAAGATCCCTGTGTGTTCAAATATTGGTTGGCTTAGTTAGGCAGTCTTATTTTCTTTTTTCTTGAGTACATTTCTTTAGCTCAGGATTGCTTATATACCTTAGCTGAAATGAGATTTCAGAGTGAAGTTGTTTTAAAGCCCCAGGACAATGATTTCTTCCTCTTCTTTCTCTACCCTCAACCATTACCACACATCCTTTCCTGACATCCAACCRCAAAAGGATTCTCTCTCACTTGAAGCAAACAGAGACACAGTTTTTATTCCTTTTTTTTTTTTTTTTTAAAGGTTTTAAAAAATACTGTGCTTTAGCTTGCCAAGAAATAAACAGAGCTAGGCTAAATAATTGAGTCYGATAGAGCCTTCCCTAATTCAGTTTCCACATTATTTTGAGTATTTTTTTAAAGTCAGTCACCATTTTCTGTTTTGTACATATCTTCCCTTCCAAATTGTGAAGTGACCCTCGCTCTGCTGTCTTCTAGAGTGGTTACAGCTCTGTGTGCAATGAAAATACATTCTCATTTCTGTTATTTTCTTTGTGTCCTAAACCCACCACCCCATAAGTCCCTTAAGCTCTGTAGTCTTTAACTGTTTTTTTTTTTAAAAAAAGGGGTAATGACCCATTTATTTAGTCTTCTGTTTTTGAGTACTTATTCACTTTTTCCAAAAAGTAAATATAGGGGAAAAAGCTTTTTTTCTTTCTTTCTCTCTTCCCCCCCTYCCCCCCCCCCCCCCGACCTGCCAAATAGCTGAGGTCCTCCATCATTCCATGTCCTAAGCACAACTTTAATCCATCAATTGGACACAGGCTATGTCCCAACATTATCACTGRTTAAACCACTTAATCCATCTTTCAGCTTTTTCACATGGACAATGAGGTATGAATTCTTACTGCTATGTGTAAAGGATTTGGAAAGCTTTAGATTTCAAAAAAAACCCAACAATAAGGAGTCCAGTGTACTTACCAGCACTTATTTGCTGTTTTGGTATCTCATATATAGACTAAAGTGATTTATGCAACTTAGAAGTACATAAAAATAATTGAATGAGTCAGTCATGGCTTATTCCAGTTATATCTATTGTATCACAGCTCAACAGAACTGARATTTAATTATCAATTAAGGTAAGACCTCTAGCTGTATTTCTGTCTGTTCTGGTTATATTACCTCTCATTTGGAACTAAGTTAAGGGTGTAGGGCCATGGCAACTCTTACTATAGCAAGGCCTTTAACAGCAATAGCAAATAAATTACCAAGTGTTAGTTTGGGGTTTTTTTTGCCCTTGGCTGAAGTTTTTTGTGCTATCTTAGCTTTTAATCTTGTATCACAAGGAAACTGTAAACAGAGTCATCATATGTGCTCATTTGTAAACCAAATCTCTGAAATGAGGAAATTCAGGCTAAGTGCAGTATTGAACTGCTTTTCATAGCTATAAGCTAGCTAATAACAAAGAACCGAGTGTGTTTGTTGACCTAAGACTTTTAACAATTCTAGATGGTGATTTCCTGTACGCCTTTTAATAAAAGTCTGCTGAAGGAGAGGAGTCTGCTGGCACTTCCTGAGCTGTGAGCCATACCTTCAGTTCACCCAGACATAAAGTCTAGGAGCAGCAGTCTGAGACCAAAAACAATGCAGACAGGTTATGCGTTATTCTAAAGTTGTCTTGGCGTATTTTTTTTAGCAGCTATAGTGGAAACTCCCTCAAATGAGTTAATAAAAAAAAAATTAAAGCAGCTCTAAATTTAATGGGATTTGCTCAAAGGCATACAAAAAGAACACCTTCCCAGTTTTGGATGATTGAGCAAGTTAAACAGAATTCCTGCAGATTGCACTTGAAAACAGATGCCTAAATTTCATGTGTCATCATTGTAGGTAGAAGCACACTTAATCCAGTTTAGCTTATGAAACTTAAGACCTGCAACAGTGTAGGGAGACCCGAGTTGGCCCAATGTACCCACAATTGTAATGCTTCCCCACTAGAGCTGCTACACCCATACATTGCTGTGGCTAGTGCCCATGCTGAAGTGCAAGTTGGGTGAGGGATAACTTAAGTTGTAGATTAAGTGCCCATGTACTTTGACATTTCCCCTATCTATATTAGAGTGGTTTGATCATCAGCTGATACCATTCAAAAGTTTAGCAATTACATGCTGGAAGGCATCTCTCTGAAGTCAGATAGGCTTCAGTATTCAAAGAACAAACTCAATTCTACAGATTTAAAACATACCTGTCATTCACAGCTTTTGAGTAGACATCATCACGTCTATTGGGGGGGCAGGGGAAATCTCATTTTTTCTATTGCTTTGCTTCTTCTAGGTCTGACAGAACAAAACAGCTACTGCACAGATAAGTCTCAGGCTGAGATTTGGTTGAACACCATGTTGAGAGGAACTCCACCTAGAGTGATGGAATGAAGATAGATACATTTACTTTAGTCTCTACTCTGCTGCCAGCTCATGATGGAAAAGAAAATTTGGCTTCTTAACATGAGTGAGTATTAATAACTTCTTATTAAAAGGCAGATTCAGGAGACAAGAAATAGGAATATGAAGCTTTTGAGTAAATAATTTTAAGTGCAGCCATCATTAAGTCATCTATGCAAGCTTCCTCCAGAAATGCAACACTCTACTATGCACTAAAAATATAAGTATTAAATAAACAAACACTTAAAAACTGAATAATTGTTAATAACTCTATGTAATTACTTTCTCCCTGGGTTAATATTTAATTAACACACAGTTAAGACATCTGTGAAAGCTTAGTTTAGATCAGCTTTGTTATTTCCATATTACAGCACAAGAGATCTGAATAAATGTAGCAATATTTTATTGATCACAAACATAATACTTCTTTCAGCAATTAAAATGCATGATGATTCATATGAACAAAGTGAAAATAAAGGACAACCAAAAAATAACTTCACATTTTTTCCATTTCATTCTTAGTGTAAGCAATAAATACAATGCTATAGCTTCTATTAATCTTATTTACATAGTACAATACTTGAATGTTGCCTGGTTTCCAGCCCAAATGTTTCATGACATGAAAAGGAGTACGTGTTGCAGCATTTCTACAGCCAAATACTCCAGTAGATCATCACAATGAAAAAATACCCAGCATAAATGCTAACATTAAAAAACAAACAAACAAACAAACAACTGACAGGACCCTGCAATGGAGCGTTTTATTAATTGAAGACAGTAGCATTAAAAATAGACATTCCCTCTCAAAGAATACTAACATGCTGGTATTACAGATACCAAATATAAGACAAGTATTTCTGTAGCTCCTGTAGATTGATACAAGAAATCCTCACTAAATAACAACAACAAAAAAAAGAGCAAATAATAAGAGATAACTGTTTGCATGTTCAAAGGAATCTCACAGCCCCACCAAAASAGAGCTTACTTCCATCCCAGAGAATACAGATAAGGACTACAACATTCTGTAAAGTAGAAAATAASCCATGAGAAATCAGCACAAGGATTTGATTTTAATTTATTGTGACAGAAAAACATTTTAAGAAGCAGACCCTTCTCTGGTTGTCTAGGAACTGAAAAAGGTGAGGTAGGAAGGCAAAACACGGGATTTATATTTTCCAATGCAAAATAGGAAATAGGTTAGTTAACCTCCTGAGGAGRGGGGAAATGTAGCTCTCTTATGCCATGTAACCCTCCACAGCCACAAACATTTTCTTGCACATCCAGCTGGATGTGTGTTTCTTTTCCAAAGTGAAGACAGACGTGTGCCTAGAAGCATGCTGTGATTGTCCACTTAGAAGTAGGATGATTTCAGTGGAAAAACAATTTTCCCTCCTAAAATACCATTACAAGTTTCTCTAGCAGAGGACAGGGAGTAATTAGCAACTAGTACTTTGCATTAAATGATAAAAATTTATAGGCTATTAAATTTGAACTGCCTAGCTGAGAAGGAAGCTTAATTCAAAATCCAATATTGTATCACACTCYAAACTGTCACATATGTTTTAATTACAACAACCCACCAGGTACCATTGAAATAATTGTCTGATAATATGCCATAAAGGACTTCAAAGCACTTTTAAATGGACAGATGTCTGCCTGGGCTTTGATTCTCAGCTGGTACCCATTGATCCTGAAAATGGAACTCAAGACAGATTTATACCAGTTGATGATCTGGTCCCCCAAGTGTAAAGCTGCTATACCAGAGCAGGGATTTTCTGCACCACTAATATTTTCAGAACATAGCACAGATTTTAAGTAATGCTACATAGATCAGCAAGCAGAGTTGTAAGTAACCTCTAATCACGTTGTAGCAGATACTGTTACTGTATTCTTACAATTTAAGAGATTGTGACATCTGATTGCCAGATTTCACACTATTGTAAAGTACAGAATCCAACCGATTTTCAAATCATTCCCATCAATCAACCAGACAGCCTTGCAGAAGAACAGAAATCTTCATTTGTGTATCCTAGCTGAGATTCTATATTATGAAACTAAATCATTAATAAAACACTTTCTAAATTCAAACTCCAGACATAAGAACTGTAAAAAAAACTACAGAAAGGTGCAAGTGGCGTGAACTTACCACATCTTCCTAACGTTTTCCTTCTAAATACAAAGCATTTAAAGCCTTACGAAGTCACAAACCAATAAACACTGTGACAGCAAATTAACTAGATGCTAATGAAGCTTACAGAAAGGCTACTGACAAAAATGTTTAAATGTTAAAATCAAGTTGTTCATATACAAAATTAAGTATTTAAACTGAAGTGGTCTCAGAAAGAACTGTCTTTCATTTTTTTGACTGGCTTACATGCACCAGATATACATTAATTAGCATAATAGTCTATCAACTCCAGCATCTACTTTTCTTCTACTTCGTTTTGTTTTTTCCCCACTTGAAGTAGACTTATCTGCAAAATAAACCAATAAAACCTTTTTCTACTTTTGTGATTTTTAGTAAGACTTTTCCAAACTCACCTCGTATCATGCCCTCATTCTTGAGCACTTTTGTCATTTCACTTAAGAAAACTATTTCTTTAAAGCATAAAGGTTTACAAAACATAGATTGCTGTAAAGACACATTTTCTCAAGACCTTCCTGACAACCTCCTCATTTTCAGTGAGACCTTTATTCACCAGTAGAACCAAAGAAACAACTTACAAAGCACTGTTCTAAGCTAAATAACTGAGAGATTCAGAATCAAGTATGCCAAAATAATATTAAAATTCTCAATCCATAATGTTTTGAACCTTTATAAGACAAACTTTATATTGACAATTAATAACAATAGTTTGCTTTGTTAGTCTGAATCTCATACACTGGCTTTAAAGGTAGTATGTCATTTGCACTGCGTTCAGTCTTGCATGCTTTTCTCAGACAAAAAAAGCCACAAAATTAATCAAAACTTTGCCCCAAGAATGAAGGAATAAATTATCAAGCATATGGCCAGGGAAATACTTAAAAATAAAACAAAACAATAACATGACTACAACAAATTCTGTACATGTTCTTTTCCCAGTTGACTAAATTCCTTAATCACACAGTGAAGTTCCATCAGCTTCAATTATGTATTAGTGTCTGGAAGGATTTACAGTTATTCAGGTTACTACTTTTCTTTCTGGCAGTAAGGCCTCTTTGATCTTGTCTGTGTTAAAGGCAATAAGAAAATTCCATAAACTGGAGGAGAAGGAGACACTCCTGTATATGCAAAAATAGTTTAAATAACATTGCTCAAAGCTTGCTGTATAATATTACATTGCAGTACAGAAGTAAGTAGAGTCTCAGAATTGCACTGGTGTCTCTATGCTTGATTTAAAATAGTGGAAAAAACAAACCAGCCAAACCAAACCAAACCATGAATATCTTTTACCAAACCAAGCCATCAATATCTTTGAGTCTGTTATCTCAGACTGCCTGTTGGGCTTTTTTGACAGTCAAATGCTGGACACAAAATTAACCTGGACAACCTATTGTTATTGCACCTACTTGAACCATTTTCCTTTTCTCTGTTTTAGGTTGAATTAAGACAATACAGTATGGTATTTACACTCTAAGATTCTATAGGCAAATGAAGTGGCTTCAACACAACACAGTCTTATACAAACTTCCAAGAAAATAAGAAATCCTTCATTGATTCCCTTTGTACAAAAAATTGCCAACTTTGTCTACACAGTAGAAACTGAAGAGGCAAAGTTTGTATCCTTATATAAATGCACATACATATATAGATATATATGTATGTACAGATGTCCATACTATATAGATACACAGAAACACAAACATATGTATATATGCACATATATACATACATATGAAATACATGTTGGTTTAGTTTGCATCATTCAGGAGAATAACATATCCCAAGTTAGGTAAAATCTTCTGGCCGTGAAGTCATTAAATCAAACTTGGAGTTCACAAGGGTAAGCACACTAGCATATGCCAAGCCTTTGGCAGTCAACCATACAGCTTTTCAGTTTTTAAAACAACACTGTCCATGTCATGGTAGCCCTTCCCATTTAAATGTTCACTGGTGCAGTCGTGATTGTAGCTGTAGCCTTGAACATCACTGATTGACGATACGGTGTAGGAAGCGGTGCGCATAGCATCCGAGTGGCTGAAGCTGTGCTCAAATTGGATTTTGTACTGATTCCAGTGTCTTCTCAAAACAGCTTGGACCTATGCCAGAGAACAAAAAGAAATGCACATAAAACACTTGGAAAGATATCATTGGACTTCATTCTTTGGTGCATGAGTGCCATAATAAATATGTCTAAGCAAATTAGGTAGTAAGGCTCAGTAATCCTGGAAAATGGGGGTACCTACATGTGATCTGTCACATGAGATGTTCTGAAAGATTTACAATTTAAGTAGGCATTATTCTTCAGCAAATTTGGTGTGAAATAATTACAATTATTCTAAATATTATTAAGTATTATCTAAGTATTATTGTCCTAAATACAATTTTACAATTGTAGCGTACTAATTGCTCAGGAAAAGCACAGATTACAGGAGGAGCAGCAGCAACACAATTTTCTGCTTTCTCCCCTGTGGACTGAAGTCCAGTGTGGACAGGTGAAAAAGGTCATTTCTATTCAGCCTTATATTCAAAAGGCCACATCCTCAGCAGCTGTAAATTCTTATACTCTCAAAAAACCGTAATTTACATTTGCTATGGTTAGAATCATAGAATCATTTAGGTTGGAAATGACCTTTAAGATCAAGTTCAACCGTTAACCTAGCACTGCCAAGTCCAGCACTAAACCATGTCCCTAAGCACCACATCTACACATCTTCTAAATACCTCCAGGGATGGTGACTCCACCACTTCCCTGGGCAGCCTGTTCCAATGCCTGACTACCCTTTCGGTGAAGAAATTTTTCCTAATGTCCAACCTAAACCTCCCTTGGCACAACTTGAGGCCATTTTCTCTTGTCCTGTCGCTAGTTACTTGGGAGAAGAGACCAACACCCACCTCGCTACAACCTCTTTTCAGGTAGTTGTAGAGAGCGATAAGGTCTCCCCTCAGCCTCCTCTTCTCCAGGCTAAACAACCCCAGCTCCCTCAGCCGCTCCTCATAAGACCTGTGCTCCAGACCTTTCACCAGCTTCATTGCCCTCCTGGCACAAGGAAGCCTTTCTTAATTTCTGACCATACCTTAATCAAATTAATAGAAGGACAATTTCCCAAACTCTGTATTTCTACCAAGGTTAAAAATAAAGCTGATAAAATAGCTGAAGGCCCCAGCTGGTTTACATGTCTCCACTGAAAGGATGTTATGTTTATCATAGCCTCCGACCCCTACAAGATGGTTAAACACCTGTGCATATTGGATTGCTGAAGTGTCACATTCATGAAATTCATATGGAATTAGTCTTTCAGTGAAGATGCCAAGTGAGGAATGCTAAGGATGGTAATAGTTATTGTTGCTACTTTTTCAACATATTTTTTTTTTTAAATGTTAAAAAAACTGCCCACAGATCATGAATATTCAATTTCCTCTTCAGCCAAACTTTGTACACAAAGTATTCCTGCATTGGCTGGCAAGGCACTGACTTCCAAGAAATGCTGGGAGGGACACTGACACTCACATGTATCCAGCACTGCACCCCAAATCACAGGCCTCATTCACAAGCGTGACCTTCATTTCACTTCATTACATACAAAAGAACTAAACAGTGATTCCCCCAGTTAAATGTTGATATTGTGGGTAAATATTTTTAGGATTTTCCATATGTCTTCAGGGTTTCTTTTGTGTTTGCTTTACATTTCCCTAACACAATGGCTTCTTTTGTCTAATTTTACTCTGGCTTTAATTATGAAAAATAAAAATAAATAGAAGAAAAGGGATGTAATTTTTAGGCTTCCTGCAGTCTGGTATCAGGATCCTCTGTTTAAAGGAGAACTTCATATTTCTCAAAATCCTTACAAAGAAAATGTAAAAGGGTAAGGGAAGAAGTATTAACTGAGTAACATACGAAATGAGTATTTTGGGGCAAAGGAGATGCTCTTTTACTATTCACAGAACTATTTCAATCCACTCAAAACATCTAAACACAAATCTGCAARCACTGAAGAGAAGTCAAGTGTCTTAATACTTCAGAGTATCTGATCTTATTGCTCTTAATATCAAAATTCTGTACTTCTCCCAAGTCTAAATGCGGGGTTCTTCTTTCATCACAGGAAGTTTTTGATTAATTAATTTGCATTGCATAGCAATATATAGCCTTAAGTCTTCACATGGGTTGAATCCACCGTTTCCCCTGTGCCCGCCCCAGTGCCCATCCTGCTCTCTCTCGGTGCGTTTCTAACTAAGCCGTGTAGTTCTGGCATTCTTCCCAAAGCCTCTCTGTTACTTACTGCTGAATCAGTATTTCACCTCTGTCCCACTATATGTCTATTCTTGTAGGGTGTTACATCCTTTCATTTATTATTACTGTCTTTCAGTCGTCTCTAAATCGTCCAATCAATCATTTATAGAAGAAGATGGAAAAAATCAATGAGACAACCAATTTTCACCACTAATTATACTCTGTTTGACAATATGCACATCTACCCAGGGTGGGAAACCAGAAATTTTATCACTCTCCTCAGCTTTGAGCAGTTGCCCAGAGCTGTAGGTTCAGCTTAGGAGGGGTAGCGCCTTGTTACTTTGTTATAAGAAAGGGTATTAAGCAACACATTTAATGAAAGAAAGTAAGGTAATAAATATAATTGTATTTCTCAGTCATTAACAGAGATGCCAGTTCCAGCTGGAAGATTCTTGGTTTCTCACCTTAGAAGTTAGTAATGGCTCTTTTTGATGAGTTTTCATGAAGGGCTCCTTCCAATCAGCTCTTTAACATACTAGTAGCTTGAAGTTCAGTATAGCACAAATTGAACAGCTCAGTAGCCAACAAGGAGAAAAAAAAAAATCACAACACAACCTTGCCTACTAATAAAGGGATTTTATAATCCTGCAGGCCTGAGACCATAATCTTTACTGCAACATTTCTATAGATCAGTGGAAGGGGAAAAAAAAAAAAAAAGTATCAAACCCCACAAACCTTACATGGCTAATGTTATTAATAGCTCAATAGGAATCTTYCTACTGATTTATCAGAGATCTGGGACAAGCTTCTCCTCTGACTGCAGCCTGTGTCACCCCGAAGGCYGCCCCAGTCCAACTCAAACTGGAAAACATGATGCAGTAGTTGAGACGCATCTTACTCTGTGGGATGCTGGGACGTACGCAGAATGTGAGTGTCCTTAGGGAAGTCCTGCCAYGGAAGCTAAAGGTGAAGGGTTTGCATGTACGCCCTTGTCTGTAGGAGGTTTGGGACAAACAGCTGCAGTGCACGTTGGAACTGGATTTGACAGACCAGCCCTGGCTACGCTGCTCAAGAAGTTTGGAGATGTTCCTTGGCTACAGTCAGCAGGACACAGCAGCTATTTTTCTTACATTTCTTAGTTTCTTTTCACTGGAGCTCTCTGCTAGCAGACCACTTTTTTCCCCTTTTTCGCCAGAGGTGGCCTGCAAGCCACCACTTGAACAGGGTTTGGCTCCTGATACTTGGAACAGAAAACATTAAAAGGTACAGCAGCGGTTAGGAAATGCTAAGATTTAGACAGAAAGAAATTAGTGCTTTTAGCATTGTTAATTGCTAATATCCCACTGGAAAATCTTTGCCCCATTGTCAGTGTCGATTCCAGTATCAGTATTCACCCTGAAACCTCAGACTTGCTGAAGACAAGGGTTACCACGACTCTCTGATGCCTGAAGTTTTGTACAGTCTCTARGGAGGTGTTGCTATGACAGGTGATGATAAAGAAGCATCCTGCACACAACAGCTAAGCCGCAGTTGCAGGCTTTGTTCGGGCATTGGTATGACAGCAACAGACTATAATGGCAACAGAATACACGCATGCCTGCAGGCTCGCATGCCAGGAACAGAATCTTCTAGTAGACGAAGGAAACTTTTTTTTTTTCTCTGCAGGTATTTTTTCCTAACTACACTGTCATTCTCCCCATGGATTTCCTTACTGATACAGTTGTTTATAAAGCAATAAATCCCTTGAACAAGGTGTAATTAAAAAAAAAAAGTGAATAGTGGTCATTGAAGCACTGAACCCAAAACTGCTTTAAAAATTAATTAAATTTCCATTCTATAGAGAGCAAATACAGACATTTATGTTTAACTGACAAGGCATAGGGTCTAAAAACTAAATGCCCACATCAATAAATGTTAAAATGGCTAAATCCTCCTTTTAACATTATCCTGCTGGCAGATGTTCAAGAAATGATTAATCTGTTACCATTTGTAGGAGTTGTGGAAGAGCTCATCTTTTACCGCTAATCAGCCCATGGTGAATTTAGGATACTGAATTACTGGGATGACTCAGGTTGGCTTTTCTTACACAGCAAAAGAGAGCATGTAAAAATATGAGTTTGTAACAATGGAATATTAACAGATACAATTCTTACTGATTATATCATATTTTAAAATTAGGGTTTCGACTTGTTTAAGTAATAAAGTAGCCTTAGAAGATCCGCAAGGATTAAAAGGCAGAACTTGGCAGTGGACAACGTTTCATAGAAACTGCAGAGATTTCAAGGTTTTCTTCCCCTCCATTTTGCACTGAAGCAGAACAAATTCTCTGTTTGATTTTTTCCAAGTATCTGTTTTTAGAAGGCATTCTGAACTATAAAATTTAGAAGGGAAAGAGTGTGTGAAATACCAGTGCTGACTGTGGGCAAGTGATCAAATCAGATCCAGAATGCTTAATGATGTGTTCTGCTATGAATCAATGTATAAGCAGGGACTTGAACCTGGATCTACTTTATGTCAAAACCAGTTCAAAACCACTGCCCCGTGCCCACTAAACTGGGAGAAAGCCTCTMTTCATCTTTCCTGCCTCCTTGGCAGAAAAAAAAATAAATCATTGAGACTCATACATTTCTGGGGGGAATAAAAATAAGCCTTGAAACCCATGGAAGTTTCATGGCAATTCAGTCAGCTTCAGACTTAGGAAGAGAAGGAAGCAYGATCTGCATGAATCAATTCTAGTATTAGCCAAATATTTACCTGTAAGTAAATATTACTGTCCAATAACACTATATAAGCACACTGATAGAATTTTATAACATCTGATAAAAGAAACTAAGGGTTCAGTCACATGGAAACATCTGGTTACTCCCCCACATCTGCTTACAGCCATATACTGCAACTGCACTAAACACAGAACAAATGAACAAACAGATGTGTAGGAATAGGTGTAGGATTGTAATCGTTCCTCTACTAAAAGCGTTGGAAAAGTACCAGTTAGTTTTTTGGTGAGGTGTTTTTGTTCATTTGCTGTTTTTTTGCGAGGGGGGAGGGGAGGGCGGAGGTGTTCGCAAGCAAGAGCCATATTAACAATTCTGTATACAAATATTTCAGCCTTCCTACCACTTTGATCTCTGACATGTAAGGCCCTGTAAGTGCCTTAAAGTCACTGCGTGCACTCCAGAGTTACTGGACCTCGATCTATTCAAGATAACAGCAAAGCTTGTTAGCTTCAACAGAATCAGTACTAGATATTACTGAAATACTGAAATCTTTTAACTTAAGAATAAAGAAGTTTGTTCTTGGAATTGACTGATTATGGTTTCTTAAAAGTGCACTTCTTATTCACACAAATTTCTGACCCAAGCACAATAAGCTGTTAAGCTCTGATTTTTGGAATGATATTTTTCAGCTGGGCTAAAAAACTTTTTCCAAACTTCAGCCTAAAATTTTCCCAAAAGCTGTCATAACTCAACAGTACCCCAGCACAGCAACATGTATGMGATATGTTCTATTCCTGCTGCAGAAAGACCAAATACAGTGATTCTCCAGGATAACAGATGCTATACAGCTTCTAACAGAGACGAATATACCTTCTGGATATTGAATTACATTTTACTTCTATATGACGTATATTGAGAATTTATATCAAAGCGACAAATGTCTTCAGTTCCTTATATAATCAAGAGACATGTATATTGCTCAGCACAAAAGAGTGAGTCCTAAAGAACTTAATGATGCCACGAATGATGCATAGTCTTTCCCAAGCTCTGCTCTTGGCAGCCAGATTTTTAATTATTTTTTACCTGACAAATTTAGATTTAGAAAATTTTTAAAAATGGTTTCAAAATTACCATCTTTTAAATTGCTGAAACAAAACAAAAATATATAAAATAGAAGTATTATAAATATATTAAAAACTGTTACTCTACCTCTCCATTAAAGAAGCAGAAAATTGTAGCCACCAGTAGACCCTGTAAAATAAAAATAAAAAGATTCCGCTTTATTTCACATGCACATGGATTTTTCCAGGTTTGAGATAGTTAGAGGTTCCTGATAAAATTCAGATATAGATAGCAAAGAAAATGTAGTACGAATCTAAACTCGGTGAATTATTTCTAAAAATACATTACTAAAAAGTATTGGGCCAGCTATCTACCATGAAGTTTCTTTCCTTTAAGAAATGAAAATTCAGCATAATGAGAAAGTTAAAGTCATTTATAAGAATATTGCATGAAGGTCTTTAAAAATGAAAGTAACACGATCATTTATTTGCTTCACATGCCAACTGCTATCTAGCTCAAGTGAGCAAAAATGCTGTTTAATGCTTCCTACCTGGTAGTGCATAAGGATGTGCATCACATAGTCATACACTTCCTCAGCGATCCGGCCTTCTGGTCGCCATGGGAACAGCACAAATTCAATGCCAAGTAGTGGAACAAGAATCAGGGTAGCTCTCACTGCTTTCATGTACAGGTTGGATTCTGCCTTGTGGGTGTCCTTCAGCTTCGTTATGAGAACACGAACGATATTTAGCAGGAAGAAGAGATTCACCTGTCGGAAGAGAAAATGACATTGAAGGTAGCCTGAAAAATAATTCCACACTAAAACCCAGAAACTCAAGAAGAGTCATACTACATGGATAGCATTGTCATTGTACAATAAACATGAGTTAAAACTCTTTGAAAACACTTTTAAGTAACTGAGATGTTGCTCTAACATCTAATATCCACATCCATTCCTCTAACTTATTAAGCAAATGTCCATCCAGATAACCTGTGCTATAACATGTCTTCCAGTGTTAACAATCCACGCACCTTTCTCTCTTCTATCACAAGAACAGTACATAGGTGAATGATTTGGTTTTTTAAAATGATTATGTCTTTTTAGGTTGGTCAAGAAAGAGGATGACACTCTTCCCTCTTTGTATTTAAATATGGTTCTTCAAAAAGCTACTTTTTTGTTTTTCAAATATGAATTTGACAAATTTATAGAAAAGAAAAAATGAGATTTTTTTWWAAAAATAAAAAATTAAAAAGAAATAAAATTTCAGGCAAAATGCTGCTACAAGGAACTGTATACTCCTGTAGACAAGAAATCTGCTACTCCTGTAGCAGATTTCACATTCTCACAGTGGCCAGTGGTTGGATTTTTAAATCATTCAGCAGAACTGCAAATGGGGCAAGCACTGAGATGATGCCCTACATCATCCTCATGCACTACTGAAATTTATTATTTCCACAGCTATTAAGGCTTTTCTTGTTAACAGTGCTGTATATCTGTTCGCTCAGTTTGACAAAAGAAAAAAATCCCAAACTGAAATCACAACTATGCAGACTATCTTTCAACATGTGAGCACTCGTTGTAGGCAACCACAGAACTAATACACACACACACACASAGGTATGTATATGTGTGTATATGTACACACACACCCGCCAGCCTAAGGATGTGAGTAACCAGTTAGGGATGATTACACYGTATTTTCATCTATTGTGCAATAATGGCAGCTTTTATAGAAACTACAGCTAGAAGAGACCTTAAGAGCTCAGCCAGTCCCATCACCTTGCCCAAGGGCACAGTGGCAAGACAATGCTGCTCAGGGGACCCACTATGGAAGGGAGAGACCTAGAGCCTGGTCCTGTCTCTTCTTCCAGATAATTGTCTGTCCTTGTCAACAACTATCTAGAGACAAAAGGTGGGGTGGGGGAAGAAGCCAGCAGACAGACAGACAACTCCCTTCTAAAAAGACTAGGAATTCCTGGTCTAGGAGGAGGCCTCTGTCTTGCTGTAGGGCAAGTGCAAACAGGGAATCCATTTCAGACCATGTGTGTCACCATGTCCCCCACAACCCGGGCAGAATTCTTTCATGTCAGTTAAGGTTTTCACAATAAACAGCTGTGTATTGTTATAGCAACATGGCCCTTGACAGATATGTGATGCTATTTATATTCTACTTACACGCTATTAAAATAATTTTAACAGGAAATTGTTTTACATAGGAAACTACTGCATGAGTTTCTTCTGGAAGTCTCCAGCTACCTTTAAGCTTTATTTAAGCAATCAAGGTCTTCTGATTCTTTCTCAAGGGATTTTAGTTACATTTTATGCATCCCACAATCCTCATCCAACTTCCTAGAGTACACGTAGACAATAAATCTTTCCTCCATTTCTAAATATAATCCTTCTCAAACCTACCAGTTCAACATCAACATGTCTCAAACACAGGGTTTTCAGCCCTCCCGTGTTTTGGTAGCATGGCTACCAGTATTATTCCTGTAATACTGTCCTTGAATGCTAACAGATGAAAGTTGCAGCAGCCAGGAGTAAAATACCACCCAGCAAACTATTTCATTTACAACACGCTGAAATGCACAGAATTTTTCGAATTGTTCCGCTTACCCAGCAAAACCAAAAAGCACAAAAATAAGCATTCAAAGAGATTGCAAATAAGATATTAGGGCAAACAAAAAAGATGAATGAGGCAAAGCAGAGGACAGAGAGGAGGAGAAGCGTATGAGTGTCAGTAATGACAATGTCAGTATGCAGCACCAATTTTTGATGAGTATCTCTTCTGTCACAAAGTATAGTGAGATCAGTTGAACTGAATTCTTAATTAAAGGGATGAAAATAGGTCTTGATGTTAGCAAGGTAGTGAGTAGATTTTCACATTTAAGCAAAAGTAGGCCAGTGGAACCACTCGCCTATATATTATCAGCAAATTGACTGTGATGGTTTGGAAAGCCCCAAATAAGTCCTGTTGTGTCAGCTGCAGTATGAACACATAGTAAAATACCGGCAGCTCCACAGTGACCTGAAAATTGAACCGGGCAAATGAACAAAAATGGAAACAAAGGCAGAGAAGGCAATCCTAGATAAAAAGAAATGTTGGTGCCTGTACTGAGACCTTAGTAGAATTTAGGTTCTGCCTTAAGAGTGGCTGTGAACTTAGCTGAGCTTGTAAGTCAATAGGTGCAGTTCTTGAATTAAACTCTCCTCAGGTCCCTGATATTTCTACTCCTCTCCATGTTGCGTTTGTGCTAAGCAGTGTGGTAATCCTTATTAGCATGTAGGTTTAAATTCTGTTTAAATTCCTTCTTAGGATGATATAAATAGACCATTCTCAGCTCAAGAAACTCAGATATTCTTAGATACTAGCTGGTAGCCATTGCTTGGCTTTTAATACAGCTGTACAGCTTCAGATCTTAGCCTGCTTGAGCCTGGCTTGCTTGGGCAGAACACCTGTATGTGCTCATGAAGACAAGTTTTATACCTGGCCTGTGCACATTTCCAAGGCTGGGTGTATGAATGCTAAGCATTCAACTTCTAAACTCGTAAGTCTTGTACTGAGTCCAGCTTAAAGTAATTAAATAGGTCAGTGACAAAGCTAGGAGCTCCTGAGCTTCCTTCTAGTACACATTCACTGAGTACACTTCTGCTAAAAGAATTTGCACCTGTAAAAGGCTATCAACGACACCAATACATAACATTATTATAGGGCAAAATAAACACCCCTGTAGTATTATTTATATAAATAATGGCATAATTAAATCAAAATCTASTCTTTCTGTGGCACCAATGCAAACTAAATCACTAGTGCGCTGGCACATCTGAAATCTACGCTGAAATCACTACTGCTTTCACAAAGTTCAAACCCATTGCTTTTTCACACCCCCCTCCATTTTGATCAATATTTGTCTAGTGTAAAAACTAACATCACCCTCTACTGTTTCATTCCCACACTATTTCTTTAATTGTGGTTGCTTAGGCAAACAGTTGTAATTAAATGGTCAACTGAAGACAATTGCCATCAAAATGCAACCTATGTCTGCTCCCATTTCCAGTTTCTTTGGCAGGGATCTGACCACAGTTAGGTAAAACAGGGACAGTAAAACCAGCATTATTGTTAACTTTTTGTAATTGTAGGATTTTCAGTGATGTACAAGAGTTAAATTCTCACTGGCTCCTGCCAATTCTCCCTGGCATCCACTTGACAGTCCTCTTCATGTTCTTTGAGATCTTGCTCCTCCAAGTAGAAACAGTGTCTTCTCCCTTGTTATCTAATTTGCAGTTTAATATTGTTGCTTAAGTGTCTACTAAAGCAGGTCATGCTTAGTAAAGTGTGAAAATTGTATCTGACAAGCAAGCTGCTTAAGCAAATGAGGGTTCTGTTCACAAAGCCTTAACACATGCATTTYGTCTAATGTCTTTGTCTCTGGCTTGCCTTTTCTGAATCGACACATTACATTTTTTTGTTACCAGAAAGGAAAGCAACTCCTTTAAGGTACTTTCATATCACAGGCAAGATGTGTAGGTGTGTTTAATCTTTGTTATTCCTACATGGCTTTCAAATAAATCTACGGATTGTAGCGAGGCAAGAAAAAGACAAGAGAAACCTTCAGTCAGCTCATGAAATATCAAGGTATATGTATTTGTGAATTGCAAAGAGAATGGCCAAAGATTCTGCCCAAACCAATGCCACAGAGGCGATTATTATGCCTCCAGTAAAACCAAAGGACATTTTTAGCGTTGCCTTGAATGGAAAGATGACTTGACAGTTTGGGACTGATTCAGTACATTTGAAACCAGTAGGAGTCTTGCCACTGTTTTCAGCGTGACTTTGTGGAGGCCACTGCTGGGAAGGAGAAAATGATCTTATATCCTAAAATGAGGTTACTTCATGGAAGATGGTATAGTCTCATAACTTTTACACAAATATTTCTGTTGTCATTTAAGCAAGCTCTTACTAATACAAATTATATTTCAGCTTTGAAGAGCTTTACTTAAGTGATATATCTGTGAAGAGACACCTGGACAAAGGAAGTAACAACCCACAAGGCAATGCATAACAGCATACATGTTCTGGGTGAAATACAGCACCACTGAAGTGAGCAAAAAAACCCCTATCCCTTTCTGTGAAAACAGGATTTCATCTTCTGTGTAAATTAGAGAGAAGAAAAGTTGAAAGGATTTAGAATTGGTTTTAAATTTATAGATTAGAGCACTAGTTGAAGCGTCTTAACATTAACATATATGGCAGCCCTGACTAACAGGACATTACTATCAGTAATAATTCACACCCCAAGGGCCACGGATCTCAATAATTTCATGGGGACTGCCTCTGGCTTCCCACGCAGGGGACCTCAGGTGTATCATGGTATCAACACAATCTTCAAAATACAAGTTCACCAGCTAATTTCACTGTGAATGAAAATAGGAGTCACAAGAAGCACAGGATTTATGCAGTGGTCTTCAGAGAGAATACTCTATGAACAGAATGCCCTCTGCAAATATTCATTAACAATTTAACAGAAGAGGAAGTTCATGTAGATCAGAAACTGAAATTATTTCAAAAAAGTTACTTAATGTTTTCATTCTTAATGAATTTCCTTGCATGAACTGAAAAGCCATAAGAAAAGTCAGTAGACATGTATACAACACCTTTGCCAGATCAGTTTGAAGTTTCTGTTACAGTAGAAGAGATGACTGTAATACATAGTCAGCATATAGAATGCCTCTACACTGCAGCATTCTCTGCATTATGCATTCATAGATATTAATTACGTAGATAGTTGGTAAGTAAGTACATATTAGTATTTTCTTTTATTATGCACCTATTTCTATTTAGCAATAACCTACTGACTGAATTTCATAGGTTAAATTCAGTCCTAGAATACCTGTAGTACAACATTGATTTTTATACAGTGGAGTCTTCAGTTGCTTACTCAGAATTTAATGTCTTCAGTAGCAAACATTCATGTAATAGAGCTGGCATTAATTTGGAGTGTAAGACAGAACACTGCGCTCTAAGAGTTCATGACGACTAATGAAGCAGAGGAGCTGCAATACCCTGGTGGCCAAAGCACACATTGCCAGATTAGCATCAGAACAGGGGCAGTCACAGACACTTGGCAGAACTATTTTCACTGGTTCTTTTCCAAGGGCCTGCTCTAGTTTCTCTCCATCCCGTATGCCCACCCACAGTCAGTCCCGACATTCAAGAGTCCTCTTTCTGAACCTCAGTGAGGTCCAGTCTGGTAGCTGTTTGGCCACATCAGCACAGTGACACAATGATGCTTGTACAGCAGGGTCAACCTGGCAAATGGACTGGGCAGTGAGAAAGAATTCTCAGCTAAAGGAAGGATTTGAATGTGGTCCTCCAGTACTCCAGGTAATATTTAGTCCTTCCTTGTCACTAGCATTTAAGTGGAAGGATAATCAACRTTGCAAAACCTGAGTTTCTCAAAGGAACAGGGGTACAGCTCCTTAATAAGGCCAAGACTTGTTTATCTGGTGTGTCTAAGGCACCTACTGGGTTAAGTGAGAGTCCTGCGAATGACAGTGACCTCTAAATGTTAGCTTTAGGTTCTTACCACCTTCATAAGCCCATGAAGAACAGCTAGAAAACAAGTAAGAAAAGCAAATTATTATCTGAAAAATGCCTACCAACAGAGCAGCACAAATAGGGCCATGGATGATGTACAGCAGATGAGTATCAGAGCTGATCCAACAACTACAGAAAACAAACAGGGAAAGAAAAAAACATTTGGCATTTTATTATCTGTTGTATTCCTTTTTCCCCCTTAAAGAAGATATAACAGTTTTGCACAGCAAGTTGAGATGCTACTTACTTGTCGTTATAATATAAACTTCTAGCAACGGCATGTATGCAGGCAGGGATCAGTGGAAAACCTGTGAAGAAAAAACAAGGTTTTCTTCATATATAAACCTGGCTAATAACTAAGTAAACTTGCATCTCTTGCAGGAATCTTTTCTATTTTCACCTCATTCAAACTATATACCTGCAGAGCAAATAAAGTAACAGGGACCAATTCCGTTTCTATTTTCTCAGTTTCTTTCAGAGGAGTGTATGAAACCTTATTCCCATTGTTTTACCARGAAATCCATACTAACACACAGAAAGAAAAGGCAAATCAAATTACAACTTTTTAGAATGTAACAATCAATTTTCATTAACACAGATGTTTTCAGACTGCAATCTGCAATAAAGCTAAACAGGTAAGTAATATTAAAAAGGTAATTGTATATACGACCATCGATTTAACGGTATGATTATCAATGTTGGTTATGTCCTTGCTGATACTTGCTGGGTATTCAGAAAACAAGGTCACCTGCAAAAAAATTTGAAAAAGACTCTAGAAATCAGGCCAAACTTAAAAAGAATAAACAAATTAGTTATCTGGGGTCCTTGACACGCTGGTGGTACCTAATTTTCAGAAACTGCTGAGCCCTTATGATCTTTTAACCACGTCTCAGTTGTGTCTGTAGTGGGACAGCTAGCGACCYGGGTGCCAAGTCACGGTATAGCTGAACGTGCCAATACACTGAAGCTGAGGAGAAAGTCCTCACTTGCACTTTGTGAACATGCTGTTGTGCATTATCTGAAATGACCAGGTTTGGCTTGTTAGTTTTGATACTGATATTACTTGAGACCTTCAGCTACAGCTATTCTGTATTTGCTTAGTGAACAATACAGGTCAAATGGAACTGCTGGAAAAATAAATCCTTGGCCATCTCTAATTCAGTTCTGACCCTCCACCCTAGACATGGCAAGACTTCTCTGAAAACAAACATTCATTCCTGAATAAACATCTTTGGGATGAGGAACAATGAATAATTACTTCTTAATGTCTTTTTTATAATAGGAGACTATTTTCTCTATACAAAGGAGGAGTCGCTTCCTGACTCCAGAAACGCATAATCTCTCTTTCAGCGAAGATAGAGGTACATACAACTTCCTACGTTAACATTTCTAAGCTTGTTAAAACACTACAGACAAAGAAGAGGGGCGTGTCATCGTTGTTCAAAGCTACCAGCTCAGAGAAGCAAAGGGACAGATGTTCAAATTCTCATGAAAAGGAGTAAGGGATTGCATTAGCCTGAAAATACAGAACGTGAAATTGCATACCCCAGCCTAGAAGGTAATACCACATCAAGTGTTGCTTCTCAGCAAAAACAGCCACCACGATGAGAGTATGCAGGTAAATGCCTTCACACAGCATCCAAAAGTAGTTGCAACCCATTAGGTACAGGTAGATGAACTGTGACACTTTGCAACTAACCTGTAGAAAAGAAAAACAGAGTACAATATAAATTTTTAAGTTGCAAAAATCTTAGAGCTTTATTTGCAAAATGGAAAAAAATACTGCTCGAGTCAAATGTTAACGTTTATTCTGTTTTTCACTACAACTACATTTTTTAATAGAATTTTCACGGAATTACAATTCCATACTTTATGGGGACAAAAAAGTCAGTAACTGAGTCTGTAGTTTTATTATTCAAACATAAAGACCTCGAGATCCTCAAGCATGATGGCAGAAAGCTGTAATGATATTTTCCCTTATGGCAAACATTGCCACATTTGACCATTCCAATCAATAAGGAATCCTTAAATTATCTGATCATAACTGCACAAGAAAATGTACTTTGGCGAGAGTAATGCCCTCTTAGTTTTATTAATCACAACATATAACTACTCCAGAGAACGATTTATGTTTTCAAAATGCTTACAATACCTCCAATTTTAACCTASTCATAACTGCACTTAGGGCCAGTTGAGAACTTGCATATAGGTTCTGGAAGGAAGCTCTCTTGTTGGCATGTATTTGTATTTAGCTTCATTCAAAAGATATTCTTCAATTGAAATGTTATAACTTATTGTGCAGACTAAAATGTGAGGTTGTGAAAAAGGAGCAATATATAACTTGCAGATTCGGACACAGTAGATCCTTTTTTGTTTGATTGATCTATTTCACCTAACTTAAAACAAACCAAAAATCAATATTGTTTTACCATGTTCTGCTACCTAACTCACCTGATGATGATTATTAGCAGCTATCTCAAGCCTATTTTCCAGTACTTTGATGAGTTTTTACAGGAGAAAGAGAATTTATCTTTTTACTGGCTTCAGCTTCTGGAGTTTTGCCCTAACTTTCACAGAATTTATATTTATCTTCCAGGTTTAAATAAAAATAAAGCCATAGTTAGGGATTTGTTTGTTTATGTATTTCATTTTCAGGCTCTTCTGTTGCTATAACTCCTAGCCTTTTGGGAGAGGCTACTGAGTCACACTTACCCCAGTATTATCAGGAAATGAGAGAGAGAAAAATCAGGCCTGAATGGACTTTTTTTTATTTTGCTTTCTACTTTTGGAATATAAGGGTCAGCTTTATATCCTCTCACAAAAAATTTAATTCTTCTCATTTCAACTGAAGATGGCAAAGGTAAAGCCATAGGAAAGTAGCTGACATCCAAAATACACTCCAAAGCTTTTTTTACTGCCCTTCCTTGGTGAATTCAACTGTCGTAACCTCTCTGACATCATTTAGACTAGGCTACTTTCCTGCAGTTGTTTCAGTGCAAAGGTGATTTGTACAAATTCAGAAGAGCAGTTCAGTATGCTCTGTCTCTTAAGAGTGTTTTTACTATTTYGAAACCACAAATGTGAAATGCCCAAATCATTGTTAGGCATCTGTTGTAATATGTAACATGGATACGTCGTTACTGAACATTTTAACCTCGCTATATACAACATTTCATCAAGT
Source organism: Oceanodroma leucorhoa (assembly GCA_030449065.1). Classification (NCBI taxonomy): domain Eukaryota; kingdom Metazoa; phylum Chordata; class Aves; order Procellariiformes; genus Oceanodroma; species Oceanodroma leucorhoa. The sequence goes on along the minus strand of JASVER010000003.1, from coordinate 24,920,431 downwards.
ATTTAGGTCTCATTTATCTCTTCTGCATTGCTGAAGTTTTTCACATATGAATCAACAAGGCTGCCAAATATACTTTCACTTACTGGATTAGTTGCAACTAACTCCTGATTGTTGGCAACTGCAGTCAGCGAAATTATTGTTACAACAGAGTTGCAAACAAAAGAGAAAAATAGATTTTTATGTAGGGTAATCCTTTGGCAACTCAAGCTCCTAGAAAAGAGAAACAAGAACAAATGAATACACAGGGGGACAACTGTGAAATTTTTAAATACTAGAGCTCTTTATTTTATTAAGAAATCTTACATCAACCCTTTCTTCAGCTCCAGTCCAAATTTAATAGAATGATGTGAAAGGTAACACCTTCCCTTAAACGCCAACAGGAGGCAAAGCAAGTACATTCAGTTCCAATATGTTTATAGTGAAGGACCTGCTTTGTAGTGGCTATCTAAAAAAGATTTGAATAGCGATAATAGAACATGTTTCAGAAGATTTATACCTTTTTTTTATTACTACCTGAAGAATTTCCCAATTAACTATCATACCTGAGCTTGAAGAAGCTGTCTCGTGCTACGTTTCCATTTACCCAAACCTATTAAGATTTTCTGAGGATAATTCTCTTTTACTCACGTTCTTGTAATTTTTCTTCCTTAATCCTATAGCTAGAGAAATACCTAAATAAGTAAAATAACTCAAATCTTATCTTGACTTCTGTGTATAACTAAGTTATAAACAGTATATAGAATACAGTTACAAAAAGGAATATATAACTGCATTTAATTGTGTTAATTTTGAAGGTTTGCTTTTAATCTTGCAATAAAATTAAAGAGAAAAATATCTTTGGAAGTGCTTTCTTTTTTTTTAAACAGAGGTTCAATAATATTAAATAATACTAGAAGTTGAACAGTCGCAGCAAATTTCTGTTTATCTGCCATTCTAGAGAAAGCAGGTCTAACTTCGTTCCATTCCAAGAGGCAGGAGTGCTTCTCATTCAAGTTTTTCCAAAGAAATTCAGCTTTACAGACAAACACAAAAGAAGATAGAAAGCCTATATGGATATAGAAACAATTCCGATCGTTGGGATATTAAGTCTTAATGCTCAAAATTCCCAAAAGAGCAAGTAACACCCATTTTGTTATGAAAACAGATGATCAGTTTACAAAGTTGGGTAAAAATGATTCTTTTAGATTTAAGTTAGGGGGTGTGCGGCACGTATGAGCAAACTGACTCGATCGGAGTCATGCAGCACGTCGGTGCCGGCGGTCAGGAGCAGAGCCCGGTTTTGCAGGGCGAGCATTGCCCAGAGAAACATCTCCCACGCGCAAAGAGAAGTGATAAAGACTGTGGTACTGTGGTCACCCTCGGGAAACGCTCGCTGGTTACTTCAGAGAAAGCAGCTACTGAAGCCTGTGCTTTATAACCGCACCTATCTACCTCCATTTTACAGCCGGCAATATGGAGCGCAGTTGATTGACAAAATGGAATGACTAACTGGAGGAGGAAAATCTATCACTTACACACGCAACTGCACTTCACTGATAGAGAAATCAGAAATACATTGACAAGGTCAGCAGGAGACAAGTCTAAATTGTCACATGGGAAAAAAAAATCAAGTTTTCTAGCCTTTTCAAGTAGCATGCCTGGAAGAAAAAATGAAGTATGGACATTGGTGATTCATTTTTAATTTGGGAGGGCAGGAGGGAGAAGAACTTTATATTTTAACAGAGAAATGCAGTTATGGAATAGTCACAAAAGCTGGAGGAGCATATTGAGAACTGTAGAGAATGTGACAGATGAAACAAGAAACAAAATGACCCCACTGAACAAAAGAGACAGTCAAAAAAGACTGGCTGTAGAGGAGACTGCACTTCTTGGTTGCATTCTTTGCAACTATCACAAGAAGAGTGTGTGAAGCACCCCACAGATGCCTGGAGTAAGTTAACTCCAGGTGCAATRCCATGAATCTGGCAGTTTCTGCAAGCCAAGCCTTGGAGCCCTGAGACATTCTAAGCCTCATGTCACTAAACATGGGGGAAGGAAACCACTCCAGAAACTGGTGCTGCCTGCCGCACAAGGAACCACCCTACATGAACCTGTGGTTGCCAAGTGTTCTTTGCCTGAAGAAAACAGAAAAGAAAAAGTGTCCAAAATAGAGAACATGGGTTTGGATATGAATTAAGTGATAAAGTATATTCCATTAGGCTCTTTTAAATTTTACTTTTGTCTTTCATTTTAGTGCCCAAAATGCATAAAGCTTTCATTATTATAATACGCAGTTTTTTATGTTATTTGAAAATGTATTTTTATACATTTTTTTTTCCTGTATGGTTTATATATGAAAAGAGAGGCAACAGTAGATTCCAGCTAAGGGCTTTGTGTAAACAAGTCCTGAAGAACTCTGGAATTCTGTCTGCTTATTGTTAAGATTCAATGCACAGGCAAGGAAAAGCACGTACAGCTAATGGGGCCATCTCTCAGGGTCATCCAGCAGCTGTTCCTGTTGAATATTCAAACACACCCATCCACACCCACCTCCACCCATGCATAAAAAGATTGAAAGGATCACCGGACAAGAAACAAGAAAGCAAGACTGATGACATTTAAAAATCAAGACTGCTTTTGGTAATAAAAGGATTTTTTCCTAAGCCTCCCCACCCTCCCTCTTCTGTTACCCTTCCTATATTCCTTCTTCTGACTGTTTTTCTTAATGACACAATATCCTTTAATCACTTAATTCTCATAATTATGATCTGAGAACATTTGAATGACCTACCCCTCGATTAAACCATGTGCAGTAAAATAAAAACAGACCTCCTGCTAAATTACCTACTTCCTATTTTGACTCCTGTATGTCTTGGGCATTAGGGAAAAATTCATTTCTCCAATGCTTCTCCAAAAGAAAAAAGGTAACATTTTCAAAAGCCCCTAGATGTATTTGAGATCTAATTTTTTAAGATACTCAAATACYGCAAAATTCAACCAGTGAGAGCCACATATGCACCTAAGGGGAATTATCCGTCCAGCTGAAATTAAAGTGACTTAGGAACCTCCTGTCTCTCTATCAATCTGTCATTCAGTTGTTCGCCCACCCTTTAAGCGTAGCGTTGCTATCCTCTGAGCGCGCTGTCATGTGATTTAACATGACGCTTGACCAACAACTCCTCCTTTATTTCAGGTGGGGGTTTTTTGGTTGGTTGGTTTGTTTTTTGTTTGGGGGGAGGGGGCATCTTTCAAATTATAGCTCCCCTTTCTCTGAATTCACTGCTTTTTTAAGTTTTCTCTTGCCTTGTTTTTCTTTCTTTATGAAAACCATACAACTATTTTAACAAGATTTATAATAAACACATGTGTGATCTAGAGTATGTAACAGAAGGAGAAAGCAGAGCCACTGCAAGAAGTTACTTTTATGTGTCCTAGATGAATTTTCAGAGAGGAAGATCGGAGTTCCAACTTTATAGCCCATTTTATGCTATTAAACCAAGAACTCCAATCCACTTGGGGAACACAAGTCACAAACTGGCCAGGTATTTCCAATGAGACAATTTTCTGAAGAAAAAACAGAATTTCAAATGAAAAAATAAAATGCACAAAACCATTTTAATCTTAAAAAAAATTTCATTCAAAACCCAAATGGCTGATATTTGAAAGGCTGAAGATATTTGAAAAAAACTCTCAGTTTTGCTATGGAGAAAAGTACCACCTTTCCAGTCAAACCTAAGGATATTTTAATGGTCAGCAATCCAGCAAATGTCGTCTGGAAACTATGAATCGACTAACAGAATAAATATTTTGGAAACATGACAAATTCAAAGGCTCCCCCACACAATAGCAAAAAAAAAAAAAAAGGTCCACCTGTTAAAGCTATGAATAATTATACAAGCTTCAGCCAATACATAATACATCCTGGTATTAATCTAGATCCTTAAATACCCTTCTGGTACTAAAAATACTTTAGAGGAACTGTACATCCCAAGAGAACAGCTTGCAGAGGACTTTCTTTAGCTTCCTTTAAATTTTGTAATTTCCTTTTATATCCCAACATAACCACAGTCTAGAAAATGTGGTTTGTGGGTCTGGATTAATTCCATGTGGTTCTCTGAGGAGAGGTGATCCTTCTACCAGAGGGAGAAAAAAATCCCTGGAGAGTTAGACAAACATGGCACAGTTATAATGGTAGCAAAGCAGATCACCTGCTTTTGCACTAAGTGCCACAAGCCAAGATGAAATTGCCTTGGTTTTCATATTATAATACAGAAAAATCATGCTTTACTGTCTCTGAACTTTTAAAATCATATTGTATTCCAAATATTTTTGTTTTCTCCTGAGAAGTCTATGTCAAAGCATTTTTCCTGTCACATTAGGTATTTAGTCTCTTAAACTTCTTGTGACATTTATAGCAACAATATAGCCCTTTTTTACGCAAAATCAAGCTTCTTATAAGGACTCAGCCATTTCACGTGTCGATTTTGTGGACGGAAAGTGAATTTGGAAATGGTAAGCATTGTTTTTACCGGTCATATGCAAATAAATTGATTAAAAAACACAAATGTTTTGGTTTGTCCTCATGTAAAGAAATCAGAAAAAGCTGAAAAGTCATCTTGAATATTGGATTTCATAAAGAGAGGCTACAAAGTTGAAACACACTGGTTTGTTGCAGATTTGTGGAAATGTTGTCCCAGAACCTGGGGAAATAATGCATATCTAAATTGGAAACACTATATTGAGCCAAATGTGACTAAAAAGGATAATTTTTTATCAGGTATCTGCTACCCCTATCAAAGTCCAGAGCACAAGAAAAGCAAAATCTGAGCTAACCCCACAGTTGCTGGTGTATGTGCTATTCATATTTAAATGTTAGGAAAAAATAAAAGATGGAGATCTATATTATCCMATGAAAAATGATGCAGAAAAAAATGCCAGTTAACAAGGAAAGCCTGCACTGTGCAGTGCAGCATTTGGCAGAGATAACAACTCCTCTCTCTCAGCTCTGCCCATGTGGCATCACTCCTGGTTTCACCTCTCTACTACGCCTCATCAACTTCTTTAGGGGAAAAAAAAAAAAAGGTCTTTCATGGGAAAGAAAAGTAAGTTCACAAAATGTGAAGTAATCTGAAGACTGATTTTGAAAGACCTGTGCATTATTTGACAGTGATGATACATGGCTCAAGCTTTCTTTCTTAATAACTTTCATAATAACTGTTAGTCAATGGATATGACATAACAGTCATAGACATAATATGGTGAATAAAAAAACAGGATTATTTTTATTATTCCCATTCCTACTGTAGCTCTTAGCCTTACTTTCTTTAGTTTATCACATTTTGTGGCTACCTACTTTGGAATGTTATTGTACCTATTGTATGTCATCAGTATTTTGGTTTCCATTTGCTCTTTAGTTTGGTTGATGCTTGACATATCCACACTGTAACTTATCATTAAAACAAAAAAAACCCCATAAACCCAAAACAAACAAACAAACAAATTTTTTCCCATTTCCTATTTTCAATATATTCTACAGGTTTTGTTTTGTAGATTTGGGATTTTAGGTTTCTGAGAAAAGAAACCTAAGATTATATTACAATATAATGTTCAATGCCAAACCAATATACTGACTTGTTTCACCTTCTTGCTCCATCTAATTTCATTGGGATGGCTGGTGTTTCAAAGTATTGAAACTAGGACTGTTGCAACCACTGATATTTAGTAAAGGATTTTAAATATACTTACTTAAAATAAAAGAATATGCCAAGAGAAATCAGAAGTGATGCAATGGAAAGACCATGTCCGATGATGGCCAAGTAATACAAATTCAGAGCAGTCTGCAATACAAGAACAAAACCAAGCACCTGTCATGCGTACAGAACCATTGTTGATAAAGCATATACTTATACATCTCTTCTGCATATAAAATGACTATAATAGGATTAAGAAAATAAAACCATCACAGATAATGATGAGTCAAGTCTAGAATCTCGCAAGTCAACACCTTACTAAAATTTCTATAGGACACACAACAGATTTGTTGAAATCATCACTAGAACTTACCTCTTATCAGTTAAAACATTAGGTTTCTAATATATACTGCTATGTTTTTTCTGAGTATTTACATGAATCTGGCTATTTATGCTACTGCACTGGGTGCATCTTCCTGTCTGAGGCTTGATTCATGTATTAACACAACTGTTAAGTAAAACGTGCTTCCTATACGAATTTATGTATTTTTTCCTCATAGAAGGTTTTTTCTTATCATTTAAAGATACTTCCTTCAAAGTAAGCTGTGATTATGATGTTGGAAATTTAGTTTTCATTTGGCATTTAGGAAAGGGTGTGAAAAAAATTAACAATGACTCAAAAATAGTGAAGACTAAACAGTCTTGTTAAATAAGCCTACAGCCAAATTACAGAATTATGAAAAGCTGGGTAGATACAAAAGGTAAAAATGAGGAACCAGTAAGTTAATATTTGGAATATATACAACATGTTATCATTAATTCTTTGAATTAATAAATATATTAAATTCCACTAGTAACAAACCCCTGTTTTCAGTCATGGAATCTGCCTCACAAAATCTCTCTTGTTGCATTAAATGTAAGATTATCATTTTGCACATAAGGAAATGAAGATTTTCATGTTGAACCTTATACTATCACAGTAAGGCATAACTATCTGGAGTCTATAAGAAGAATTAGGGCATACGTAAAAATGCTCATGTACTCCAAACTGTATGTATCCTCTGAACTTACTGTTCCAATTTAAGATAGACTAACTGCACCTTGCAGTTGACTTTTGAAATAATATAAAAAGATTCCAGGTAAAGCTTTAAGAAGGTTGTAAGAGGAGACAAGGCTATGTCTTTGTRCATGCTAGAATTGTTCAAGTTATCATTATTTTTAAAAAGGAGATAACGTTAAAAAAAAAAGAAAAAAAAAGCAATGCAATAGGTTTAAGTGAAACTTTCATAAAAATTTGGAAGTGAGAAAAAACAAGGGTYACCCCTGAAATGTTAAAGTCTGGCTATGTATACATAATGACAGCCTTTCTATGACAGGTCCGTATCCCCATATCACCACCTCATTCAGTAACCAATCTAGGCAAAGGTGCATGTTAAGGATTTAAAAGATTTCCGCACAATTTAGAACTGGCAAGAAACAGTGGTACAGCAGGGACTGCTGATGAGGGCAGTAACAATAAGAATTGAACAATGGACAACAGTCACATTTATTGTGCATTAYCTAACCCGCCTTCCGAGCAAAGTGAAGAGATAATGTTGTTTAATATAACAACACATAGAACTGTAGCAAGCAGTAAGGCTTTCTTCGGAGCTATTATTCCATTTAAACAATAGCTTTTGATGCATGACAGAGTTGAAATATGCTGGCAAAACAGCCTGAGGGAAACTAGCTCATTAGTCATAAAGAAGGACCTGCATGGATCTGCTCCCCTCTGAATAATACTCTCTCAGTTTCCAGCCAAATATTAGCAAGAATCAATGAATTATAGCATCTCTGCTAGTAGAATTAAACTGCCATTAGCATATTCAATGTCTCATGATTTGAGAAAAAGCAATACAAAAGTGCCTTGTTATCATCTATTACCACCTTTTCTCAGTATGGTTTCTAGGTAAACACCCTAAAGCACTCTTGACAGCAATGACGCAGGCAGTTAGGATTTCTAATAGATGTCAGTATTCTTGACACAATCTGCTGTTATTGAGCTCCTTTCCATGAGGTCCAAATTAATTTACAGTCTATCCTGACCTGCATTTTATATTCCCAGTTCTTGGGCATTTACAGTTTCAATTTACTGCTTCTTCACATGACTGAATGTGTCATAAACATAAAGAATATCGTGGACAGTCACTTGGGGGGGGGGGGCACAAAATACGCAATTTTGCCTATTATATCCTCACATATCACAGAGTATCTCAGAAAGAGGGCATTTGGAGGTTTACCAGATTTTTTTTTAAAATTATATTTATTCTTCTAAATCTGTCAATGGATGGGCATCTTCAAGATAAACTGAAGTCTATAAAAATACCATCTATACATATACCCACATGGGTATGTGTGTGCATAGAGTCTACCTTTGATACACAGAAAACAACCCTCTCAAAGCATTTTGCTGCCTGGCCTGAGATAATTTTGGATGCTTGCAAAATTTCAATTAAATAAACTCGAAGTATAGGTTTTCTATTCATGTGAGCAGCTTAATATCTCAGAAACTGTAAAAATGGCACTTGGAAGCCAGGACACAAGATACACAGGAAAAGGATCACAAGGAAAACCAAACTCTATCTAACACTTAGAATCACAGAATAGTTTGGATTGGTCAGGACCTTTAAAGGTCATCTAGTCCAACCCCCCTGCCATGGGCAGGGACATCTTCAAGTAGATCAGGTTGCCCAGAGCCCCGTCCAGCCTGACCTTGAATGTCTCCAGGGATGGGGCATCTACCACCTCTCTGGGCAACCTGTGCCAGGGTTTCAGCACCCTCATTGTAAAAAATTTCCTCCTTATATCTAGTCTGAATCTACCCTCGTTTAGTTCAAAACCATTCCCCCTTGTCCTCTCACAACAGGTCCTGATAAGAAGTCCCTCACCATCTTTTTATAAGCCCCCTTTAAGTACTGAAAGGCTGCAATAAGGTCTCCCCAGAGCCTTCTCTTCTCCAGGCTGAACATCCCCAACTCTCTCAGCCTGTCTTCACAGGAGAGGCGTTCCATCCCCCTGATCATTTTTGTGGCCCTCCTCTGGACCCGCTCCAACAGGTCCATGTCTTTCCTGTGCTGAGGGCTCCAGAGCTGGACGCAGCACTGCAGGKGGGGTCTCACCAGAGCAGAGCAGAGGGGCAGAATCCCCTCCCTCGACCTGCTGGCCACGCTGCTTTGGATGCAGCCCAGGGTACGGTTGGCCTTTGGGGCTGCCAGCGCACATTGCCGGCTCACGTCCAGCTTTTCGTCCACCAGTACCCCCAAGTCCTTCTCAGCAGGGCTGCTCTCAATCCCCTCATCCCCCAGCCTGTATTGATACCGGGRGTTGYCCTGAYCCAGGTGCAGGACCCTGCACTTGGCCTTCTTGAACCTCATGAGGTTCATGTGGGCCCACTTGTCGAGCTTGTCCAGGTCCCTCTGGATGGCATCCCGTCCCTCAGGTGTGTAAACTTCTCATCATTTACTTGCCTTTGGCCTCCAAAGATCCTGTGGTAAATCCACTCAACTACAGCTTGCCTACACTTTTGTAAAAAAGAAAAGATTAGCTCTGCTTTTCACACTGGGGAAAAAAAACAGAGCCAACGCATCCGAACTCTATTTAAAGCTGCCTTGAAGATGTATTAATCCCAAGTAAAACTTTGGTTGTGCACCTACTGAAAAATCTGTCACTATGAGTTAACTGGATAAACCCATGCACTCAGCACGTCTTCCAGAGATGTGAAAACCTCCTGCAGTTCCGCTTAACTTGGACCCTACTTTAAAATTACAGAGCAAAACGTAAAGGTCTGCTCTTATAAGACATACACTTTGCTTACCAGTAGATGACTGTGGGTGACCTAGACAAGTACTAGTACCTACACATTTAAAATATCCATAAACAAAAATATGATCATATTATTCAAACAGTTGAAATCAGCTGTAAAAGACAAAGCAGGCGGGTTGGGTTTTTTTGAGTCTGTCTTGCACAATTCATCCTTTTTATTCAACATGCTTTCTTCTTTTTGCATTTTGATGTTGCATCAACTCTGCTGCCATTCGAGTTTTGAAACTTGTGAAATTTTTCAGATCAGTTTCTTGACACTGGTAACATGCAGTCATTCTTTTCCTACCTTCACTTTTTCATGCGTATAGATATTACACTGGGTATAGTTTGTCCACGTCCTGTTGCTTTCTGGGTGTCTAAACCAATTCCCACTTGGGTCACAGATCTTCGTAACTTTTTCTACAGTCAAAGTAGATGGAAAGAAAAACAAAAGAAAAACACAGCAGTCAGCACTGAAGTTCTGCTTCCTGGTGCCTGGTATTTAATGAAGAAAGACTGGCAAACAAATGACAGCTTTATTAATATGACTAGAGAGACACTGCTTGTTACTATGAATTCTGAGAAACTAGAGGCCATTGCTTTTGTTTGGCAAGGGCAACTCATGATGTGTTTTTCTTAAGAAAACAAACAGATTTCCCTCCTCCAATCCAGTAAGTATCAAAATATATCAAACTAACTGTTAGAGAACTACCAGATGAAGTGACAAGAATATTTAAATGGCTTGTTTAACATCCAAGATCTAAACTGAAGTCTGACACCCTACTACTGTAAATTAGGATTGGACATGCAGGAAAACATCAATAGAGAAACTGCTCAAGAACCAAACTGGAAAATTTCTGGGACCGCATAATGATTTCTATCACCAAATAGAAAGAGGCATGAAAGAACCCTGGGAAATACTGAAGGCAGCAGACAGACACAAGTGTGGAAGTCTATGATACTTCCACATGCTCACAGATGCAAAGTTTAGACTACAGAAACAGGAGAAGATTCATTCATGGGAGAAGCTCTTGTTGACTTCAGCTGCTAAGTTGAGGTAAAAGATTAAGTCATATTTCTGCTTGTCTGTCAGAGAGAAAAGCTCATATCTAACAGGAAAAAACTGTGATCTAACTTCAATTTCTATTTCCTAATCTACAGAATCCCTCAAGGACACATTTCAGAAAAGAAAATAAGTAACTTGCCAGGTTTCTATGTGATGAAGGGAAAATGCAAGTAATGGGTTTGGAGTTACTGGAATTTTGGAACATTAGTGACTTGACTGGGGCAAACGGTAGGCATCAAGCACCCAAAACCTCATTTTATTAGGAAACATGTTGATGTAGAAGCCCATGCACGCTTACCTGATGGGTTGAAATCCTGAAAGTAGTCAGGACAACGCTGTACTGACACAGTTCCGGCAGCAACGTCACTCCAGCACAACCAGCCATCCCATGTCCTGTTACAGTAAGGACCTGCAAACAAGTAGAGACCTGGTAATAAAATAACAACCCTCCTTTCATAATAGTCTTTCAAAAGTAAGATGTAAGACTGCATAAGGTCAGCTTCTCACTTGCAGCAATGAGAAAAAAAAGAAAATAGAAACATAAGAAATAATAGAAATGGTTCCTTATATGTACATTTCTTCAAACACATTTTAAAATCCATCATCATTCACCTTGAAAMGGTCTACATCTACAATTTACAAACCTCAGATCTAGAGCACGGTAGGCAAAAAACCCTAAATCAATTCTGACCAAATAATGCACATTAACAAAGTGTTAAGCTTGCAAAGACCGTTTTACTGAATTTATTTACATTTTGGATGTATACCAAGCCTATACACGTTTCCTAGCTCACTGAAAACACAGTGTTATCCTCGAAGCCATCAGAAAGCCTGGCTGGGAGGCAGCCACAGCTCCTCTGCCTCAGGCAGAGCTGAGCCTGCAGCAGTCATCGTGGACAGACACTTCTCCAAGTGCTCCAGGCACGGGGAATCCAGAGTGTCCCTCAAGAGCCTGTTTCAACGCCTCATTGCACCCACACAAATTCTAACATCTAAAATAAACCGCCCTTGAGAATGAGCTGGGGTTTTATAAACAAATCCTTTCCCAAAAGGCACGCAGAATGACTGACCCTCTCTACAAATTTGAAGATGTTTTTAGTATCTTCCTTCAGTTTTCTTTTTAACACTTAATAATGCCCCCCATCTCAAAGGCTGCACTTTTCAAACATCATGTAATTCCTCCTCTTCTCATCTGAAGATTTTCCAATTTGTCCAGATTCTTCTGAAGCTGATGCCCCAGGCTGGACATAAGCTTACACTGTCATACTCATATCCACTTCTGACCTCCAGCCATTCCTCCAAAGAATTATTTCAGAAGAGAAAAAAACTAATTGTAAAAAAATTCAATTACCTCTTCTTGCCTCAAAAGCCATTCAGTGTTACCAGAACTTATAAAGTCAGAAACAGTGAGTAAAGCGACAGGTAGAGTTACTGAGATTAGCTCTGAATGAGTTATCAGAAAAAGCATTAATGACACTAATATAACCCTCAGAGAAAGAAAATTATGTGTATCAAGGTATTTTCAATTTTTAAAGCCAGATGTGACCAAGGAGACAGAGGTATTATAAGAGCATGAAATCAAATAAAGTGGTAAGATTAATCAGTCATCATTTTTTAATCTCATTATCTATTTAAATTAACATTTTCTTATCTCATCAGAAATAAAAGCTTTGTGTTATCTAAGAAGTGGTGCTATGGGCAGGTAATATAACATATTACTTTATCTCATGAATCCCAAAGTGACGTTACTAAAAAATTGTACAAATACAGTTATAGCCTGAAAAATGATTGCTACCAAGACAAGAAATGAATATAACTAAAGGGTCCTGAATTACTGTAATTATATCTGCTGACCATTTGCCTTTGTAAAACCTTATAAGAGAAAAATCTCTACCTTCTTTCCTATGAATAGGATCTTGCATAATTTTCTGGTAGCATTCATACTGTGCTGTCATAATTTTATTCCGTGTAACACTCAGTTGAGTGAAGTCCTCCGTCATATTCTGATGCCCTTCAGATGGTATAGCAGTGGCAAAAAACTAAGAGGAAAAAGACTTTTTTTTAGCAAGTCATGTACAAACTCCAATATAAACTTCTTAAACGTCAATCTTTTTAAACATTGTACTTTAGATATTATTTTACTGAAGGAAAATTATCTTCAAATCTTATTACTGACAATATGATTTTGTGTTTTTCTGGTTAATTTAGCAATTCTTCTTACTGCTGAATCTTGACAAATATCTCCTGAATGAGCATGGGGGAGTAACAATCTGCAAGATTTGTAAATAATAATGGAAAAAAGAAACCACTGAGATAGTCAGAAGCATATAAACAGCTTTTGCAAAATCCAGCAAAATATAGAGAAACCAAATAGCTCTAAACAAGCCAAAAGCTTCAATGCATACAGTATATGGAAAGTCGCTTTTCATAAAGGATCATTTTGGGCCTGATTCAAATGCCTTTTAGACTAATGTAACTTCGATATAGTCTTGTGAACCATAAAGTCAACCCTCAGAATACAAAAAGGTATTCAAAAGACATGACATCCACTTTTATAGTTATTAAAAATAATAATACTAAAAAAAACTTAAGAAAGTGGTTCTTGATAAAAACCTGAACCTTTTAAGTGCATTTTTAAAAGAAGTTATATATTTTATGGGAAGCTACTAAACTTCATGGAAAAACAAAGCTGCAGATTGAAATACTATACCACTGTCATACAAGGGGTGAAATTAAAAGTTCTGAGATTGTCCCCTGAATCCGAGTTAGACGTCTCCTCCTCTCTTCCTGGGGTCTGCATAGTACTGCTTATACGTCACTTGTCAACTGTTACTGTAAAGTTCTCTGCTAGCAGAAGATATGCAGAGTTCAGCAGAGGTAAATACCATTTCTGTTCTTTTACCACAGGAATTAAAAGGAGAACAGAAGGTAGATAAAGATCCTGCTGTGCAGAAACTACATTTGAACACAAGATTAGTTGTTTCTGCATTTCCATATTAATAATTTCTATGGTATTCTGTACACACTTGTTAAAACTGGAAGTGATTTAAAAAATTCATAAGACTCACCATAGTAACCAATAAGAAGAATAGCAGAAATGTGATGCAGTTTTTTGTCATTTTTATATCCGGTGCAGTGAATTTTATGTCGTAGTTGAATGAACTCAAACTGCAATGGGAAAAAAGTAGGAAGAAATTTAGTAATTCATGAAAACCAAAACTGATAGAAGAATTCATATTTTCTTTTGGAATTAAAACAAATCAATGGAGGTCCTCTCAATTTTCATTCACGCACAGTGACACCATGCGATATACACGGAGATGTACAATGACATGAAAAAAATGCTCTCACTTCACCAGCAGTGAATTCCAGCAGCACGGTTTTTCTGCACTGCCGCCTCCGTTGCCTCAASTAACACCAGTTCTCCAGAGGGTTTGTCTCAGTCAGGTAGCTGGTATCAACTCTGAGAGATACGTAGCAATTAGCCCTGACATGTGAGCTGACTCCTTGGCATCTCGGCCTTTGGGCAACCATCGCAAACTGCAGTTCAGTTTCCTCTACAGTAGACTTAGACTTTCACAAACACACACACACAATTATTTCCTGTTCTCTTCATACCAGCTGATTTTTGGTTTTGCCATTTCTGGAAGAACTGATCTAGTAAGTAGCTACTTTATCTTGAAGTTACAACTTTGCAACGATGACAATGGCAATGCAAGAATTAATTGTGAGCTGTAAACTAGTTTCTGTATCTGCAGTAGCTGTAAACTAGTTTCTTTATCTGCAGTAGCTGTAGACTAGTTACTGTATTTGTAGTTTGAAGAAAACAGAACTGCCAAAACAGCTATAATTGTCTTACAGTGCAGATTATTTTTCTCAAAGTGTAAAATGCACCTAAAACATAAAAGATACAAAATTATTTATTAAGCACCTAGACCATCTATTAAGCATAACCCTGCTGTGACAACTCCCTCAAAAGGAAGGGAAACGTGTAAGAGATTTCTCATGCAATATTTCACTGTGTCCTGAAGTACCCTGAGAAGATCACAAAGYTGAGCCTGGAATCGAGATAAGAGCTTCTCTTCTGCTTGCATGGTAGCAAAAGACCTCTCCGCATTTACATTAAATTATTACCACTAAACCACCTTTCAAAATCTAAGTATCTCACTGTACTAGCATTAATGAAGCTATCATCAGCCACAATAAAGGGGACCACATCTGAGTGAGTTTAGATCCCTTGTACAGATTAATTCATTACAAATAATACACTGCTACTTAAAACATAAAACTCAGGTACCCCAAAGGTCCCTCATGTACCTGGCTCAAAGACCCCACTGCTACCGAACCAAGAGGGCTGCTGGGAGCTGAGTACCTACGGGCAAACCTGCCTCCTGACCCAAGCCACACTCTCCCCTGGATCACACTTGCTCTTGTCTTTGGAAGTTTTTCTTACCCAGCACCCACGTCCTATGAGAGGCTGGTGGATGACAAACAACTGATAGTACATTGGCCAGCAGAGCTAATTTTACAAAAAGCCCATCCTTTAAAAAAAAAAACCAAAACAACCAAAAAACCAAAACAACAAAACAAACAACCACTGTCTTAGTCACAAAAAGCAAGCATTCTATATCTACTTCTTTTCTGCTTTTACACTGAGACTGGGTCCTCTTAACACAACTATAACACAATAAACAGCATTTTGTAGGATATACTGACTACAAAATATGAGATCGCAGCTGTTCATTGTCCAGCTTGATGCAAATACAAGAGATGTGTTGTAAAATCAGTTACTGTTGTGCCTGTTTAACCCAGCCTAAACCTGCATCAGTAATCTTCCCTGTTTTTACCACTGGCATGCAATCCTCTAACACTGATTGCTGGAAATTGCACAGGTAATTCAGCGAGACACTGAAATTCAAATATGGTGTTCTGAAGACTCTTAAAACACTAACAGGAAGACCAATTAGCATACATGAAATATATTCTCAGTTTGAGCTAATACTGCTCTGGAAAATCYATGTGTGATGAGAACTACAGTGAACAGATAATTGTAAAAACCACTATCTGTTAACTAAAGAAATATCTAAATATGTGTAGTGACTAAAGATTGACTGAAAACCAAATACAAATGGAGATACCTAAATTAGCAAAAAGGCAATATGATTTCAATTATGCATGATAATTGGGGGCAAGGGAAGTTAATTCAAACCTTTCACAAGTTTCATTTATTTATAGTTGTGTCTGTTTACTTAGGAAGGAAAAAAACCACTGGCCTTCTAAGGAAATYGGAATTAACTACTTGGTTGTGAAGTAATTGAGTAATCTTCTCTCTCTCCAAAGTATGCCAAAGCACATCTGCACAGGGTTAAAATCCATAAATGATGTGCACAGAACAAGCAAAGAAATCAATCAAGTAGAACCATAATTTAGTGTACATTTTTCTATATATGTATGYAAGAGCTCAAAATAATTTTCTCTATAATAGTTCCAAAAATCCTTATGCTAAAATCCTTATGCATATTCAAATATTGCCCTCACTTAGCCTTGCTTATTTTTATTTATCTAAAAGATACAATATCATATAAACAAAGGCAGAATTTATCTGCTTTGATTCACAGTCCACGATTATTTGTTTCATAATATCAAAAGTCACCCCTTAGCTTGGTTCCTTTAATGGTCCAAATCTTTTCATATCTGGCRGTTTTGTAGACATTTCCTATCAACTATTCCAGTATCCACTGCTAAATTATTAATTCTTCCCAAGAGAGAAAAGATTAAGTCAAGTCTATAATTCACTCTATGCTTTCCACTCATTTCTCACAGTTGCTAACTGCAAAAGCTTAGAGAGAAAAAAATCCTTTTTCTAAACATCATTACTTTTGGACTTAATTACAAAATGCAGGATGAAGGTCATTCAGCTGCCTATTTGGACTTCAGGAAAGCATTTCTTGCTTTCACTACATGAATTCATTCACTCAACATTTATTCCACTTAGTTTGGACAAGAACTTTCACAGGAAGATTAAAAACTTGCTTAAGAAYGGACAGCAGTGTAGTCCATTCGTTGAGGTAGCAAGCCAGTACTGCTGAAAAAGTCAGGCTGCTTTTATTAATCATCTGTTCTGATGAGATGCAAACCAAATATAATTCTCAGAAAGTTCTCTCCCTCTCAGAGCTGGGAGCTATTAGATGCACAAGGAAAAGAAAACAGTAATAAGAGACCCACTCTTAGGTTTCTTTAAGTAATAATGCTTCCCAAGTTGTTCTGCTATTAAACATCTTTGACAATGCTACTGTGGGGAAGAGGGGACAACTGCACTGGACTGAGATTAATTTGAGTGTATTGAATGTTAGCTTGAGGGAAACGATGGTGGAAGCTTCGACAGAATCCCCTGACCCCACTCTGTGACAGTGGGGGTCTGAACAAAAGCCAGCAGGACCGTGATTTACATGATAGGTACTGAATGAAACTGTAAGTCAGTGGACACAACACTACAAATACTAGCAGTCCTCTGGCTTAAGTATTTTCCCAGTAAAAGGGAATGTCAGTGGGAAGAGAAAGGGGAATTGCAATAGCAAATCAGATCTTCAAAATCTCCCTTTGATTTTTAGTGCATGTTGTACCAAAGACTGAGATAACTTAAAAAAAATAAAATGGAACTGCCTGGTTTTCCTCTTCATTACATTCTCTGTTACCCAAATTAATGATACTYCAAAGGCCTATATCGTGTTTGTCACTGATAGCAGTGACATCTACTGAAGAAGAAGGAATTCAAAAGGAACTGCAAGCTGAACTTAGCCAAAATAGTCACTGGTATAGCTTTAACAGATGTTCACATTTCTCTTCCTCCTGCCTTCTCTACAGAGCCATCCTGCCTCATCAGCTGTTTCTACTTTTAACCTTTTCCCCTCCTCCCAAGAATAAATGTCATCCTTGCTGAGCTCCAGACACTTCCCATTTCAATGATACAGCAAAAGGGTTAAAAAAAGTCAGCAAGAAAAATMATTTTTTGAACTTCAATCACCTGACCACGTCTAGTACAAAAGAAAAAACACAGGCAGCTTCCACCTTAAGCGGTCGCCCTKAAGTCTGACTTTAAGTCAGAACGCAACTCTGTAGGAGCGGGATAGGAGGGAGCATCTACTTATGTCATTGCATGTACATTGATACACATGCACAAAYATTTTTCACTAATTGGCAATCTTTGATTTGCCCAGGAAAAGAAAAAAAAAACCAACAAGCCCCAAAACATTTTCAGTATAAATTATGTATCTTGCAGTGTGCTATCAGCTTGCAACACTGAAGTTKAACATGTGCAAACATAGATGTATAGCCTTCCTCTCTGACTGAAATTGGGGGTCAGAATGGCTATTTAACCACCACCCCCCAACCCCTTGCTGTTGTTCTAGCACTCCCTGATTTTGTTTTGTTGCAAYATCTCTCAGAATAGCTATACATGCTTTTTGTTATTTCTGGTCCTTTTTAGAGGGAGGCATACAACTCAAAGTATTTAAAACCCCAGGCAATGTTTGGTTATTTCAGCCCAAGATACAGGCAAAAMCAGCAAGTTGGAAAATGCCCAACCCTTTTCAAGTGTCCCTAATTTGAATTGCTGTAGTGCACTGTTAGAAAAAAACAGTAGTCTCAAATGGAATTACAGATAGAGCCTTCACTTACATCTCCATTCACATAAACTTTCTGGGAAATACTCTGCCCGCAGAAGGGCAGATTCTCTTCTAACTGAAAGGGCTTTGCAAGTGGGCAGTACCAGCCAAACATTAATACACACCAGATTCATTTAGTCCTGAAAGTGGACTACAAAATCTTCACGCTTATCTTAGCGAGCAATGCAGGGCAATTTGGAAATCCTCCTAATCAGGTAAAATACCCTCATTTCTGAGGAAACTATTTCTGCCAGGATTTGGACCAAACTGCTCTGACGGTATCACATAACAACTCACAGCTGTATGTGTGGGAATTACTCCATCCTCCTAACAATTATGGAGCTAAGAAGGCTCAAAAATAATAGTTATGGAACAAACGTCATGAACTGTGGGTAGCACAGCTTCACGACACTAGAATTCCCTACTCACTGCCACTCTGAATTAMGACCCAGGCATCAGCAGTTACAGGCTCCTAGAACAGGTGAGACAGGAGATCAAGAGAGTTTCATCCTCCCTGAGACATTTTTACAGTACAGAAGCATAAGCTCTTCACAGCTGCCAACAGATTTCACTGCACTATTCTCTTCATGCTGTTAGTGACAGGGCTTGTTTTTCCCAAATCTATTTTCCTTCACTTGAAGGAACTGGTATATTACCCAAATATGTCAGATCCGTATGTTGCTGGATTTTACAGTAAACAAAATTTAACTTAATATACTGGTTTAAAACACTGGTACAACTCAACTGTGATGCTAATGGAACTGCTATAAGAAGGCATTCCTATCCTCACTGCAGTTATTCTTAAAACCCCCAGGTGTGACCTCCTCTCTTCAAATCAGATGGGGCACATGTCAGGAAAAACGGAACAACAAAAATAAAACAACGCCCCTAAAACTATTTTGAACTCATTAGGAGTACTATGAGAGCTTGTCGTATGTACCACCGACTGGTAGCAAGCAGCATCATAAAGACAGAACACTGCAAAGAGCTCGTCTCAGAAATGCAGTGGCTTACAAAGGGATAAACGGAGATCCCTTCTTGCAGAACAGAGAGGCTTACAGGGTGCATGAAGTCCTCCACAAGTGAATCAGTAATTAAGAAAAGATTTGCAATATTCATATAGTCACATGAAAAGTACTACAGGAAACAAACCCCAAGTTTATAAACAAGCCAGGTTTCTTGAACCCCCAGCATTGCTCACATGCATGGAGACGCTATAAAAAAATGCCACACTGAAACATTCCTCCTTCTACCTTTCTTTCCAGGAGTTTTTCCTAGAGAGCAGCTGTGGCACAATGGCATTTACTCTCTTCTTGAGGATTAAAATAAATAAAGAAGAAACAGAGTAGCATATCTCAGTTTTACTGTTCTATTATTTTATAAAAACTTCATCATGCATCAGGTGGTAGTTCAGCTCGGTATGAAAAAGTACTCACTGTTTATTTCTTGGGCCACATGCTATGCATGTCTCAAGGTCTCAGGCTTATTGCAAGTAGAAAATTAGGTCTAGCTCACAAAGACGTTTCACATCTTTTATTCTCTTTATTAGCATGCAGATTTTGTTAGTTTTGTTTTTGCATCACTAGTTGCTTGCCAGAGGCCTTGCAGAGATTGCAGAACCATCTGTAGATAAGATTACACAGATTAAATTACTCCTGTGTACTTTTTCCCATTAATAGCTTTTGGCTACCGTTCAGCTAAGTTTTGTCTCCTGCACCCAACAGAAATTACTAGCAGTAATTGACAACACTCTTGGCCAGTTCTAATAATACATAAAATCATAAGAACCTACCATAGAGTGATGGTGGTGCTAGTTTTTCTCGGGGAGGAGGGAACCCTTACTGTTTTGTAACACTTTTCTTCTTCTGTCAGTTCACAGGTTTGGATGACAGTGTAAATTATCCTGAGAAGAAACATGGGCTATGGAGGTCCAGTTAAAAACCAAACCAACCACACAAAAAAACAGAAAAAAAACACTACAACAAAACCCTCTGAATGAGGGTTTGGAGGAGGAAACGTCCACAAGGTTCTTCCCCTGGAACATTCTGCAATTTCTGCTCTTGGGCAACGTTACTCCTCTCCACATAGCAGACTGTAGAGCTAAGATGTTTTTGTGCCTTTTTCCATCACACCAATTTTAGCTCTTTAAAACAGTTGTTCCACTGATCAATAAAGGTAAGAGTATTTCCTTCTTGTTTTTACATAGACAGGTCTTCTCTTGGCCTCTGTGCTTTCAATGCCTTTCCTAGAAATTATGAAGGCTCTACCGCTCCTTCTCAAATAGGATGAACTTTCTATTGACTTAAGAAGATACGCAGCCAGCAGTACTAAATGCTGCAACTGCATGTGGAAGATAGGCAAGGACTCAATTAGGGTTATAGTTACAACTCAGCAGGATATCTAACTGTGCCAAATAAATGCATCATATGAATGTTAAAAATATCAAAGCAAAGTAAAATTATTTAGGATAAGAGACACAATACTCCACATTTCCAAAATAATTTCACAGTGTTTTCTGGTTATAGTATTTTCTACCTAAAATACTGATTATTTTATCTTCTAAACATAAACCTCTATCAGAGTCTGACAGCGCAATACAGTTCTTATTTCTAACCTGAAATGAGAAAGCAAGAGCTGGCAGTTAACATAAAACAACCTTTACTGCAGAAATCAGTTTCCCAGTAACACACTTCTTTACATATTTTATCAAAATACAAAAAACTCAGGATAATATTTCCCCTATTGCTTACATTTTTAAAATGATAGTATTTTTTACACTGTCTTATACAGTGATACTAACACCCAAAATGCTTCCCTCTTGAGAAACTAGTTGTTAAATGAAGGCAACTGAGATTCTGGCAAAGCAAATCTCTACCAACAGACTCACACGGCTTATTCTCAGGGATGCAATTGTTATTTCCAACAGTTTATAGTTATTAATACCTCCAGATTTTTCAGTGAGTGATATTTGACTATCATTCTGTGAGCACTTGTTATGATTACTTTACAAACTTAACCCTTTTCACCCCATAGCCCTAACCCAAACTGTATCTTGATGTCTAAAATCCATCAAAATAGCTACATRTGTTATTAGGCATAACTCACCATGTTCAGTTCAATGTTCTGTAAGCCACAGCATTTAAATCCTGTAGCATTCATTCAAGCACAAAGAAACTTAGAAGGAAGGCTGCTCTGCTGAACAAAGTTATCTGTAAAAATGCTAGAGTGGCTGCTACCAAACACCCTTAAGATTATTAACGGAAATGAAGATGACAACAGAATAATGAATGATTAAATTCCAACAGCTGATTGATTAAGATGATTTAGTGCTGGTACTTCTCTTTTTTTTTACCATATTAATTTCCTTCTATAGTAATTTAAAAATGTAGTTAAAAACATATTCGGTAAACTTTCCTGAAATTTCTGTTTCTCCAAAGCAACTGCCATGCTGTGGCAAGGATGTTCCAACATGTTATTTTAAATACAAGGGGATTGCTCATGACATTCTCTCTTCTCCATGGATTTCACGCTATGAAAAAGTTGGAGAGCTCCCACATTCTTATTAGGTATATTTTAATGCCTTGTTACCCTTTGTCAATCTGTATTCCTCATGTGCTCAACAAAAAAAAAAACGACATAATTGAAACTGGAGCAAGATATCCACAGACATATGCAGCAAAACTTCATGGTCCAAACCCCAGAATTCATAGGGATGTGTTACTGATGTGAGCTCAAACCCAATTACCCAGTATAGCAAAGCATCGCAAGTATGCCACTGGAGCTATTGAATCTTCCGGCCTGAGCCCAAATTCTATTGCTTCATTCCAGACGCATATCAAAAACAGTGAATGTCTTAAAGATTTTAGGAGAGGCCTTAAGGAAACACTGACGGGTGTGAGGGCAGCCCTTAACTGAAGGCGGACATTGACTTCTTTGCTATGACTTGAAGGGAGAGAACAGAGGACCCTAACCATATGCCCCAATTTAGAGAAAACAAAAATGTTTTCTGTGTTGCTTTCCTCAGCATGCACCTGCTGATACTAATAACCAAAGTGTAGCCTGCAAAAAAAAAAAAAAAAAAAAAAGAGTATAGTTATCTAGATACTTATATATGGGTGATGCTCTTGCCATATGATTTAGTTTTAGGTAGTCCTGCGAGGAGCAGGGAGTTGGACTTGATGATCCTTATGGGTCCCTTTCAGCTTCAGATGTTCTATGATTCTATGATGTATGTGAAAAACGTGGTATATTCCTCCAAAGAAGATTTCTCCACCTCCAAGCAAAATTATTACTGTTCTGAATTAAAACAATGGCAGCATGAATTTATGAATTCATCAAATAGACCTTAACACTTCCATAAAAACCCTTGCTCAGATGTCTGTTTTTTTTTCCCCAGACACTGCTGCTTAAAGGCTGCAGAGAGTGAACTGCTGCTCTGTGTATCCCTTTCAGTCAGTGTTTTTATTTAAATGACTCTGTTTGATGCTGTTTACCAAGTAATGACCCAAAAGAAATCCAAAGGTTTCTTTGTGAAAATGTTTACAGCATGAAGTCATTTTCTCAACTGGCTGAGTTTTAGAAATTTTTTATTATTTCTTCATTAACACATGCTAATTTTACAAGAACAGTATTTCCACAACTCAAAGACTTTTCTCAAGGTCAAAACACGGCAATGGGAATGGGAAATGGGTTAACCAAAATGCACCAGGACTTTTGTTTTTTTTCAGAGCTTACCACTCAAGCTTTTTATCACTGGCCCCAATCCCATTCGGCAATTAAGCATATTCTATGAAACTCACAGGTTTTACATCAGTTTCTTCTAGACTCACATGTAGAAATGTGAATATTTACACACAAATATACACAGACATGCTCTCAGTTATAAATAATTTTTTATAAAGTTTTATATGGTTTTTTATTAAATTATTAATTTAATATGTGGACCATGCTACACCAGCAACTCAGAGCAGGATGGGGAGGGAGCAGGTGGCCAGGAAAGGGAACTGCTTATGCCAGCATAAACACAGTGCTGCTGCAGCCACTGCATCAGAACCAGTGTCCTAACTTTGGGGTTCACCATTGGTCAATGACTTGAACAGAACTGATGAAACAAATACAGATAAACTCTCCATGGAAATGTGAGAAGCACTACAGTCTTCCAATTTTGTGTTGGATTTCTTTCTTTTACTTTTTTTTTTTTTAAAAAAAAACCATAATACAAAGAACTAAAATATCCCCAAAGCAATTTTCTTTTCACTGGCAATAATTTTGGTCTGGCTGAGAATGAAATTTCAGATGGGAAGTTCATGCCAAATATCAACGTTTTCTCCCATGGGATATTTCTGATGCATTTACTATTCCAAAAAAGTTCAGGTAAATTTAGGGCAGCTTTAGAAAAATTCAGCTTGGTATACTTATTTAAAACAAAATAAACCACCAGCTACTTCAAAGCCTTTACCAGGTCAACCTAAGTCACCACAGTTCAGAACGTTTCCTCTTAAATTTAAAATTTCACATGCCAGAAGTCAAAAGTGCAAGATCTGGAATATTTCACCCTTTGAATATTAGACAATACATGTTATACTGTGCTAAATTATCAAAACTACTAATCCATCCTGTAGCAAAAGCCAAGAACAAGCAGCAGCCAAAACCAGCCTTTTGAATTCTAGTGGTCTGAAGCTTGTCTCCTTTGCTTTTAATTAGCTACAGATATTTCCCATCTTTGCCATGTTTTTTCATCTGTTATATTCCTAAAACGGCATTTTAGCAGCAAGTGTTTTAAATTGGGCTGACACAGAGTATGCTAGCCATAAAGGAGTCTGTGAGACTCAAGAAAGTTAAAAACCACAAGTAGTGGTTGATCTCAACACTATGGAAAGAAATTACCTTCTATATATTTTTTAAAGTCTATAGCTGCATGCTGGTATATGCACATCTCCTTGACACCCACACAGACACAGGTCTTGACTTTCAAGACTTCCAAGGGCCTATACTCAGTACAGTGAAGAAGAGCAAAGGCTTGTGAATGATCTTCTCATGAAGAAAAGAATGGATGCACATACTCAAAAGAACAGATTAAGAACACAAGGTCAAAACTTTGGTCTTTACGTTTATAATCAGAGCTTTTCTTTTTATGCACAACTCTCCTTCTCCTCACAGACTAGCTGCAGAAATCATCTTAAGGTAGCCATAAAGTAGGCAGTGATAAAAGGTTTTTCTATCCTCTACCTACATCTCCTTCGAGTGAAGACATGTACCAAGATACTGCTACAGCCAATGACATTTTACATTAACATCATTTTCCGTCAGTCTGAGTTAACATTATTGTTGACAAATTGAGGAAAATAACGTCCATCAATGTTTCAAAGTCTTCTAAATGGGAATTCCTTTCAGCTTCATCCACACCCTACCACACCCACAGGAATATTGACATAAGCACAACTCTGACACAGACTGAAGCATCCAGGAGTGAAGAAACACTTGTTTTTCTAAAGTTGCTGTCAGTTTAAAAATTAATTACAGGATGATAGCAATTAACTAACCAGCTTAACAAAATGAGAAGTGAGATCCTTTGAACAGGAAGCAAACTGCTACCAAGTGACTACACTAACCTCTCTTACGGTATTTGCCCTATGCATTCCTCATTCTGATTTGAAAGTGTAYGTGGAGAACAGAAAACAACTGGCACCAGTATAAATGGGAAAGTCTCAAACTTTTCTTGCGTTACATACAACCCAAAAGGCACTGATGACTGGACAGCTAAAACCATATTCAACCAACTAGAACACATTTCTGTGGTGATCTTTACCAATTATCTTTGACAATGGGCACTTACTTTTAAAAGAATAATTTCTCTTTTACATGAGGACAGTCTTTTAGTCTGAATATGGAGTATCTAAGTAGAAATCTTTAGCACTAACTGAAATAATGCGTTTGCATATCTTTTCTGAAATACCACTTAGGTAAAATTTCTTCCACCCGAAATTGTACACATCAGTCCTTACCTGAAAGTAAGAAACTAACCCTTTTATAATTTTCAAATTTCTCCATCAATTGCCTCTTGCAAAGTCTTAATTCTTTTTCTGAAATACCAGAGATTAACAACTGCTGAGAACTGGACGGGCCTAGGTCTAACTGGCCTTATATTTCAGTTGACATCCTATTACATTTTCATGCTGTTAATAGAAAAGTGATTCTGTGCCTTGAAAAATTSTACTTGCAGAGCTTATGCTGCTGGGAAAGATGTTAAAACTTTGAAATAGCAAAAGCAGTTGTTTGGTGATCTAACAATTCAGCTGGCATGCAATCTGTAAGCCACACACATATTTGATGGTCAAGCACTGCACTATTTCACATTCTCTTAACGAGAACTGCGAGGATGACCATTACTAGGATTTCGATATTATTGCATAATTGCATTGCATATTACAGTCTTTTTACAATGCATKCCATCTGTTTCACATAGCTGTATAGTAACACTGCAGCAGAATGAAACGTATCATTGCACATTATCACATAAAATCCTCTGCTCTTTGTGARGCAGAGATTTTATAGACAGTGCCAGCTGCAATCTGTAGGAAGCAGTGTGAATGTTTCCATGAATTCAGTTAAAGATCATATGCTCAGGGTGTGGCCGTGGGAAAGACTAGTGTATCTTACACACAGTCCCTAACGTCCAATTAGTGTTCTTTTAATTACAAACAGACTTTTCCATATCCTTTTGCAGTATTCCACCCTGACTTACCTGAATGCAAACYAAAACAAAATATTAGCTATGAACATTAAAAATATTACATAAATTGGACACAAAAATCGCTACCTTGATAAACTTGAGTCTCACTTGGACAAGATACTTCATGAAGATGAAATATTACATAYCAAATGTAATAAAACATTACAAGCACTACAGCTACAGCAGAGAAATAAGAATCAAGCACAGCTATTCTGGTCACAGATTACGTGCAAATGTTACTTATATGTCATTTACACACTTGAGCACATTATCTCCCCCTCCCTCCAAATGTAAAATTAATAATAATATAAAGGCAGAAACATGTAATGGAAAATCTCAGTTAAAGCTTGTCAAAATTGCAAGCAACTGAAAATTTCCACTGCAAGCATGGAAAATGGCTTTAATATAGGTGTCCATATTTTCTGCACACTCACATCCTTCATTTATTTTCCTGGAGAAAAAAAACCCCACAGAATTCTCATACTGATTTCACACTTCATTAAAAAATCCCTGAYGGAAACAAAGTGCATGGAAATTGATGGGAAACTTTGGTAAGGATAATGTCTACCAAAATTAAGTTAAAACATATTCAATTTAGTTTGTAATTCTACAGACCAGTTCGTGCCATTGGTCTGCCAGTGTCTCAGATGCATCTGCAGTACTCACATTCACTAGTCTTGCTAAYCGACTTCAGTAGCAAAGCTTGGACATCAAACTTGCAGGCATTACTTACCTCAGGYTGAGATACCAGAAGTCACTATGAAGAAATAACCTTCGCATGCGTTTTTTGATTCTTTCCTGCAGCTTTTAACTTAATAAGACACCTTAAAAGGCTCATCCATTTAATGCACATGCATTTTATTCAGGGAGTCTGGACTTGCACCCCTCAACTCTCTCAAAGCTGTATTTGTGTATCCTGTTCCACAGAGCATGCAAAACTTCAAATTCATCTTGCTGAGAAATTTTGTTCACAGCTGCTTGCTTGGCAGGGATTTGGCTGGGGGGGGCGGAGAGAGGAGGGGAGAGGCAATTTTCCAAGCGATGGGGAAAAACAGTACAAAACTTTCATCATCAATGGCCTTGACATTGCTGGAGCCAACGGAAACAACATCACCCAACTGATTCCATGTGAGGGAACCATTCAGAAACAAACAAACAAAAAATCTCCTGCATTTATTTCTATTGAGGTAGCTTATGCCAAGCTTCCTTCGGTGAAATCCAGATTTCTCCTGCATTGGCTTCCTCCTGCTGTTGATAGAGCAGGATATTTGCTGAAACACAGCAGGTAATGAATGTGATATTCTGAATTAATCAGCATATATGGTGGAGAGAGAACTCTGTTCTCTTCTGAAGTTGTAACAACAGCTATTTTTTTTTTTTTTTTTGCAATGGAACTATCAAGTGCTTTATTGGTGCAATACATAACTGTGCCACGAGCAGACATAAAATTTCTGTACTAGTTCTTAACTGGATACAAGTCTTGCTGGCAAATGAATTCCATAACAGGTAAGTGTCTTACTGACCCTGTAAGAAATTTTATAGAAATAAAAATGCTTGGCTATTGCTACAGGTCTACACCACACAAAGAATAGGTGACATTTCATAAGTCAACTTCTCATTGCCCTAACATCTCCAGGTTTCTCAAAAGAAATAAAAATTTGCAGGAATAAAACCTGGTTGGTTTCCTCCTCACCCAGTAAATATATTTCCCTTTCTCAGGAGAGTACTAGAAAACAACTACTGCGCTAGCATATTTTATAACTGCTTAATGATGAGGACAAAAATCACAAAATCATCTTTATTCTTCACTTTATTTTGCAACATCCCAAATCTTTACTGACTGTGCACTGCTAAACAGTTGTTGCACATCATTCCAAAACTAGTGGCATTTTAACGATGGCATTAATTATTCTGGATATCATATAAACATTTTATAGACTAGGAAGCAAAGTACTTTTTGTCTTGTCTCAGCAAAGCATAAAATGGATTAGATACAGACCCTGGTCTGTACAACTTTAGCTATATTTGGTTTGTCCTAATCTAAAAGACATCATCTCCCAGATATGAATTCAGTAAGTTGTTGAGATATCAGTAAGCATCATTTGCAACCACCAGACTAAGTAAATTCATTCCCATGTCGTTGCTATCAGACRACTTCTAACTTTGAAGTCATTATCAATCCTCAGGCTGTCTCATTACACCACTTTACAAGACTATGAAGAAAAGAAATAAACCCTAAATAGATAAAATAAATAGACAAATAAATAGAACAAGAGAACTTTAAATCCGAAGTGACCATCACCAGAGATCTGAACTCTGAACCCCACTTGGCTGGTCATCTCTGAGGGTCAGACATTACAAGGAGGATGACCCTAAAACATCTGTTGAAAATCAGACTACCAAACTGATGGGAAATTCAGGCTAATCCAAATGTGGGAGCCAAATCAGCTACTGAAACTATATAGTGCTACCAAACGTAGAATGATTACACTATGAAGAAAATGGGTTCAGTTCTAAAATCAAGAAACAGATAAAAAAACCCCTTCAATGTAGTTCTTCCTCTAAGGTCACAGAGAAGAACGAAGAAAGAATATAAAGGGAAGATGAGAGTAAGATAATTAAAAATACTGATCCTGAATCAAAGAGTTGAGAGTCAGTTGCTATCTTCAGTAAGRGTTTTGTGAAAGAATTCTTACGCAATGTCTGGCTCTTAAAGACATAGCTATTGTGAGAGGTATTTTAACCAGCTTAAGGTCTGACAGACAGTCCTGAGAATCTAAATGTCTTTCAATTGCTAATACAGATATAATTGTCATTCTCTGTAGGAGAGAATACCAGTGAGAAGTGTAGTGTTTAGAATCAGTCTACTTTGACTTACAGTTTTTGAGAGGCCTACAAAAACCTGCAGATAAATTTTGAAGGATATAAGGAATAAAACTCCTGATGTGTCTGAGAAGAAAAAAGTAGAATTTAAGTGATTTGCCCATCACCACATTGCATGTTGTGTCAGATCTGACGTTTAAATATCCACTCACCAAGTAGCAACGGATTTACCATCCATTTCTGTAGGGATTGTCATCAAAGGGACTACAAAAAGAGAGTAAAAGTCCTTGGGCTAAGTAAGAGAAAACCTGGACAAATGAAAATTCAGGAAAATACAACCCAGTATTTCTGCTAATAAATTATCAGTCATTTATTTTCTACATCAGTCTTTCATCTGTAACTGTACATACTGTAAGATGGTCTCAGACCAAAAATCTGTTCTCAGGCTATGGTTTGGACATGATGTCTGCGGTATTGCTAGGGACATTTCAGATGCCGAGTTTAAAGGAACACCTCCCACAAGAAATTCCCAGTGTTAAGAGCTACTTGAGTGAGACAATCTACCTTAATATTCTCTTTGCACATAAGAAACACGAAGTAGGCTCTTCCCGTACAGTGAAGTGAAGGTGTAATCATTACCTAAAGTGACCTCCTGCACCCAGCTCTATCCCTTTCTAATCTCTTGCTACCTAGTCCAAGCACTCACCCTACAGATTGAATTGCATATAGTAGCATTGTGGATGTCAGTTTTTTCAGCCATCTCAATAATGACTTAGATGATGTGCCCCAATAACCAAACAAATACACAGTCACATTGTGTACTACTTGCAATTTTCAACTGATAACTCAAGACTACCTACTTTGTAGTAAAGTGTAATGAAAYACTAGTGCTACGTTCCACTAAATAAGTCACCTGCAATATACAGGCATTAATAAAGGYGACTTAAATACCTGATTTTGACAATCTGACAATCAGTCACATTGGTTTTTGTGATTCCTTCATTTCTCACRTAAAGCCCTAAGAGGAATTARAAATCTACTCCTAGACACATAATCACAGAGGAATCACAGCTGTTAATCAAGCCATCGTGACCAATGAGAATCCTGAATGCACCTCTACAGCACCCCAGACAAAATAAAAGCACCTGAAATACATTAGGTTTTAAATACTTCTTGATTTTTCAAGTGATCACCCAGTGAGAGCAGCCAAACTCATTCTCTCATTATTATTATTATAAATTATACAATTATAGTGCCAGAATGAACTATGGTCAATAAGTAGTGTGATCTGTTAAACATGTGCCAGAGGACAGGWATGTTAAGAAAGGACAGGAACCATAAGAAAATTCTTATTACTTGAAAAAGAAYGTATTCCTAGATTAAAAACGTGAAAAATATTACAATGTAAAATATAATACAACTCATTAAAATAGTATGCATAACGTATGTAAGAGCTAGATATCCATGTTACACCACAGGAGACTCAAAAACTAGTATCTGCTAATTACCATTACTGAATATAAATTTTTAAAAACTGCAGACATAAGATTMAAGTCTTTATTTAGATTTTGAAGCACTCTCTCAGACTAACAGTGATTTTGAACAACTCYACAGTCCTTTTAGTTGGGGAAATTTATTCATAGTGGTCGCAATACACCAAGGATTTCTCAAATCTCTGCACTCAAAACAAAACAATAAAACTGAAAGGGTGTTAAATTCAGAAGCTAATTATAGCTTTTTAAGTACCAGCACCATTAACAATTTTACCGTCCAAAAAATACCCTGGGGGCATTCACAACACATGCTGGTGCAGTGGAAATGGACCTGCCTAGCTAATCATGATCATCCTTTCATTTTTAATTGATCTTTTACAATAGCAAAAGGTGAACAACACATATGAATATTGCAGAAAGYGCAAAAACATTAGAAATAAACCCACTGTGTCTCATTTTGATTTTTCTACAAACTGCTAGTAGCAGAATCAGTCCCTAGTACTAACTCCATTTATATCACGGTTGCAATCTGCAAACACACAGGTGTGACTATATACATCCTGCATCTTGCCAATGCTACTCCTCACATGTATAGGTAATGAGAGAGATCAAGACCAAAGGCTAAGTTCACTTGCCCGCACATAGGTTCCTAGCGCCCTCTGAGATGCCCTGAGGGTATAAGAGACATTTGGCAAACCGGGCCCCGATGTCTTTGGGGCATCCTGTGTGGAGGCAGCCAGGCCTGGTGGGGYTCCCAGGCAGTAGCAGATGCATGTGTGCTGCATAATCACATCCCACCCCAGACATGAAATCCTTCCTCTATTAATGGCTTCCCTATAAACAGCTCAGCTGAAGGAGCAGAGAGAAAGAAAGAAAAAAAAAAAATACATCACACCGAAACACAAAATGAAAATTTGATGAAGAATAAAAAATACACGTCATGTTTATATTTCGGGTTTCCTAGCAGTTCCACTAAAGTCGCTATGTCATGACATGCCCAGAGCAGAATCAAACAACCCAAAAGCAAAGGTCKTGTGAAAAGGGGGTCACACTTAAAGACTGGACCACCTCCAAAGACTGCAAAGAAAGGGCAAATTGGTAAGTAAAATTTTCAGAGAAACGCCAAAAAGAGCCAGAAGAGCACTATGAAAATTTTGGGTGACATCCTAAAGAGCTGAAACATCGTCGCGGCGTGGTTGTCAGAACCCAGAAGACAGCTGGAGAAATGTTGCAAATGCAACTTGTGCAGTTTTCCAGCCACTGYAATCTATTACAGTCACTAGGGCAGATGAGTGTTGTAGGCTGTGTTTAATTTGTACTGTTTACACAGGCTTTTTTTTAAACAAYGTATATCAGAAACATGGACAAATACAGAAATATGGAGTAATTTTTGCAGGAAACAGCTCCTCCCAGAGTTTAAGTGACTAAAAGATTCAAATGATCTTGAAGTACAAAGAGGAGGTGGAGGAAAGGGTGGTATCCTTTCACAACAAAGATTATTTTTACTTAAGTATCATTATCTGTTGAGCTTAGATGCTTGCTTCTCTGACTGTAATTGACAATGCTGGGCTTTGTCAAACAGTCCTAAAAATGGCAGCTCTGAAGGTATAATCTTATAAAAGCAGTACACCAGCGTCCTTCTCTACTTTCCAAAAGAGCTCAAAATACAAGAGAAATATATCTTTGTAGAGATATTTGACAAAGAAATATATATTCATGGAGAAGTGYCATACTTTGTTGAAATAAGACTAGACTGTAAATCTAGATAGTCCCTTGAACAATTTGTAAGTTCTCTCATATAAAGTATTTTCACCACATAAGTAAGAGCCAAAAGGACCAAACAGATCTAGCATAAAAAAAAAAAAAATTAAAAAAATGCATCCGCATTGCTGTTTTAGGTCTAAGTTTTGCTCAAGGTCTCTTCCATGGACCTTTGATGACTGTTCAGCTGGAAATTAAGGGCCCAAGAGATTTTTTTGAAAGCAGTAAGGGATATCCTGAGTCCCAGCCAGCAGCCTAACAATACAGCCTGCAACAGCCAAAACTGCATGAATTGTGTTCTGAACATCACTCATTACCACACTGTGTGCTTATGGAGCCTTCATATAATTGTATTTTAACTATTAAAAGTGTTTTATTTATGAAAGATGTTACACTTTAATAGGTTCCTATTCTATAAAAATCAAACTATGATTTTGAATTACTTTTTATTTCTCAATATATTCAGGTAGTCAGCTTTGAAAGCTACACTGTGTAATTCTAATGTATTTCTTGGGAACAAAAAATTAGGTTGTGAAAAGTCTATTCCATATTTCACTTTCATATCATTTGCATTTCACATCTGACCAGTATAATATGGAATTTTCTTTATGATAACCTGTTCTAAGCTTCAAGGCAAAAATAAAAAAAAATCCCAAACCAAACCAAAATTAAAAAACCCACCTGGTTTATATTAAATTCTCATTGAAAACCTATGTATCTCCACTCTTTTCTACCATGAAAGAGCTCAAGTGCATTTCTCTAAGCAACATCCTTTCTCTCCTACAGGACTGTGACATAGGTGGAGCTGATCACTGTGGGATTGGATTAGTTTCTTGGCAAAAGTTGTTATGACGTACTTGCTGCTACATCCTAAGGTTTGTTAGCATTCCTAGTTGTATCTACCACATCCCATAGGGATAACTAAGGAATTACTGCAGAAAGCTATTATCTGCGCTATGGATTTCAGAATTTTGTTCTTCAGAGCCACGCTTTTGCAGCATGAGCTGCATTTATGTCCAAGGGATGCAATGCTTCAATAACTTTCAGTGTTATTTGCACATTATTTCTTGTTTGTATTAAAAACCATGGAAGTAAGAAAGCAGAACTGCTTAAGTTACAGTTTTTAAGTTACAGAAAAGCTACAATTTCTAGAGGCAAGTCTTAATACTCTTAACACAGTTTATCTCCCATGCAACTGTTAAAGAGCTACAAGCTGTTTAGAATTGTGAAAATCTGTTTATAAGTCCTGTCATTTTTTGGTACATCCGACAGCTAATTTGGATTGGGGTCTTTCGATTTAACCGCAGAGACAGACTTGTTGAGACAAATACAAATGCGAGTCTTCACACATTTATCATTCTCCCTGTGTTACTTCTCTCCTCGCAGCTTGATTAGACATTGGGAATTGACTGATCAATGTAATTTTTTCAGTGTTACTCCCCTTAAGTGCCTCTGTGTCTTGTCAGCTCTCTCGGCCCAGGAGAAGCCTGGGTGTGATTATGACTCTTCCCTGAAAAGCTTCTTCATTACAGGAACTGTGATTATATTTCTTTTACTCTTCTCCATGTTCAATTGGCCCTTATGCCATCATGAGGGAAAACAGTCATTGAAATGTAACTACCATGTTGAGGGTGTCAGAAATTATTAAAATGCAGAATGCTTCATGGTCACACTATTAATCCAATTCTCTTCTCATGTTGATGTAGGAAGGAGCAAGATTAGAGTAGCTGGTGAGTGCTGATCCTGTCCTCAATAATGCTACRTGGTCTTTGTACATACGCTTCATTACCGTTCTTGGAGAACTGAAGTTGTAGTTTTAACAAGCATACTGCCTCGCTGGCAAACATGAATTTTGTCATTATGACAAATACCATTTACGAGCAAGTAAACTTTAGAAAAGTAAAAAAGAAAGTTAGGGAGCTGTTGTTGATCAAGGCTTTAAAYAAAACACAAGCATCCCTTCCTTTCTGTGCTAATTCTAGGAGGAGAAGGAAGTCAACACAATTAATGGCTGATAATTATAAAAATACTTTGTTACTTTATATAGCCCAGCATATAGCTTGCATAAACACTACAGATCTTCCATTCAACTGCTTTCAGTCACTGGCTTTTTTAAAAGTCTGGATAATATTATACTATTTTTGTTAGCTAAATTTGTTGTTAGATAAAGATACGTGAGTTTCAGAGCGGTAAGTAAGTTCCTAAGACCATCAAGGAGAAATAATTTTTTCTTTATGCAAAGCATTGCAAAAATAAATTCAGTTTTAAGAAACCTTAAGAGGTGACGCATGCATTTTTTCATTTCAGGAAGCACCGTGCACAGAGTACAGACAGAAGGCAAAAGAAGGATACTGAAGCTCTCTGGCCTAGATCTAATTCAAGTTGGGAAATCCTCCATTTTGAGTGTAAAGGTTCCAGTTCAATTATACCTGTGAAACAGCATTAAATATTCTAAAATAAATGAAAAGCATGAGTAGCATTACAAAAATATAATATCCCTGTGATACTCTGATCCCTGAAAACAACATGTCACTCTAGCAAATCAAAAACATCTGTTTCCACAACATTAATTGGTTTTACGAGCAATTTGTTGTGGAACCAAACTTTCAAAAACTTAAGAAAAAAAGAGTCATCAGGATTGGAGAGAAGGTGATGGTGGGAAAATGAGAGTTCGGTCCCAGTACGTGTAAACAAACTTGCTAATTTTCTTTACTTCACTGGAGACTTGGCATGTTTGTCAGTTTTACAGTATTTCTCAAGCTACAGCTACAGTTGCCAAGTACAAATATGTATAGAATATGGTATGAATATACGGTATGATTACATATAGACCATCAGTACCTTGAAACTGCTTAAGCCAGAAAATTTCTGGTCCCTGTGTTATCAAAGTTATCCAATAGCCACTTAAAATTTGTACAAACTAGTCTACTTACTCAATTAGCTGCAATAGCCAGGAGCAAATTCACAAATTAAGAGCAAAGGAAAACAAAATCAAGTTTATCAGCAAATATAAGCACATACCTAAACCATCTCAGACTTGAGAACAGACTATTAGTAGCAGGTCCTCTCTGACCTGACTTATTTTGGAGGCACGTGGTTTCCATTATGCTGTTTTTACTGCAGCAGATCTGCACATCAAGTGGACAGAAAAATTCTGTACAAATTTATACTAGGCAGGGTTGGAAGGTGCTGAGTCTGAAGCCCAAGGATCGCGAATTGATGAACAAATTCAGTTCATCAAATCATTAGCAGCATAGTTGGAAGCCACGTAGCCTTCTGTATACTTAATGTTCTTCCAAGGGCATACGAGTTTCTCCATATTATTAACAGAGTGCACACAGGCACAATAATTTATCTAATAAGTACAATTTTTAAACTAAACTCATTAATGTTTGCTGAATTGAGGGTGATACAAAGATGCTAGCCCAGGTCTGCTCAGCGCTAAAAATACTAAGTCTACCAAGAGCTGGATTTTCCCCTCCTTATTCACAGTGAACATATTTTCGTAAGTCTCTCACTTAATAGAGGAATCTTATGAACATTATTCCTATATGCAAATATTTTCTCAGAGCAGCTGCAACAGTACGTAGGTGCTAGAGAAGTACATTTTCTCCGGGAAAATACATGTAACTAAATAATGACAAATTCTAAAAGACCACCCTAATACATTCTGTAGTCACAAGTTGTGCTGACCAGTATTTTTATCCTCAAATTCATCACATAGATAAAGAGCTTTTCCTCCTAAAAGGCAAATTAATTTAAGCTTATGTGATAATCAAATTCTGTTTTAGGAGAATATGGATGCTAATGTCATAAATAAAATTATATAATAAATAAATTATTAATTTAAACCACACATATCTTACTAGTTTACCTATTATAGAATCAAGGAACCATAAATAGGAGTCACCACTGCATAATATATATTTGTCCATATAGGTAATGTATGTCAAATGTGGTTTTCTTTGAATGATTATGTTTACTGATTTGTATCAGTGAAAGATGAGAAACATTTCCAGTGAGCTCAATCGTACTTCCATGAGAAAAAAACAAAAACAAGAAACAGCACCAGCTGCTTGGCAGGACTCTGCTAGAATGATAACATGGTCTCTGAGCACTCTTGCTCAAGCAATGGAATTAATTACCGATGAATACTAACACAGCAATAGCACTGACAACTGCATCACCTATACTGTATAGCAAACAAGCTGTTTGCTCATGGTGGCCACCGCTTTAATACAGAGCTTTTCCAGAATTATTTTTGCATGCATTGTACTTCTAGAGTAATATTTCAACAAAGTAGTCGACTTTGTCTAAAACTATGAAATATTTACATCTAGCAAAGATTTGTTAGGAAGGAGAATTTGGTACAGCAATAGCATGCAAACTCATTATTACATCTACCCGAAATTAAGCACAGGAAAAACATTTTCTTAGATAATACCTACCCACTAACTTGGGTTAATCTTCAGTAGTGATACAGTCATAATTAGAAAATGAGTATGAACAGGTTCTATAATTCATTCTGCAAAACTCTCATCACCCTCCACTTTAACAGACCGTTGTTAATAAAAAATGACATTTATTTCTAAGAGAATGGAGAATGATCAATCTGAATAAAAAAACATTAACAAGGGAAGGGGACAAAGGAAGTCCTTACACAGCTGAGAAGACAAGAGTGAAAGAATAGAAAAGAGATAAAATTATGCAAAAATCTTTATATAAAAAGTGACAAGGGAAGAACTGCAACCAAAAAMAAACCCCAACCCCAAAACAAAACCAAACAAAAACACCCAAACCACCAAAAAACCACAAAACCACACCAAAAAACTCAACCACAAGCTCTGCTGTAATTGTATGACTGTATAAGTACCTACACTTTTTTGGATAATGTTCCACATTTGTTGGTCTGGAAATCTGGACAGGAATCTCACGAGAACAGGCTTTCTGATGATATTTTAGATACTCCCAGGTTATAAGCCTGCCAGAAATAATGCAAGAGCAGCCTTTTTCCATAGTATTTTGGTACTCTGAATCCAACTCCAGCAAAAGAGTAGGAACTGCAGAGACATATGAACTTTAAAGAGAGAGTGATCAGTAATAAAACTCTCCCTATTCCTCACCAATGTGCAATATGGTACAGCCTGAATTTTGGTGAAGACACAAGAGGACTGATTTCATTTGGGTCACTTCACCCTTTTCTAGCTTTGAAAAAATTATTAGTTGGTGCTACTTAAAACAAACACCTGACAGGAGTCACAGCTTTATTCAGTTTGTTACCAAACGGTTTTCTAATAATAAAGATCAAGGATTTCTGTCTGTCTTGAGCACTGTGTTGTGACTCCACACACAGGATTCCTGCAGCTAACAGATATGGCTGGTAAATAAAACAGGATGTTACAAAGGTTACCTTCCCTACACAAAACAAGGAACATAGTTAATTCATTGAAAGACTGTGAGATGGGATCTTCTATCGGTAACAATGGTAACACGCTTGCTACATTTTGGAAGGAAAAAAAAAAMCCCAAAAACAACAACTCTGATTTTGTGTTAGCTATCCCTTAACGCTGGCTACAAAAATAGARGTAGTTACATTCCTGTAAATGGCCACATAACTACAATTTCCGCATGTATATGTTGCCCTTCTTCGAAAGAGATGCAGCTTAGAAACAGGTCTTCTGATAACCATGCTCTCACGCAATCAGGATAAACTAAGTCAAAAGGTCTACTGGGGAAAGAAGGTTTCTGGCTCAACCACCCTTTGTATTACCTGTATAGGTTTGTTGAGCAAGGATTATGCTATGCTTTGTTTTATTGCAATATATACTCTCAGGTTATATGTGGAAAACACAGTAAGTTCTTCCAGAGGGTTGCAGAGAAGTGGGAATCCTTCTCCTAAAGACTTGGGGATACAGACAGCTTTGGAAAGGCAGCCGTCCAAGACTCTCAGAGCACAGAAAAAGAAAGGGAGCGAAGATGTATTTGGTTGATCCACGGAGAGTATGCTAGATGAAAAGAGAGTCAAGAGGATCAGACAGAACACAAAGGAAATGAGAATGAAAATAATTACACTTCAATCTTTTTTTTTCTGTTTTTAGCTAGAAACCAAGGTCTAGATACAGGCAAATTCACAGGAGAAGCACTGTTTTCTCTTTGAAAGCTGAGGTTTTCCAACAGCGGGGCAGGAAAGGCAGTTGAATCTCTTCAAACAGACAGCAGTTGCTCGATAACTTGGTGACCTTCCTGTTAGGCCTAAAGGGCTACAAACACACAGAATCCATACGACCCGTGACATCTTCAAACACTGGAAGTTGTTAAGCAAGTGCTCAATGTCAGGAAACAACTGTCTGTCTGTGACAAGCTGAGTTCATCGCCCTCTATGGGACTGCAACTAATCTATTTTCTACGAGAGTACGCTTACAATCTCTCTCTTGAGAGAGTCAAGAGAAAGATCTTCAGCAATTAGTTGCAGGTTACCCCATTGGAAACACAACAGAAATAATTTTTAACCACATTTGTGGTCCCTTTTCTGGCATGACATACAACCAAGAAACCTAGTGGTTTTTCAAATGGCCACCCTCTAAGAAAACCCAACTGATTTAAAAAATCATCACATGTAATCCTTTTGACATGTTCAATGCTCTACGCCTTTAAGTGTTCACTTTAAAAAGTTACAGATGGATTCTGGAAATCCACACGTATTTCTTGGTGTTTTTTCAGTTCAAAAAACKGCTTACATATATGCACTTAAGATCATGTGGTGTTTTAGGAGGAACACGTTAACTATTGTGCTATAGTTAATGTGACAAATATTGTTGATTGGCATTAATTAGTTGCTTTATTTTTACAATAAGCGGTGCACACTCCCCTTCCTATACCAAGCAATATATTAATATTCTTTGTTAAATGGAAACACATAACATTAGGCGTGGTAAATAATCGCTGAGCACCCTCTATGTCTCACCTTTCTAAAGGAGTAGTGGCGTGGACCCGGTGGACAAAAGACATACTTTCTCTTTAATATTTTCTTGCCGGTCACTAGCTTTTTTTCCCCCCATTTATAACTCCCTTTAAATTGTCGCTGGTTTTGCAAACCCTTGGCCTTGTTTTGTGCTCTGCGTATCATCCATATAATTTCACTAAGTCTGTGGAGCTGTGTAAATATACTACTTGCGACTTCAAAGATTTTGTAGGATTGAAGACTGAAAAGCCAAATGGAGTCAGACAGCTGAAGAAAAACAGTTGGTGTCTGACACTTCCAATGAGCCATTTGTAAAACTGGACAAAAGCTGTACAGTTTGGAAAAGCTTTTGATGATTAGCATTAATTCAAATCTCATCCACTGACACTTCATGTCAGTTAATACRTCTCTTATTCTGCAAGAACCAGACTCCCATGTATATTCCTGTAGTGGACAATTCCCCCACCCCCCTTGTCCGTGCATGCAAAAGAAGGCAGCACTGAGACAYGCTGTAGGATATTCAGCTGCCAGACTTCCCCCTCGCAGTTCTGCTAACCTCAGGACCGACCTACAGTACCCTTAGTTTTCCATTCGTTAGACTCTATTACACAAATATAGCCCACTATTCCAAATTAGGCTGTGTTTATTCCAAGAACACAAACAAGACCATTTTCACATCTGAGAAAATGATGTGTCTTGATTAAAGATTGAGACATTTTCATACAATGCTGAAAACATATGTAGTTTTCATCAGCATCCCAAATCCCCGTGGATTGGTTTCTAGTCTATTCTACTAATCCCTGGATCCCAATCCTAAATTCATGTCTTCCCAAATTTGACTGAATCCTCCTGCTTGAACTCTTTATTTCATATTAGCTGGAAACCTTCTTAAATGTTTGCAACTGTGCCTAGTAGTGGGTGTCCTTCAGCTAGAGAATTTAGTTTAATCACACATCACAGAAACAGTCCACAGTTGCTTCAAAGGCCCACTAGGTGCTATTTCTTATCTTCACTTTTTACATCAAACTGACCCTTTGGATTCCAAGTGTTGAAAATTATGGGGAAAATACCCCGCGCATGTCAAAGCGCAGCACTGCAAATAAGCTGTTTTCTTTTCAAACTTCAAAGGCAAAATAYTTTTTTAAATGATCTATCTAGATTTTCAAATTCAGCAGCCYATCATAAGCTTCTGTGATTTCATTTTGCTAAGTACAGTRGAGCTAATTTGCAGTTTGATAGTGAAAAATTTCCTGGCTCTTTTTCTCATTACCAATGATGATAAATAAATACTGAATCCTTACAAAATATATAAATTTATTACAAATATTGAAAAGCATCTTTCCACAGAGCTATTAGATAAAATCTGTATTTCATCAAATTGAAGTTTGTTAGAAAACGGGCAGTTTGCAGCCTTACAACRCTAATAATAGGGTGCTGACAAATGAAACAAGCTGGTAAATATGAAGCTTGTTCATAACAAGATTGCACAAGAAAATATACTGTAATGACCCTGTCTTGAACATCCTGTAATAGCCCATTGTTCCTCTCTATTACTCTCATTCAGCAATTTTTTTTTAATAGCGGATGCAGGGCAGCAAAGGAACCAATGTAATGTGGGATTGCACGTGCACAAATCGTGGCACATAACAGAGGTGAGAAAAAGACCCTGGCACACTAAGAGAAGTTTTGAGTGGGCTATTAACTGGATGTGGAGCCTTACAAAACAACCCCACATCTTCCCGTAACTTGAATAAGACAAATAAAAATATTTACCTTTAAATGCCTGAAGGATTTCTAAACACTGAGAAAATAGGAGAATCATTTTACCTATAAAGGGCAACAAATGACAAGAAGAATAGGAATGAAAAAGGAAAATCATAGGTTTAAATTTGGAGAGGTCATGGAGTCTTATAGTCAGTACATTTAAAGTTAGCACGGTAGCAGAAACAGGAAGAATCCTTCCCTTGCATAGATGAAGAAGAGAT
This sequence comes from Oceanodroma leucorhoa, assembly GCA_030449065.1. Lineage (NCBI taxonomy): Eukaryota > Metazoa > Chordata > Aves > Procellariiformes > Oceanodroma > Oceanodroma leucorhoa. The sequence goes on along the minus strand of JASVER010000003.1, from coordinate 24,879,437 downwards.
GTGGTAATAAGCACCTTCCATATGTGTGACAACTGGATGCTTCACTCTGTATGAGAAACGATGAGCTAACTTATCACCGCAGTTACTGGCATCGTAACTAGATCATGTACTGAAACCCAGCATCTGCTTTTGTTGCCAAATTAAAATACTGAATAGAAAATTAATTTAGCAACCCTACTGTGAATTCATGTCATACACAAATACAGATTCCAAATACAGATTTCTCACCATCTAAAGGAATCTTTCAGTTTATCCAAGTGGCTATGTATGTAAAGAAATGGCTTTTGACTGACCAGGATACCTGACTCAGCTTTGTCTCTGCAATTAGAAGGCCATGCTAAAGGCAACATCATTCCATTTACTGATTTGTTCACAGTTTACCCTCCTATGGGAACCACATTTTGAAGTTCAGATTTTTTTTCTTTGTGCATTTGCCATTCCTCCCATCATTTTATCTTCCTTGCTTCCTTGCTAGCAGACTTCATCGTTTTACTGTTACTTAGTGCTCAAGGAAGGAGGAGTTGGACAACTGTCCTGTTTAAAAGCTGTAAATGTTTAAAAATATAAAAGCTTGGAAATCTAGCAAACAGAAGGGCTAAAGAAACTGTAGAAATAAAATAAAACAAAACAAACCTCTGGCTTAAGAAGTCCCACATTCCTGCATGGTATAATGCTATTTTTGAACACTTTGGTTTAGCCAGTGTGCATTCCCTGAGGAAGCTGAGTTATCACAGATAACTGTCTATCATGCCAGTCTGTCTTCATTGGACAAAATGTTTTTCAACAGTATCTTTTCTTCCCTCGCCTAATCTGACTTAGAAAGCTTATTGTAATTGGTCCCTAAAATCTGCTTTGAATCTGGGCTCTTTTGGTGCTGACTTCACCCTAACTGTACACACTTAATTTTACAGATGGCAGTATGCATTGACATGCTCTGGTGCCCCAGTGCCCCCACAGAGACAGCACAAGTATTTTGCCATCCTTCCAACAAACCCTGAATTACTGCCATGCCCTTCACTGGGCTGTAATGTGACTCTAGGAAAAGCTTAGCATGTCAGCAGACTATTTTATCTCTGTAGCTCTAAATAAAAAGTGTCCAGTTAAACTATATCGGCTGAATTCCACCCTTCGATCGCATGCATAGTTTTTAGAAGAGGGATCTTCTCTAGAGAAGAAACTCTACTTGTACAATCTTTTCTGAAATAATCGTGGGGGAAAAAAAAAGAAAAAAGACCGAGGCCCAGCAGCTACTCCAGTGCTTCACGCTAAAAGGTTAAAAACATCTCAATGATGTTTTCCTACCTAGTTTCCTAGGAACTCTGAAAATGCTAAGRTAGCACATCCAGCATGCAGGGTGGGGGGACATAAGGCTCTTGTAAGACCGTGCTGTGACTTCTGTAATCAATCTAAGAATGACATTGTCAAGACATTTGATGACTGCTCAAATCACCTTCTTTAGTCAGAAATTAAACATTTCCAGTATGAGAAACTCAACATAAATTTAAATGAATATAAATGAATACACAATGATTGTACTCCAAACAGAATTGTTTGATCTTCCAATTGCAACCATTACTCATTTTATCTAAAACCTACATTGTGATAGCAAGTAGAAATGAACAAATTTTCTATTTCTACTTTGCTCACTGGTGAGTAATTGTGTCAATGTTAATTACACTTACGACATAACATGCAGAAAGTGATAGAAGGGATATAACCTTCCAGATCTCCCTTAGTGAAAACTGATGGAGTATGAGATTCCCCAGCTCTGTGGGGCAAGAAGAACACTGCAATAGCAGAGTTTAACTTGATGAGAGTTATTACTCTAATTTGCGTATTGGTTTCCAAAGTTATTCTTCTCTAGGCCTATAATCTTCCCTGTTTGTTTTCAGAAGAAAGGCTTTTATTTCCTGATGCACACACACGATTAACAGATTAGAAACATTTTTCTAAAAATCCCTCTTTAGCCACTCCTTCCAAAACAGAGGGGAAAAAAAAAAAACAACCAAAGGAAAAAACCCCAGCAAAACCCACCACTACACTGGCGTGCACATAACCACAAGAAAGGCTACAATTTAGTTCAGTGTTTAAGTGCCCGCTTAGTGKTAAGCATGTGCTTTTTCCGATTGCTGCTAGCTACGTAGAAAAAAAAGCACAATCCTGGTGGCCTTCAATGTATTATGATGCAATAAACAACACATTTAATAAAAAATGAAGAATGCAGAATGGTGGCCATGCAAAGAGTACTTGAATAGCACTCAGGAAAGAGCCTTAATTTTGGCTTTCCTGAACTTGTTTAAACTAAGTTTTTCCCGACTAAATATTAAGTCAGTTTAAAAAAGGTTACCATCTTGATACTCTGTTACGGTACACACATCTGTTGTTCCTCTTCAAGGAAGATGACTATGAATTTCAATATAGAGTCATTTATGGAAAGGGTCCTCACCCCCACCTCCCCCCTTCCAAGAAACTAGACCTGTGAAGACAGACATTTCTCTTTGAGAGGAAGGATAAGGCAGAGGTTAATTTCATCTGCATGAGCCAGTGTAGGATAAGCTTTTGGCAATATTGTCAAGCCACATTCTTTAATGCCTGGCAAAGTGACTCATTCAGAGTCATCACAGGAAAGGAAGTTGAATAGAATAAAAAACGGAACAGGATGGGGGCTTAAACAGGAGAAAGAAGTGAGAGAAAGGAAACTGGATTGTTTAAAGTGGCCTGAGGTTACAAGATCTGTAACAAGATGATTTTTAAAAAAATATATATGTAAAATATATCTAGAAACATGTAAAAAAATATATATACACATTTATGCATATATAAAAATGTATGTATGCATGTATTTATAAAAAACAACTTCTTTCCATTTGAAGAGAGACTTGTATTTGTGGATTGTCTTCCAAAGCTGCCCGCTGAAGTATTTGTTTCAGTACAAGGTGGCGTTAACACAGTATGGGGAATAAACAAGAATCCCCTCTAGAAACCCACAAGTTTTTAACAGTCATGCTCCTATTCCACACAATATGGAATCTACAGGATATGGAGTTATACACTCATGTAAAAATCCACCAGAATGCAACATATTCTACATGTTATACCATTCCCTAAAGAAACACTCTGTGCAATAAACAAGACTTACTTTCTTTTTTTCCCCAAAAATACAGCATTGACTTTCTTGTACTAGCAATTCGGTGCAACGTGAAGAAGTTTCTCTTCTCCAAATATTTTTACTGTGAAACTTTGGATAATTAGACATCTATCATGTCAATTTTAGCTAATTCAAACAGAAAACACTATGTAGACTGTTTCAATAAATACGTTCACTTGCAGCAGCTTACTGCAGAGCACGTCCTTGGATTCATCACAACTGAAAACACATTACTTGCGCAACTAGAATTTCCATTGACAAAAAGAATAATTTTGGTTCCCAGAAAAGATGACAAAAGCATTTTTTAATATCATAAAGACAATATTCAACTGATTCCCAGCTCTTTATGTTTCAAAATTTACACCTGTGAGTAAAACTTCTCATTGTATAGTCCAATACTAACTACTGTGTCATTTTTCATGTTCAATGGGATACACAGAAAGATGAATATACCCATTAAACACGTAATTAAAAAAAAAAAATTAAAAAGGCATGCATGGTCAAAAAATTATCCTGGAAAAATGTATTAGAATAAATACTTCTAAATTCTATATCTCATCTCTCAAACAAATTTATCTCTACTTGTGAAATACTCCTTATTTAATCCCCAGAGTGACACCTGCTGGATTTCACTAACAGAAATGAAAGGGCAGATATCCCCATTATACAGAACATTTCAGGATAATCATTGCAAAAATGTGCCCTTTTAGTAATAGAAGTTTGTACAGTATCATATTTTTTTCTCCATTTAGGGCAGTAAATAAATACATAGATGTAACCATAGAGGAAAGAAGTATGATGTCTGAAGTTCTTATTAATTTCTGAAATATATTGTTTTTAATTTCTATCTAGGAAGGATTATAGAGCACAACATTGGGAGACAAATTATATTAATTTCAGATAATATTAATATAAAAATATTTTTAAAGTCTAAACCAAGTGAGTTTTGGTATAACAAATATATCCTCAGTACATCTTTTGCTTCACTTTATGAAAGTCTACCAGCATTGCCAGTATTAAAATAATACAAAATGTATTAAAATTAATTTCCAAGATTTTACCACTGTAATGGGGGAGAAAAAAAGTGATGGGAAAATCTAAATGGTAATACAAAGAGTGACACTTTATGCTCATACAAGCGTCAAGGTTGTGCAGTTTTCAAGCTCAGAATTATCAAAGAATATGTTGAAAAGATGACACAGTTTTTAGGAACTAAAAAGATATTCAGCCTAAACACAGCTGATGGCATACCACAGTATATGAGGTAGCTGCTTTGAATATAATAATAATAATTAAAAAAAAAAAAAAAATCACTAATCACTGTGTTTCGCTCCTTGTCCTTGGTATTTATATGGGAAGTCAGACTGGTACGGGCTTCATTAAACAAAAAAAAAAACTCTGTCACTAATTTTGTTTGGGATATTTTTTAAATAAGGCCTGCATGATCCAGGCATAAATCCAGAAATACAACATTGTTTTATTTTCTAAAATTCAATTAGTATCTTAACGGTCAGCTACAGCTTAATAGTGGCCAAAACCGCCAGAAAAGTCTTGGGTGACATCTGTGCTATATTAAAAGGTAACAGCTTCAGAGACACATGCAAATTTACACCAGTTGAGAATCTGTTTTCTTTTCTTGAAGTGAGTACATTGCTTCTGTCACGGAAAGTCTTTTTTTAATGCATTACATTCAGTTAAGTGCATTTAAAATGCATCTTTCCCAGGAAAAGCAACTCTAAATAAATCACTTCTGTGTTTTTGGACAGCATATACTGCAGCAATGATTGAAAGTGTTTGCGCAGAACTAGGGCAGAAGAAGAATGACTTTGCTGGGAAAATGTAAACAGTATAAACAAGCTTGGGAGACTAAGGCAGATATGCATGAGAGAGAACTGTGAAAACAAAACTTTGAAAATGCGAAAGTTTAGCCTTCCGGTTTTGCCCAGATTCTAAAACAGGACAAAAAGAAAAAGTATTGATAAAGACAAATGCTCTAACGAAAACAAATTTAAKAAGAAGATCTTATATTGTACTGCACTGGCTGTGAAATTCTCCATTAAGATTAACAGGTAAGTAATAGGCTAATTTCTGCTGCTCTTTGTGCAAGCGTATTACACTGAAAACATCAGAATTGCCAACGTGAGTACAAAAAAGAAGAAAAAAATGGGTTGTGAACACCTATGGAAAGCTTTCTCCTTTGTTTTTTAAATATTACAAGGAAACAACATTCAAATATATTCAATTTAAAATATTAACACTCATGACTCACGGTTTTCGAAACAAAGGTTTAGGTCTAATTTACTTTGAAAGTCTCTTTAAGAACGTACATGTTCTCTCTTTAGTTGATACATTAGGAATAATAAAAGTCAGCATGATATARACTCACATATGTTGTACATATGTACATAGGAATAATATATTATACATATTATTATATGTCTAATACACATAAAGACATATACAAACACAATTCCAGATTTATTTTACTGCTTAAAAGTTATTTGTTTGTCAACTAACATCTGTTTTGGTAATATAAGCATTCATTCCTTCCTTGACACAGTGGTATCAAGGATATAGTTAATTCCAGAGCTCTGACAATCTGCTACACTGAAGACTTAAAATATTTCCCAGCAACAGAACAGTTACATGAGCAACGAAGAGACTGTTCTCAGTAAGTGCAAAGCTTAACCGAGGAAACTACTACATATGAAACCCAATGGCATAGCTACACATGCTTTTAGAACAGAGGTGACCCTAACACTGGGGTAATGCCAATATTGTATATACACTCTATAGGAATGACAGCTAATCAGATGCACAAAAGGAATTTTGCTAGCAGATCAAGAACACTATAAACACATTGGGAACAGATGGGAACAACTTCTTAAAGAGAAATTCTATTTTGTTTTCCTAACTGTAGACTTGGACTTCTCATTGGAGAAATTCCTTCAATTGCTTTCATAAATAGCTTATGATATGTTCAGTATTTAGTTCTATAGAAGTGACTAGATATATACTTTTTAGATATCACTGTGTACATGTTATTATTAAAAACATAGATAGCAATAGTTTCTTCCAAATGACTATGGACTGGTTTGAATCTTTTATCTGTATGATTGTGGGCCCAATCCTACCCAGCTCTTGCACGTGCTAGGAATGCTGTTGGAAGCAGCTGATTAACTTGAATGCACAGAATATTGAACTAAGTTAGTAATAACATTGGTGGCAAAGGAAATGTATTAGTGTGCTTTCTTCCCTCAGTTTTGTTCTTAATTGTATCCTAGTCTAAATCTGGATTGCAATACCCAGACAGCCCTCAGAACAACACTGCATTCCCAGAGTAGGCCCCTTTATTTAGCCAGGTAAGGCATTAGTCACCCAGAAAGAGACATGCAGATTTCTGTTTTTCAATTTGAGCATTCAAAAATTATAGAAGTTATTAAAAACCAGCTGCCAACAGACTACAGAACATAAGTGACTGGATGGGTGATGTACGTATAATTCCTTCAACAGAAAAATACCCACATTTAGGAATATCCTGCCCTTTGACAGTCAGTGGAAAAATTCCCACTGGCTCTCAGTGGGCCAGGATTTCAACAGTCTTGTTGAAAAGCTTATTCAAAGGGACAAACACTACATTTCTTAATGCAGAGCAAGACTCCAGCTAATCAGGAATTCAGAGTACGGTAACATTTGAAGTTGACAGGACACACATAATGCAGTTCTTGAACTTGCAATGCATGTTATACATTCAGGTACTTAGTTTTGTCCACTAAAAAGTGCGGTCACACTGTTCTACATCGCTATGCTGCCACTGCCTTTGCTTAATCTGCAAATAACGTAGATTCTGGCATCAAACCTGCAAACACATATATGCCTGACACTTCCTATCTGGGCAGCCCCACCACAACCTAAACCAGTTACTGGAGAAGAGCATAAAATAAGAATCTAAATCATTTAGCTGAAACGCTTCTGAAGACAGTTGTTCCTACTGTACTGACCATTAAAACAACATAAACACTTTTTATCTGAAGTGTCATCTTGTTTGATTTAGTATCACCAAGCGCCTTTTGTGCTGAAGATTTTCAGTGTCGGATGAAGACTTTGGGATTGCTCTTATATGCAGTGAAGTTAATGAGAGTTTAAGCAGACTGCAAAAGTAAATACTGTGAAAATACAGATCATTATATTTAATTGAGAATTTCAGACAGTATCGCAGCATGTGTACTTTGAAAGAAAACACATGGATTCAGATTTGGTCTTACTCATATTTATCCAGATCTAGTGTGTCTCCTTTTAATCCATTGAAAGAACCTCAGATTCAGAGCACAAGAATCAGGCTTTTAGCACATCACTGATCTGAACAGGTTTAAACTGTTATACGCATTACTGCTGCAAATGAATGACAAGATCCCCAGTATGCACAATATGACTGGAAAGACTCTGCATTGGCACACTGTAAGAGCAGCAAAATCTGGCCCCAAGGTATCTGGCATAAGTTTATTACGGTAGAGAGCAAAAAAAACGCAGCTATTTTTATTATTATTTCAATCTCAGCCCCTATAAAACGTATGGATGACTGAATCATCGTCGATCAAATCCAAGCGTGATTTATAGCCTATACTATTTCTTAACTATCCTTCAGAAACAAGATTTCTTTTCCTGATTCTGCAGATCCTTTCCTTACACACAAGCAAATGACTAGATGTAGCAATTCCAGTAATGCAACCCTATTTGTAAAAACAGAGGATATCGCATCTCTTTTGGAAAGCTGAAGAAGAAGTGGCAAGACTCTTAACTGCCTCTCAACTGATACTGGAAGGCACAGAATCACACACTTCCCGCTGTTCAACAGTTTCTCAAGGAAATGAAATAATGGACAACTACCTTTCAATAAATCAGTTCGGTGTTTGTGGAAAAAATCTCAAACAGTAACACCCGGGCACGTGTACAAGCTTCAAACTCGAGCTAACTTTTTCTCAAGCAAACAGAAAGTCCAAACAAAACAGAAGCTTTATCTTTTCAGCTGTGTAATTACAACACAAAACCTAATTATGAAATAACTCAAGTATGACCTCTTTCCAGTACAATAACGTCAATAAGATTAAAGGAATATTCAGTAAGAAAATCTACACCACTTTATCACCTAATTCAGCCTCTCCTGAAAGAGCTCCAGTTGTACTGAATTAGTCTTAAGGACCCTTTTCAAACCAATGAGCCTCTAATTCTCTCCAGATGCAAAGAGAAATTTGGTTAGCTAATATTATAGGTTTTAGACAGAATCCTTTAAGTGCCGACAAGGGTATTTTTATCTCCCTTTCTACCTATTTATCGTTGATTACTTCCTCAAGGATATATTATAACAACACCAGTTACAAAATCAGCTCAGCTCACCGAAAATAAACGAAGCTTTTCCTCATACCCCTTTCTCCCTGCAGATTACATACCACATGCTGAGGTTAATGTAAAAGCACGCACAGACGCATAACTATAAATGCATTCAGATGGCACAAAGACACCGCTCGTAGGTAAAACAATGAAACTACTTCGATCAGTACTCACCACACTGAGTTTGTACGAGAATGGTTTCAGACAAACCAGTTCGATTTCCCTTTTCGGTGAGGGAGAAAGGAGATGTTTCGGTCCCTCCCCGGCCAAACCGGAGCCCGGGGCGAGCGCGACGCCGCCGCTGGGTACGGCAGAACCCGGTTGGGCGCCCGGCGGCGGCGGGGCAGAGGCGGCGGCGGGGCGCGGCGGGCGGCGGCGGGGCAGCCTGTCAGGTCCCCGGCGCGGAGCGGCGGCGGCAGCCCCACATCAGAGCTTCCTGTTACATCACCCTGACCCCGCCTGCAGCCCGCGGTAAGTCACTTTTCCTTCGCCACGGGCACGTCCCGGGGAAGCCGGGCTCCGCCGGTATTTCTAGAGAGCAGCGGGGAGCTGCCTGAGCCCCGACGGTTGCCATCTGCTGCCCGGCAGCATGGCTCCCCGCGGGAGGGCGGTCTGCCCGCACCTTGCCCGAGCTCGGCGGCCGCTCCGCCGCCCAGATAAAAGCTGGCGCTCTGGCACGGCTCGGAAAACACCCACTCGKTCTGCTGGAAAGGAGGAGACCGCGGGACCTGTCTTTTCACGCACCGAGCCGGTGAGATTCGCCGTCCTCCTCCTCGAACTAGACCCAGAGAAATAAATCGGTTTGGASCTCTATTCAAATAATACACGATAGCTGCATTCCTCCTTAATACGACTGACCTGACCCACCTCTGCCAGAGACTGCAGGGGCTGCATTATGTCCCATACTGTAAGTGCTGAAAAGCTCTACAGAGAAATACTTTTATTCCTTAAATGTAAAACCGCATTAAAGGTCAGGATCAAATTTTCAAATTCAAGCAAGCGTGTAATTTAAAGCGCCACATTGTTTTATACCCAAGAAAAAACCTGTATTTAAGTAAACAAGTCTTTGAAATATTAAGGGTAGGAAAAAGGCAGCAGGAATATTACTATTGCTGCACAAAACTCCAGGTTGCATTTTTTAAAATGCCAGTGATTTGAAAGCACAAGTATGAGCTGCCCAGTTTGAAAACTGCCGTAATTGAAGACAAAACAAAATCAATGGCAGTCCTTCTACAGGCTTAAAAGAATTTTGTATCAGGACCTAAAAATGTTTCTTTGAGAGCATTTATCGCTTGTTCTTTGTACAACTGATACCTGTGCTACAGATAGAATCTGTGCTCTCCAAATCAATAGACAGTTGCTGTGTGCACATGACAAGACTATGCTGAACAAATGGGGAGTTCATGGAGCATTAAGCTCAAATACTACTAACACCTGTAACACCAGTACTCCTTATTGGAAGGCCATAAGGCCCTCCGACAGGTCGCGGTGTCATAAGTGCTCAGCAAAATTATAACCATTTAATTTGCTCATGAAACAAGATAAAGTATTCTGCTTGCTTCTCACTACCTGTTACTCATCCACTCTTTTTTACCAGCAGAAACTTTTGTGGAACATGTTGTGAACTGGATGAGGGAATTCACCTGGCCATTGAAAATCTTTTCCTCAAAATGAAAACAGCAAGAAACACAAAACTAAGCAAAAAAACCCCAAACAAACAACCAAACCCAACCCCAAATCAGGGTCAGGAAAAATTGGAAGAGGGAAAAGAGAGGCAGGAATACTTTAAATCCATATAGCCACTGGACAATACAAATTGTGAAATCACACTCTAGGGTCACTAAAAGAGCAGGCATATGACTTTAATACTTATTTGGCACACGTGAGTGTTGGTGCTTCTAGGACCTTACATCAACAGGAGAATGTTTGAGTTTTATAATCAGGGAAGAACTAAGAACTGGCACTCTAAACTTCTAGGCCATGTAAACAGATATAAGCTGGGGATTAGCTCTGATTCTGAACAGTGATGGAAATTAACTTCTCTGAAATAAACAGTGTCACCTCAGGTAGTGGAATTTCATCAGAAGTGAGCCTGGCTGCATTATTTTAGACCAATTAGGTCTAGCCTATAGACTACAACAGGGTATGTTACACACTGTAACCTAGAAAACAATCCATGTGTTCCAGCCAAGCACACATGTTCAAGACAGGCATCTGAATCAGCTGGAGAGATTTATTACATAGGCCATGTTTGATGTGGAATGTCAAATTCAGTGGAGTTGTGTGGGGTTTTGTGTTTGGTTTTTTATTTTTTTGTTATTTTAGTTCAACAGTCTTATATTCTACTTATTTAGCTATCATTGGAACTTTCTTACTCCTACTCCACACGTATTTGCGACCTCTCAGCTGCTGTAATTTACACTTCAAAGATGCAGAAGGCCCCCACGCTACTTCAGCTACCCCTTCTTCTGGCTGAAAGGCACTTAAATTACACCAATATAGGCTGCCTTGGTTATCAACAGCGTGGGCGTGAGCCGTTCAAAAGGGATCTAAATGAGCACAACTGACTGTACTTTAAGCAAAGAAAGCTTAAAACCCTGCAAAGAAAAAAAAAATCTCATTCTACCTCTCTACCACAGACTTTGATCTGAAAAGTGAACGGGTAAATATGGTTTTGCAAATAATGAGACCACTCACGCTCGGCTATGAGAACTCCTCTCCCTGGCGCTGCAGCTGACGATACAGGGACCCTACAGCAGCGCAGCACAGCGCAGCGCAGCCCAGCCGTGCCCGCACTGGGGCGGCTGCAGGGGCCGCGCTCCCCGGGACGCCCTTCCCAGCCCAGGGCCCCCGCCCGGCGGCGGGCGGCCGGGGCGGCGCCGCGGCCCCAACCCGCGCCCTTGGCGCGGCGGCGCCCCCGCGCGGCGGTCC
>JASVER010000003.1:24674820-24867915 GCA_030449065.1 Oceanodroma leucorhoa | reverse complement strand
GGCACTGCCACCTGGCGCGCGGGGGCCGGCCTGCGCGCGCCCGCCCGCCCCCCGCGGCAGCCCCTCCTCGTACCCCGCCGAGCCGAGGAACCGGAGTACCGGGGATGTCTTAATGCCCACGTCACGTTCCCCTCGAGGCAGGATGACCCCCTCCCGCACCCTCAGTGACAAAACGGTCATGTGAAAAACACCCCTGACAACTGACTTGCATTGCTCCAGGTTCACAAGCGACTACGGGATCAAAACGAAGGAAACTCCTCACGTTCAGCAAATAAAATATTAAGAGTTCATGTTTAAACATGTAATAACCATAAATGTATATTCCACTTTACTTGAACCTGGTTCTTTCTCAAGAGAAGATACCACCGAAAGCAGCCAGTTATGAAACATAATCCTTACGTCCACTTTAATGTTTGAAAAGTAGAATCTAGAAAGATGAAGGCTTTCTCCAAATGTAAATAAATGTATCAGTTTTGAAACAGTAGATGGATAAGAGATGCYGTGAGAAATGCTGACTCAAATGAACTGGAAAGAAAAGCAAAGCAGGGGATAGAAAGTAAAAAGGAGGAAAAGGAGAACATACCAGTAAAAACGTAAGGAAGAAATAATAAATAAAAAGACTTCAAATTATTTCTCAAAGACATTTTGCTTCATCATCTGTATGGATTAAGGGCACATACCAAGTTATTGCAGGTCAGATGATACATGGAAACTCATCAAACCTCTGTAAAATTGCTTCGGCTTGTTGGCTCCCATCATGCAAAGTGGAATAAATTTCACAGCACCCGGCGTATTTCCTCCAAACAGGGCAGATTCTGGAATTAAATGACTGGATGAATGGACTCTAGTCAATTGGAAATGTACAGTCACTGTAACACCTTAGCATAGCTTCATTTTCTGACCTCATCACCATTCTGCCATCTGATTCCCTGTCTTTTCCCTGTGTTATGGCTCAATTACTCCCCCTTCTACATTCACCCTTTAATTATCTTTGAGAAATTAATAGATCTTTGGTTTCTTATTCTTGCATTTGGTTGTTCTGCAGATGTTGAAGATACAGGAATGAAAAGAAGTGAATGAAGGAGAAGGGCACAAAAGAAACTTCTTGTAGAGTTGATGAAGATCAGATCACACTGCTGTTTGGACTTTTTATGGGAAAAACTAATTCAATGCACCGTAGAGCTATACAAAAACAAGACAGGAAGACAGCTTTGTAACTGGTATGGTGGCCAAACCTAGTACACACACCAAGAAGAGCGTGCACTCTCACATCAAATCTTGGATTATAATCAGATCAGCTTTTATACAGTCTACAACATTCCAGTCTTCATTCTCATTGCACTAAGTCACAAGCCTAAAAGATGAATCACTTCGTAATGTTTTCTTAGTCAATTGAAATAGAGGTACTGTTGAGACGCTGTAACTATAAAGTCTTTTTCTGTCTCAACAATGACATAAGAGATCCCTCAATGGATCACTTGTTTAATCACTGTTACTACAAAATGAATGCACGAGAAGTTTCTTTAGTATAATGTAAGTAGGGGGTGGGAGAGTACGGGGGAGTACCTGTTAGTCCTGTCCTAGCTACAGCAGTTCTGGAAGGAGACTGCACAGTCCTGGGGAGCAACTGAGCACACTCAGTGAGGAGACCCTGTTAGTTTGCAGGAGAGCTCAGCAAGCAGGAGATTTAGAAGAATGGGGAGCAGCCACACAGCCAGGTTTCCGCAGGGGCAGAAAGGACGATTTTTCCTAGACTTCCAGGGTGGATTTTGTAGGTGTTGAATCCAGGCGGTCAGGGACAAGTCGCTGGACTAAGAGGGAGCCTGAAGGAGAGACACTGCCATGAAATGACACAGGGATCACAAGGCAATCTATGTACAAACAAATGCATCTCTTCTTTCCTATCTATCTTTTATATCTATTGTCTCATTCAGAATATTCTGGTTGAGAAAGTTCATCATTCTAGTTTATGATCTCATAAAACTTACAGAGTTTATAAATCCTTGTTAGTGTTCTTGGTGGGACTGCTTGAAGAAACACCATGGGCAAACCCCTTCCCCTTCCTCCTAACCCCTGCAAGGCTCTGATCAGAGTCCCATCACAACAAAACACCACCAGGTTCAGAGCTGCAGTCTCAGCTGAGCAGGGGACACTGCCTCAGAAACAGCTCTGTCCCCATCACCTTTATTCGGGCTTGATGCTGAGAAAAAACTCTCCTTAACACTGCCATCAATAACGCAGATTCATATAAACACTGGCGTTATCTGAATGTTGCACTCCTGCTGCTAAAGAATGAGTTTCATTCTCTTTTACATGAAAGCTTTAGAAGATGTTTTAGTTTAATCTGAATCACAGTCAAATACCTCAGAATCATGCTAGGGAATACCACGTTTCTTTGCAAAAGGATTTTAACATGGTGCATAGGATAGTACTACCTATCTGTCAGACATCAGCGACAGAAGGCGGCTATTGCAAATGCGTTACTTAGCACTTGACACTTTTCTTTTTTCTTTAATCTGAAACCATAGACTCACAATGTCCTTACTGAGTCACTGAGCTGCTGGAGAAGCCAAGCTGCACATACCTCAGCTCTGTCTCCACTCCGAGGTACATCACACAATCTAGCAATTACCTAAGTTTTAATACTGGCAGCTCATGAGAAATTATTATGACTAAGAATGAAGATTAGATATTTTTACTGCCTTCATCGTAACATTTATACAAGAAAAGGTGCAGACGTTTGTGCACTCAGCTGCATTCCTAGCCAGGCAGACAGAAGCCAGTATCAGCGTAGAAGCAGGGTAACTGTGGCACTAGTTCAGCACACTGTAAGTCCCGACTCTCCCAGACCTAGTGTGCCTAAAGCAACTCCCGCTTTCGGAGGCCACCCACACTACTGTGCCAAGGCAGTTGCTATGCTACAAGTGGAGAGGCCTGGGAGCAGTTTAAACCATGGGCTCTCCACTTGTCTGCAAGGACAAATTCCAGCTGCTCCAAGTATTTAACCTACTGCACTGCTCCTGTGCAGTGCAACTCGCATCTACAGACTCAACTCCTAGTGCAGGGAGCACAGACAATACCTGGAGAGTAAGGTTAATAAAAATGATGAACTAGAACAGGAAGATATCAAACTGGAGCTGAAACCAGCAGGTAACGACACACCAAATTAATTCTGTGTAGAGAACTGATGTTACTAGTATTTCAGCAGTCTATGGAGTTTATAGGTTTCCTGTCAGAACTGCGCTTGTCTGATTTACATAGTTACTGCATTGTAACTCTGTGGCGCTCATACATTTCATAAGACAAGACTCTAGCTAAATATTTTCTGTTGTACATTTCAGTTTCATGAGCATTTTTCAAATCAGACTTAATAGATCCTAGATTAAAAGAGTCATGAGAGGACTTAGGCACCAGAAAAGAGATTTGGATAGAATTTCTGTATAAAAATCTGTGACTTTTGCTTACCCCTTCACTCAGATATTTAGAATGCATAAATGCTTTCATTTTCAGCAGTAAAGCTGAGCCTCTTTGTGGAGTTAGTCCAAAGTTCATCAGGCATATAAAACATAGGTTTTCTGAAATCACACCTATGATTTGTAGCACACAGGCAAAGGCAGCTTAGTCCAACAGATCATTTATTATTGTCATTGCTGTACTTGCTCYTTGCTGTAGTGACTGAGCCCCTCACATCTATTTCAGCTACTTATTTCCACACCACCTCTCACAAACAGCAGCGTAACTATCCTCAGTAGTTTYAAGCATAAAGAGAAAAAGTGATACATAAAAAAAGATTTACAACATCAAAGAAGATAGGGAAGAGTTTCAAAAATATCCTGCTATCTTTTGTTTCATAGTCAGCAAGGTACTTCTAAAAACCTTAATAGGAAACCAACTCCCTTTTTTAAAGGAAAGAAAAAGAAAAAATCTCATTATAAAGGATTTACCCAAGATCAGAGAGGTGCCTTGGAGAAGGGCAGGAACTGTACAACTGTTTCATGCCAGTCTTAAAAAAAAAAATCACCAAAACCCAACCAAAAAACCCCTCAAAGTCAACTGGAGAGTAAGCACAGTGTTCTCTCTAAAGCAACTGTATTAATTTCTATGAAAGGAATTTGTTCTGGTTTTTGTAAGAATTTAATATGTATTTCTGGAAATTATGAACTTTCTAGCCATGAGTTTAGTTCAGTAACAAGGATAAAAATCAATGATCCCAGCAAATACATCTTTAAATCTTTGCAAGTATCTGTCACATTGCTTCACACATTTACAATTTGAACACTCTCTTTACGGGTTTTGGTRGGTTAAGTCTTATCTCACATTAATTTTACAATAGTGTAATTATATGCACTTTGATGGAGTTAAATCTAGCTTGCATAACCTAAAATAAATCAGATTAAAACAAACCAAGTGTCTATTTCCTCTTCATAGCAATAGACCTATCTTTAATCTATGATTGAAACAATCGTGCTTGACAAGTGATTACTCTCTGACAAGCATTATGCTTTCTTTAGCACAAAAATAGATTTAAAAAAAGAATAATAAAGTAATAAAGGGTAATAAAGTAAATTTGAATCTTGTCTACTTTTTAGTCATTGAGTTATACACGCACACAGTCTGTTCTGTCCTGTCCTGTTTCAGCTCTGACAATTATATGCAATCAAACTACAATTAAGAGCCTTTATCAAAGTAAAAGGTAATGTTTATTAACATGTATGAGGAATACATAATAAAAATATAAGCAGCTTAATAATATGTAATCAAAATAATCAGTACAGTAAATATATTTAAATGGTGTACACTGAAGGCTTTCATTCACAGGTGAATAGTAGTTTACTTCACATTTCCATAAAAATCAAAGCTGTATTCTTTCAAGGGTGATTTCCTCGCCCAGAGCCTTTACTGACTGTTTCTTTCTTTTCTTCTTGATTTTTATTAATCCTCTTTCGCCCTTTTTTTTATTGAATCCTAAAGATAAAATGAAGAAAGTAAGATTAGATGGTGTATGACTAACGCATCCAAGATTATCAGAAATAAGAGACAAGTCTTGTTTTCAAGAAATACTCTTAAAAAAAGAAGAAAGAACATTGTCTTACCTGAAGTCTTCATATGCCTGAACAATGCCAAGTTGTCTTATTTCTGTTCTTGTGCACTTTATTTTACTGTCCATCTTTCTCTCTCTAGCTCTGTCTCTCTTCTGATTCMCATTTTCACTTTTCTAAGACTTTCAACTATTACATTTTATCAGGCCAATACTTACTACCAAAAGTTGCAAGAATGTTTCAGCCTGCATAATATTTACCTCTTATGATAGTCTGTGGCAGTATCACKTCCCATACCTTTCTTGCAGATCCTCAAACATGACTTTCTGGAGGTGAAATTATTTTCATTCCCACCACAACCACTGTAGCTAAATGGGCGACATCTTCCAGTTGAGTAGTTGTAGAAAAATCTTAACTCTTCGGCTCTACAAAGTCCTCTGTCCATAGGGGTCATGCACAAAGAAGGGATGGCGGGTTGTTCTAGAAATACCAAGAAAAACAAGGTTATAGACAACACTGCAGTTTACCAGCTTTCTGTTATGTCGACATTATATATGAGATCTGAYGCTCACACAACTTCAAAATTTATATGAAATTTAATTCTGCCCTCCTGAAAATCCAGGATACTTTACATAAGCATCTGTCTTCTTATGATKACAAAAAATACCCCAGTAAATGTTATTCCCTCTTTGAATTCCAAAAGCCAGCAAAAGCTTACCTGAAAGCAAGGTTTGTTTCCTATATATTTAGTGATAAAATTGCCATTTCTGTGATAGCAGATAGTATTCAAATTCAGTTAGAGAAGTTTCAAGCGAAGTATTTGTAGAAAGTGAAGTGAAATAAATTAAACTTGGACAGCTTTAAAAATATGGTCAATATTTATGATCATTAATAAAGTGAATTTTCCTAATAACTGCTAGACATTCTGAAATCAAATAGAAGGTAAAAGTACCCAGCATTTCCAATGTAAAATTCAATACCTTAATACTGAGTTTGTCATATAAATACAGAAAGCTTGACCTAAGTAACAGAAGTTGGTCTACTGGAAAACACTGAGCAATTATCAAGAAATAGCTGGTAACTCGCAAAATAACAAAGGATTGAATGTGAAGATTAAGTGCACAAAGTGACTGAGATGCTGGTGCTTTAGTGCTGCTGTTAGGTTTTTACCATTCCAAGGAGTAGGCTGATGGTTTGTTTCTTCAGTGTCGCTGCAAGTGAGAGTATGAGAACTGAAACACTGGAAGATGAACCTGAGGTATCCGAAGTACCTGGGCACTGGAACAAGTTCAAGAAGCAAATCCGTGCCAGAATTCCCAAACCTGGAGAAACTCCATCATCTATCACCCTGGAGTGACTCATCTACAAAATGAGAACTGACACAATTGCTGCACAGGATGCAAGAAACTGAATGGCAGCCATTATATCATCAGTTATGAGGGATCCAAAGGAGCGCCCTTTTCCTTCAAGAAGCAGCAGAATTGASATAGCTGAGATCTGAATGCATAAATAGAAATGTGAAGCTAGCCAGATGGCCGCCCTGAAGTTACAAAGCCAGGTAGAAGTGGTTCAGAGGAAAAACCAAATAAAAATTTCAGGGAATAATTTGGGTTACAACAGAGCTGAAGACATCCTGTTGTCACAGAAGTGGGAAGCAGATGAGTTGCTGAAAGCAAGAAGTTATGAATTAACTTGGGCAATTCAAGAGGCTGACAAGAAAATACCCAAAAAGAACATGCTACATCTTACTTGTCTTACGCATATTACACCTGCTACAAAAGGTTCATCTGCCAGGTATAATAGCTGAACTGGCATGGCGAAAAAGTATGAAAAATTGATGGGAAATAAATAGAATGGTGATTCATGGAAAGCTAAGACAGCAAAATGAAATTAATAATATATTTGAAGCTGTGTTAGCAACATCATACTATTCAAAAAGAATCCTGAAATGCAGAAACTGAGTCATGAGGGTTTTTTTCAAGATAGATTAAGATAGTTTCAGGTTATAAAATAAGCACTACTTAATTTCTTTTTAGAACTGTGACATTACTGTAAGAGTAAGGTTCACTCTGGATCCAGAGTAAGAGCCCACAATGTGAAACAATTTATAKTAAATCTACTGTTTTATTTATAATGAAGATGGTAGTTTAATTAATTAATGCAATGCTTTTGGTACTGCTCTGAGAACTCTTGTGCCTATAACTAATTCCATCTCTCTCTAGCTGGAGAGGATGTTAGCTTTCAAAGCATATGTTCAGCAACATTAAAAAAAYTGCTTACCTATTTTAACCTGATAATTTCTGAACCTAAAAAGAACAAAGCAGAAAGGCTTGCCAGTGGTGAAAGGGCCAAACAGCATAGGTTTGTTAATTACATAACAGAATTTAAATACATACTTTGTAATGTAAATTACTTATCTGGTATGTAGAATTTTCGAGAAAGACTCCAGAATCCCTTCACGAAGGAGTTCGCACAACGACTGTAAGCTTTAGGGGACCCATGGAGCCAGTGATGTGGTTATTGGTGAATAAGGACTACCTATGTACGCACAATGCGGCATCCCAATGCCATTCAGAATTCCTCTTGTACTCTTTCTAAACATTACGTTGTTCTTTTTCTAGATYATTGCTAGATAAATGCCCCAGATACCAAACACTGTTCCTGTTCATCTTAAAAATATCTGCATATTCTTTACACTCACAGAAGGAACCAGCCCATGAAGAAAACCATATAACGGCCATTTTTTTCAACAAAACAGTATATTAAAATAAAAATGAAATGACTTATCATAATTTCCTGTCTGCCAAGGATCATAAAAATTATGAATTGATTTTAATATACTGATCACTAAAAGACCTGTTAACTTTAAGTTACTGTAAACATAAAATATGTACTGTGTCATGCCCAGCCCAACACTCTGGTGGCAGGACAATCTATAAGCCTGTGAGCCAGTATGTTAACACAGTCACTGGGAGCATTACATCCAGGTAAGTTTTCTCTGTTCAGCCCCAGCTTCTAATGCTGTACTTATGTATATGATGTTACAGTAAGTTTAGATATTATGCTTGTTCTTGAGTTTCTCTCTCAAACGTTTTTGTTTTACAACCTCATTTTTCTGAGTTGTTGAAATGTTTTATCTCCTGCTTTTTCTATGAAGGAAAAAAGAAAGAAGCAAATCCCTCAACCCACAAAACTACACAGAGAGGAAGGACTACACATTGAAAACAGTAAAAAAATATAGCAATACGTGTCCCACTATCACAATTATTTTCCCCTAATCTAGTCATTACAGGTCTATGAATTACAGATATCAACTTTATTGAGAGACTACTTGAGATAGAAATGCTGTTTTTAACTCTACTTTTTTTCTCAATTTAGATTACATTTTAGCATTTTTTTTTCACAGTGCAAGTAGCATTACTCATTACATTACATAACCATTACATGTTAACATCAAGTGGATCATATGAATCTAAAAATTAATAAATGTCATTAAATGCTTTCTAATTTTTTTTACACATGCAACTACATGGCCCATCCTATGGCCTTTGATGCAATTTCTACAGAAATCAACCAGTTATTTACATTGACAGCAACAGGCCTTAAGACTCTGGCTTCACCCTTGTGTTCATGCTGTTCTGTTTATCCAAAATATCGGATTTAAACAGGTTTTAAATATTCAACAGCAAGCTCATAAACTTGGATTTGCGATGTGTATTATTCGCCAGAAATATGTGACATAAGTCAGGTCATGAACAGGCATGGGAAAAAAGAATTTACAATTCATACAGGCAAAGGACAAATGAAAGCTGCCAAGCTGAGTTAGTCAAACGTTTCCAGGTGTAAAGTTTTCTTCTGGAAAATGCTAAAACAATGAAATACAAAGTGTTCCTCAGAAACATGCMAATTCCATCAAAAACCTTTGAAGAAAATTAGACCTTGGAACCCATCTCAAGTGGAGCTTGGGAACTGAAACTGCCGCCACTAGCTCTGCAGGAGCTTCTCARATGGGTTTCAGGTTTTACAACAGCAAAATACTGCATAGATCTTTCTGTTGTCTTATCTTTCTGTTACTTCTTTTTCTTAATGATGCAGATGTTTGGACTAATTTTGTTTTGGTGATAAAATAAGACCCAAAACTGCAATATTTGATACTTTGTTTCTGAAAAAATAGGTAAACTAATTATATGAAATAAGCAGTAGATAAAAAAGGCTGTTGTTCTTACTTATAAAAAGACTATTGTATCTTACCCTTCACTGCTACCTAAGCGATCTTTAAATGTGTAAGGTTTAAGATTTAATTCTTATAATACAGCCTTTTCTTGAATCCCAGACACCCCCCTCTGTGGTGTGAACAGATGACATGATCATACTTCAGAATCTCTGAAACATGCATATTCAGATATAGACTCATATTATGAAAAATGATCCCAACCCTGCATTGGAACAATAATCATTATCCCTCAGGCTTAGCTGGGGTTGTGTGACAATGAACTGTTGTTAACTGATCACAGTACAAAAGAAGTTTGAAATGATCTTGGTGAGCTGGGTGAGAAACAATGCTTACTGCATTCTCTTTTGCTAGACACAGGTGTGTGACATTCATGAGGCTTCAGATTTATTGCCAGATTTTTGATATATGCAGACTTCAGTATCTCATTTCTGGTTGCAGCAAAGAGGAAATAAAAGAATCTTCAAGTATACAAGCTATTACAAAAATAATGAGTCATCTGCACTTGACTCTATAGGTATAAATTGGTGCAGATCCATTATAGCGAATAGAACTGTGTCAATTTATATCAGCAAATGATATGGCCCTGACTTTGAGAAGTAATAACAGGAACTGCCTCTGTGTGCCATTCCACATTTGCCAAGTTGAAAACTGACTTTTGATCCTGCATCCCACTTAGATCTCACAAATCAAATGTGGAGCATAGCACTCATAATCTCCTACCATAGATTGCTTCGTATAATCTAAAAATGAAAGGTTTGACTCTTGGCTTCACTTTCTCTTAACTTGCCCAGAATAAAAGTTATTTTAGATCTTGCAGCAGAGTAAGACCAGAACAATCTTCACTCTCTGCAGAAAGTTCATTGCTGTGAGATAGCGCTAGAAGTTTCATGTTTATATGCAGAAAAAAAAAAGTTTCTTTTGTTTGGCCGTAGAAGAGTTTAATTTTCTGAAGATCAAGAACTTTGTTGGAAATCTATTCATCTGGTATCATTACAGAGTTATACATACCAYCAATAATATGTATTTTTTTCTTGAAATCAAGATGAAATAGCATTTCAATTGTGAGGTAAGGTATTATAAGAGAGAATTCCTTGCAAAATGTCTTTTAATGGTGGTCATGTATTTAAAAAAAAGACACATAGCCAGGCCAATATACATGCAAAATAGATGTTACAGTGGCAGACCAGCTACTTTGCCTGGGCTTGAGAAGGTGGGCATCAGCCACTCCATCCCAAACAGTTCATCCCGACCTCATATGTGCACAGCCAGATTCTTGTCCCTCACCGAGGGCCTTGGGGAGTCACAGTGCATGTTTCTGTGAGATGGCTCTACCTTGCAACTTCAGTTTACACCTCTACCTCTAGTAACAGCAGGAGTGGAAGCTATGTTCTCCACATCTCTGTGGAGAAATCAGCTATCATTTTTGGCCCTACCCTTTCCTCCCCCTGTAGTGGGATTGCACAAAGCACAAGATCTTAATCCACCCCAGCAGCCTGAAAGGTACAGGCTGATAAACAGAATGGCAGCAGGTGGCTGCACGGGGCAGGCTAGTGCAAGACAGACAGAGGTTATATAGTAGGGAAGAACCTGTGGGGTCTTCAGACTTTCCACTGAAACACACTGGTCCTTCCAAGGTCACGTTTCTTACCTGACCCATCCAGCCACACTGACTCCACTCACCCTTGTTCCCTGACCCTTTCTTCCACCAAATTCTGAGTTTTGTCTTTCTCTTACCCTCACCTCTCGCTCCCCAAATCTGCTCTACCAGAAAATTCACTACTACTGACACAACCAAGAACCCTTCAGTTTCCTCTGAGAAAAAATGGTGAATCATGCCCCTTTGCTTGTATAGATTAGTTGTTTTGGGATTCATATTATGAGTAAAAACCTTCAGGGAATGTGTACGCTCTTATGTTCCTAGACTTATTACCAGGCCTTAAATCATTCAAATATTTTTCAGTGAAATAAGTTGCCAAAAGCTTTTGTGTTTAATATTCAGTCATTTTAATAACAGAGCGCATTGATGCTTTGTATGTGGTAAACAAACAATCCAACTATCACAGAAACTTACGTCAACCCAACAGTGCACGTGGATCACACTGCAGGCAAAAAAAATAGAATACAACACACATTCAAGCTTTATTAGACATATCATTCTAAGCAAAGAGCACAGGAATGTTATCCTACATACCCATTATCTTACAGATCATATTAAACACAAAACCTTAATGAATTTGTAAGCCATCACTCAAGCCCCAAAAGTACAAGTAAGTGTAAATGCAAAAAAAMCAACAGAAATACTTGGTAAGAACGCTCAGGCTTTTTCCAACTGTTTCTTGTTTCCTCTTGCATAACTGTGGATCATAAAAATGACATGCCTCAAATTCAATCACCCTTTACAGTGTGAGCAAGTACCAGCAGTCTATAGTGGACAGCCTCCAGCTGTAGAAACTGTTAAAACCTAGCCCTCTACAGTAAAGGTCCAGATTCCCATCTGCATTATAATACATAGTACAAAAATACCTTGAAGCATACAGAAACTTAATTCACACTCACTTTGATTATACTCAAAACAGGAACTGAGTTTAACATGACCTTAGTGAAAATAAAAATTTATTATGATAAATATATTGTGCCATATTCCAAAATCCAAATATGGTCCTTCTTTAAAGGGTAAAAGAAGCTTTAAATCAGCTGCCAATTAGATCCCCACAAAAATATAAATTTTGGCTAAAAGAATTCTGCATCACTGCTTTTGGTCTTTAAATTTTTGTATTTATCAGACCTTCAGGAAGTGCATACTTTCAGAAGAAGACAAGATGTGGTCAGTCTTCCACTTCCTGATATTTATGGAAGATCTGTAAGTAGCAATATATTTCTTTGCTTTGACTTTCTCTGCTTATCAAAACATTTGACATAGGTGGAGGCCCATTCTTTAGTCTCAGGTAYGTTGGAAAGTGGGTAGAAATAGAAAAGCAATCCAGAGTGCATATAAAAGACCAAGAGCCAAGAACTGAAAAAGCAAATTCTTACCAAAATAAATGGGAAACTGGTTGCGTGCCTCCTTTGGGGAACTACTGTTCAGAGTGTTGGACTTCTCATTTGGAGCAGTTGGCAACAAATTGACTAAAAGGAAAAAAAAGGGGTGAAACGGTAAGTGATGGGTTATCCAGACACAGCAAAGTTCTGAAAATAAGCTATAATTGGTACCCATTTGCCTTGCTCCATGCCAGTTTTAATACCACTAAAAGGCGGCACTTCTTTAAGTCCCATAGACATAGGACACTGATGTACTGAGGCAACTTTGGGATGGATTCCTTTTTCTTCTTTAATTTTACTGATGTAAGACTTAAATCAAACATGGTTTGGTAAGGTTATTTTTGTATTACTAGCAGACATTTTAACCTTTACAATTGTAAGCCTCTTTTAAAATATGTGTTACTGACAACAAAATGGCTATGAAGCTAGTTTTAATGTTACTGAATTCAGTGTGCTTATGTATTTCAATTAACATACATACCTTCAAATAAACTGGAAAATGAGTGGACAAGCCAAGGAGTGTCTGCATTAAAAAAGGATAACTATGAACAGCAAAAGCAAATTCTTACCAAAAATCCCAGGAAACTGGTTGGGTTCTTCCTCTGGGGAACTACTGTTCCCAGTGTTAGGATGCTCTTCAGCTGGAACAATTGGCAGTAAATTTGCTAAAAGAAAAACAGTGAGGAAAAAACACAAAACCCAATTGGTATCAATGATTCAATATCACTAAGGTAAAAATGTTGATTTATTTAAACCATGGCAATGGCCTCTAACCCTCTCTTTCTTCTTGGGTATTCATACAAATTTACATGGAGGTGTTATTTCAGATTAAAGTCAGGGAAAAAAAGCATTCTGCAACTTTTAGTCCAGAAGGTAAAAGTGGAATAACAGCCCAGGAAGAAATGCTTCAGCAAAGGTAGGGGAAAAGCACATGGCTCTATATGTATATCCTTTAAAAAAATCTTTAAAAAAGAACCATAGTGGGTCTTGTCTTTTCTAAATGTGAATAAGCTCAAGTTCCCCTTGCCAAAATGCCAGATTATGAAACAGTCCTGGAAAAAGGCCCATTAGGGAGAAGCAAGACAAAAGGGTCTGGAGGCTCTGGGTGGGAAAATGTATTCATCCTATGACTAAAATGAAGTACTTTGTGAAGGGGAGAGGAGTTATGAAGGTTACTGTATTCTGATATAGAACAATTCATAGGAACTAGTGGGATGAGGAAGTGGATGAATGATCTATGGTCAGTCTGAATGCCTGTTTTGTAGCCTAAGCTGCACAGCCAAATCATTCAGAAGGAAGGGACAGGTTTCCCATGATTCTTTGGTGTGAAGCTAGCAATGCACAATAAGGAAACAGTAAAACCAGAAATTCCTATATTGACACCTCTTTTCATTACAAGACTTGGTTTGAAAAGAGTATATTCAGATGTACAGGTTAAAAAACATATATTAACATTTATGATATTATAAAGCCAAGCAGCTAGCAGATTTTAGATTACAGAAAAAGACTTATGTGGCTGTAACCAGAATAGGTTCATTTCTTCATTCCCTGTCGTTATCATCTCTATTACTGTAAACTCTCTGCCTTCTTCAATGTAGCTACCAATATTTTTACAATATATTTCAGACCAAATTTCCCCAAATTTCTGTCCTAAAAAGCATATTTATAAAATTTTTCCCCTAATGGCAAGTTTAATGGAGAAATGTGATGCTCTAATGACAAGGTGCGCCCAGGAAACAGTACTCATTGTGGAC
Organism: Oceanodroma leucorhoa; assembly: GCA_030449065.1. Lineage (NCBI taxonomy): Eukaryota > Metazoa > Chordata > Aves > Procellariiformes > Oceanodroma > Oceanodroma leucorhoa. The sequence goes on along the minus strand of JASVER010000003.1, from coordinate 24,853,849 downwards.
CAAATCCCCTCTTCAGTTGAAAYTGATGTTACTTTAACTACTTCATCTGTCGGTATTGCTTCTAACATTCTGTTACAAATGATAGATCACACATTATTTGTTTCAACTTACATATATTAAAAAATATGCAGATTTCTGAAAATTAATATAGTGTTCTTTCTTACACAGACAGGTTTAATATATATTTTGCTGGGGGTTGTAGAATTAACATATATGCAGGCAACTAACTGTCATGAGAAAAGTAAAAAAGTAGGAGTCCTATAATATTCATTAAAATTAATAGTACCTGCCAGTTTTTTTAGTTTATATTTTTCATTCTTGTATTTTTATTTAAAATATATATAATTAATATTAATTTCAGATATAAATTATTGCGACCTCAGGGTACCCTCAGTTGCCTTTTTTTCCATGCAAGATACCTTCAAAACACAACATTGTTTATACAAAAGTAAAACTAAGAATAATGAGGATAACAACTTACACTTGCCTTGGCAGATAGTCTGGCATTCTTCCAAATTCTTGAAGTTGTTCTGGTTTCCTAGGCACCCACCATACTTGAATACTTCACATATCTTTGTCTCTTTGTTATAGAAATACCTGGAAAAATAGCCTCGGCAGATTCCAGGGTCTTTCTCATGGAAGCAGAAGTTGGGCTTTTCTACAAACAGTGGTAAATGATGAACAGGGTGGGGGAAGAAAGAAAAAAATCAACACACATTCCAAGACAACAGTAGAACTGGAGGAAGTTTATAAAATAAACCTGTAACTTTGGACTAAAGACCAACTGCAAAATAACTGCTGCTTTATTGTACTGCTTTTCTTCTARCTGTCTTCTGCTATTATGCTACAGCATTATTTTTATTGCTTTTTTCCCTCTTTTCAAGTAGCCAGTAAATTATATCTTGGAAAATGAGGACTAGTGATTCCTTTAAGTGTCCTCCTGTATTGAAGCTCTAAGAAGAAAATTAGTTTTTACTCTGAATTAAAACAAGACTTGAATCTCGGATCATTTGAATCTAAGTACACATTCTTGTCATTTATGCAGTCGTTTTAGTCAATGTTAGCGTGAAATATACAGAAAGCAATGTTAAAATAGAAGGAAAAAGGAAATAGTTTTAAAAAAAGAACAGAAAAAACCTCTAACAATGCATTTTGTCTGGGACAGTCTACTGCTATAAAAGGATACAGGAAACTGGGAGACAGAGCAGCTATTCTATCATTTTTCAGTTCCAGTTCCCAGTTTGCAATCAGTAACTACAATTTCAACCAACAGAAAGTTAACAAATGAATACTGTGTAATTTGACTGAATATCAAGGCATGATATCATGGCTTCTGGCACAGGAGAAAAACACGTAGCCATACAATAATCCCCAAATGTCAATTTCTCACCATATTCAATTTTTTCCTCAAAATTATATTCTTAAAAGAAAATCATGTCAACAATAATTAAATATATGTGGAGGTATTCTCCAATTCTCGCTAGTAGGTACTTTGAAATATGATTCTTGACTGAGCTGTCTTGCAGAGAAAAGTGTATTTAGCCATCATATAAGACAATCATATCAGATGTGACATATAAAGGCCTTCCTTACCTGTGAAACTTAATAGAATACTGAGACTAAAACAGTGTGCAGAGGGCTGCCATTCTAATAAAAATTACTATAGAACAATTACTTTGAAGTCCCTAACATTTTTGGAGTAGATTATGGAGTTGTAAAGAAGTTAATCCTATTACATCTATTTTAGCCAACTATCTATTAAAAATCATTGCTAGAACAAGAATATTATTAAATTYAATCGATGCACATCATGTATTTATATAAAACATTATAATAGCTCATAATCAGTGTTTTTCCAATAAATAATTGTCAATATCCTATATTTTAATTGTTATAAAGCTTCATGAAAAGCAAAATGTCATTTTCAGAGATCACATGTAAAATTAAACCACTAAAATGTGCTCGCATAAGGTAACAAAATCAACTATTTTAAGCACTCCTGGATAGCTTAATTTTGATTTTTCACTACAAATTGCATTCTCTACCAGTAAGTATATGTATTCTACAGTTCAGATATTTCACGTTGCTTACTATTCAAATGCAGCACCTATTGATGTTCACATATTTACAAAACTAAGTTCACATAGACCAACAAATATGAAAGGTATGGGCAAGGCATACAGTATGCTTTCAACTGAGAACGGAAATGAGACAGTTATGTAGACAAGTAGCAGGCAAGAATCTACCAAAGTAGTTATCTATTCCATGTACCATCTATTAGGAGCTCACAGACAATAGGAGCTACAGAAACAATTCTTTCACCAAATATTGCATAATATTGTGAAATAAGAGAAAAAGTTTATTAGATAGATATTAACTGAGAAAGGCAGGCAGATAATAATAAGGGTATGTAAAGTAGATTACAGGATTATGACTGATTCTTAAAAACAGCTGCTCTTCATTTAGAAAATCCTTATATTAAAATGGTTCTTGCAGAAAAAGGAAATTAAGTCCAAATAAGTTGAGCTCACAGCTAACTTTTATAGCCACTTCTGAAGAGAAAGGTCATGAAGGCAATATAATCCTAACTATACAAACTAGTATTATACTTCTAAATGCCATGCCTTTCTCCAGAGACTCAATATTCAAGACTACATTACTGAAAACAATAGTAAACATGTAATGATGGTGATGATAGCCACGAGCTGAATTTAACAGGTTATGTTCTCTTTTGTCATTAAAAGCAGGGAACTAGGGTCAGACATTAAAGGAAGTAGTGCCAAACATCTGCAGCATCTGTGGAAAATCAACTTTAGTAATTTCCATAGCATAGAATCACGAATTTATTTTTTGTTTATGCATTAAGAATGGAAAAGACAGTAGACAACAGGAAAAGAAAACCATCATCTCAGTATGAAAATATTCCAGAATACCATTCTGCAAAGATAAATGATTTAATTAGTTTATTTCAAAATGTACGTGCAAATATTGGTATTTCTGTGAGGAGTTAAATTCAAGAGGAAGCAAGTGGAAGAAGGGTAAGCAGAGAAAAAAGAGCTGACTTGTGAAGAAATTTACTCAAATTTGTATTCAGGGAACTCTGGCTACCAGCATTGGGCCCAATCCAGGTAAGTCTCTAATGTGGAAAGAGAGGGCAGGGTGGAATAAGTCTTCACAAGCTCTATTGTAAGTCTCAAACTTAAATATCCTTGTTAGGAACATAGGTTACCTCAACAGACCAACCGTGTTTCAGACAAGTGATTCACAGTGCTGAAGCAWTGGTTATTTAGGAAGTCTGGGTATCAGGCATTTAAATTTCTGTAAACAGTCTGTCCCTTCAGGAGTGGAAAACATGCTCCCTTGCTTAATGAGTAATTAGGGGATCTGCCCTAACCTCTGTTAGCTCCTACACAGGCGATGCTTGAAAAATTCTGTTTCAGAGTGATTTTTTCCTATTTTTGCTAACAATGGACAAAGCATTTAGATTATTCTCAAAACACACAATAAGAGTTCCTCATGATGGCTAATTATATAATCCTTGAATCTCTGCAGAGTCCTTATTTTCTCTTTATTGAAGAAAGMGAAAAAAAGTGTCATGATGTGTTTATTTTGGGGAGAAGAGATTGCAGCTACTATCTTCAGTGACCACAACTGTCCTCAAAGTCCTTGAGGAATATAGAAGAAGATTGGGAATAAGAACTCACTTTAGTCTGACATTCTTGTTTTCATTAGGAGATAGCTTGGAACAATACATAAAGAATTTAYCAAAAGAAGCTAAATCACTTACCATTGTATAAGGTTCTTAGATTACTATGTAAACATAATTACCTTTCTTAATTTTTGCTAACATCATCTTCCAAGGCAATTCTGCAATATAAATAAAAAGAAAAGTATTTAGCAAAAGCGGACATGTCAGGTCTCACCTGTGATACCAGGGTGCTTAGCAGTGATGTGAGCACTGAGGAGGAAGAATACAGCATCTCTTCCCCTTCTTCTCTTCATTAGAGAAGTAGCACAAAAGCTTGTTGTGGAGGACTGAAGTATCATTTCCTTTGTGCGAGAAGACCTGCTATATTGGAAACTTGAGAATATGGAAAGTACTGGAATCAAATATTGAATTGAACAGAGAAATTCCTTTTCATGTTACTGGAACCAGAATCCTGTATTATGTAACCTTACTTCTCAAAAGAGGAGTAATTAGCAGACTGACTTAGCCCAACTGCTGTAGCTACTGATACTGCTAATAGCTTCAGAGCTGATCTAGTTCGCAATAAAGACTTCTCTCATGCTAATTCCCTTTGCTATGCTATGTAGTGTCTGAGTAAAGTGTTCATTATGCTGTTTATGATATTAAAGCCCATTCAGCCAAGTATCTCCAACTATCTTTAGGGTAGTATAGACGACAAACTTGTTTGCACTGTTCTTTTAGTGCCTGATCAGCAGTGATGAAGTTGCTATTGTCATTTTTAATGGAGAAGCCTGGTTTTTATTGTATTTGCTCAAGAAGCTGGATATCTGAATTCAACCCCACATTCCTTTTCAGCGATTGAAAACAAGCCTTCTTCCCCTTCTAGGAGACTGCCTAATCATAAAACTACAAAGGACTCCAAGGGGAGACTGGCTCAGCCAATGTGTAATAAAGGCTGAAAATTTTTCGGCAGCTGAGAGAGAGAAAACTGGCCAAGGATAGCTTATATATTTTCTATTACAGAGATATTTTGCAAGGCACATGAAATAGTAGCTTCTGGACTTCACCTAAGTCATCTTAATTGCATTGCTTCATAATTCTTGTTTTGTACTTGTGCTTTTCTTAATGACATTATAAAATGCTAGTTTCTCTAAAACTCTCCTTTACCTACTGACCTCTTGCATCTGAAAGAAGGAATAGAGTGGTACAGCTAATGCTTTGCTTGAAGTTGTCTGCTGGAAAGCAAATGCAATTTTACTTTGCATTTTGCTCTGTCAGGCAATCAAGCATACTATAATGAAGCAATACATTTGCCTGACCCTGGCCATCTTACTTAGCTATCACAGCCCCCCCTTAAGAAGATACTAATTCCCTATAGTACATGCCAAGAGTAGCAGTTCAGTAGCAGAAGCATATTAAAACTACTTTCTACTGCTGATGGCTCTTCCTGCTTCAGTGGATACATGTCTTCCAGAGACCTGCTCATAAAGCTTCAGTGTAACCCATGGTCTAGCCTTTTTTGAAACATGAAATGAAAGGGAATTCAAAGGGAAGTACAGATTTTAACTGAATTTAAATCACACGCTTTAGTCTCTCATGCCCTTTTTCCCAGAAGGTCTCTAAGTCATACACCGGAAGGACATCACTACAGCCTCTCTGTGACTTTGTGTGTGAGATACAGCTGCTCTGCCCAACTGGTGAGGGTGCGCTGTGCAGGAGCGCTGTGTCCTATCTCAGCTTGGAGGTACCTACTAGCAAGACCTTAGACTGAAAACAATTCCTGCTGGAAAGCAGAGTTGCTGCTGTGCCCTTCCTTGTTATGGAAGCAGTAACAGAAGATACCTGAGCCATCTGTATCCTCACCTTTTCTGTAACTTGTGATTTTAATAAGGTGTCCCCCCACACACACTATTTATAACAATCTCTTCACAGTCCAAAATTGAAAGGAATATTACCAGTTTATTCTCCACTTATATTCCAGAGCAAGTGTTTCTAACCATCCTTTATATAGTGATATACTTTCCGTGGCTCCTATTTTAAGAGGTGCTGCTGATAACTAACAAGCTTTTAGCATTAGCTGTACTGTCCTTGTGTGCCATAATCCTACCACAGTTTTTTCTTTTTCTTCTGAAAACGTGGCCTGTGTTRTATTTTCAAAGTAAATCTATCAGGTAGAAATTCTGTCATGATACATTTTCCTTCCATCTCTGGGACAATGCAGCTGGCACCCTTAAAAAAATATTATTTAAAGACACGACATGCACTTTAGAGTGACATATCATTTGTTTGAACATCTTTCCAGTGCTTCCTATTAGTAGGAGGCTGTGCCTTCGGCATTTAAACCCGTGACCTAAACCATGGACACTCACATAAGGCCATTTCACTAATTTCACTCAGCTGTCCCCTTCAGGCCAAAACCAGCAATCATACTTTGGCATACGATCTCTACTCTTCTGGCACAGAACAGGAAGAATTTATTGTGAGCTTATGCAGGCCTAGAATGTTTTAATCTTACTACCATGTCAACAGTGCCTTTTTGCTTCTGGTTTCAGTCAAAAAGCCAAATCCACAGCTGAGATAATTTATTCTTTGTAAACAAACTGTATTTCTCAGTAGATCTGCTGTGTAAATAATAGACATTAGAATTGCTGTCATGTCCAGAACCTTTTATCAGTAGGTATTTTCCCACGTTAGAAGCTTAAGTAGCCTAAGATATATACTGCCTTGAAAATTAGGACCTTTGTGCTAGTGATGACATTTGTGATTCTACTCATATCCAGTAAACAATGGAGGCAAACTGGTCTTAAAAGTAATTTTTTCTTCCCCAAAGTGGTGAGTATTGGGCACAAGAAACAAAAAATGCAGCTGATTTCTAGGAGAATTGAGTCAGAACTAGGCATTTTGAATCTGAAYACTGTCTTAGAGAGTCTTGGAGTGGCCAACCTGTTACTGGGCTCTCTGAACTCTCTTGTACGGACTTTAGTCAGTTCTGGGAATTACTCATTTCTGTCTTTGATGGCATATTCATTTAAAAATTTTAAAAAGTTGTTCTGATTTAAGGAGCCTGACAATTTACTCATGTTGGCTCATTTATTCTTGTATTTGTGCCTAATATTGGAAAAATCAGACACTTCAACTCGGACACTATTTCTTTTGAATTTGTATATATCTTGCATTACTTCCCTTTAGCTTATTTTTAGCAATCTTGACCTTCACATTCTTCACAGTGATAATTGTCTTGAGTATCTCTTAGATTTTTCTTTATTTTTAAGCATTTTTCTATTACTCATACTGTCTTTTTCAGTCTGATTTCTACAGTTACTAAATAGTGATCTTCCTGCAGTAATAAATACTGGAACCATTAAGTAAGATGAATATAATCATATACTGCAAGACTGCACAGAGCGAGCCAGATTTAACAAATAGAACCTACTGAATTATGTATTTTTTTACTGAATTGTGTTAGCAAAAGTGGGGTAACTTATTAGTCTACTTTGTTTTATGGCTGATGGTCGACAGGCACTGTGTGTGCCACCAAACCCTTTTATCTGCTATTATTCACTCAGAGAATACAGAAATAATGAGCCTTTATTGCTCCAGTTCCTCATAGCAGATTCAACACTTGCAGATGCTTGTATCACTATTATGCATGCACCAAACGCCGTACTTGGGCTGAGTACCAAGATGTAGACACTAAGCCAGTTCTCATTTTAAATAACTTTCAGTTTTATTCTATGGAGTTATGCCAATTATATGCCTGTACAGGATTTGGTCCAGAAGATCTGTTCCAGATACTGATCCAACATATGTGTCAGAATCAAAATAACAGTATTAGTCAAAATAGCAACATTAGATTGAAGAAATAATTTTATAGAACTTCACTCACGGTACCTGATCATGACTTTTGGACACTTTTCTTTCCAAATTCTGTATCTATCAACTTTGCCTTTTTCAGTTTAGACCTCTGTCTTAGCCTTTAAACTGGAATTTAGGACAAACACTCCAAATTACCATGAAGTCGCATGTTTTGGATGAGATACTGGCAGCTACAGTCCTGCAAACAATCCTGCTCCAAGTATGGCAAAAATGCTGTGGATTCAGCTGAAACCCACAACCAGATACCAGTTGTAAAGTACCAAAAGTCAGTCTGGTGACAGAAAAAGAAGAGCTATCTTCACATCCTAGATCTCAGGTCCTTCTGGCACTGAGTGCTAATCAAGAAAAATAACTTTCCATTTTTTATCTTGAAGGATTGTATTCGTTAAACTTTGTGGAGCCATAACTAGAAACAGATTAATCACAATTTTCTAAACAAAACACTGTAGAAGTAAAGAAAATGCCTTTTTGAAGAAGGTTGTTCTCTTAGAATGACATTGCCAATATTAATTTTTTTAAACTTATACGTACGTATTAAGTCGAGAGTTCAGCTGCAAGTTTCATTAATTTCTGTGCTGAAAATTTAATAAATATGGAAAGAAACTTTTAAGCTGGTTGTCCATAGGGAGGGGAAACAAAAAAAATCGGTTAAATCCATGATACAAACTTATGACTTATGGAAGCCACATGACAAAGGAAAAATTTTAAGTCTAGAAAGGCCATCTGTCAGATAAACAGACAATTACTATGCAAAATACTAATGCCACAATTTGAATATTTTTTAAGTCCTTAAAATTATATTAATTTGCCTTGAATGCTCACAAAAATATCATCATTCAATTCTGAGAGAGGTACATCTGGATAACCATACAGAATAAATAATATTAATTAATACTCAAAAATCTGCCCAGGCTGGGTTAAGTAGAGGAAGGACATCAGCCTCTTTAGTCAAAAACCTTGACGGGGGTGAAGATTAGCAAATGCTAAATGTAAGTCTTTTACACCCAGTTTGGTGAGTGGCAACCTTCAGCTCAAGTTGAAGCAAGACCAACTCCTGCCTTTTAAGCCTCAAGCACTACATCCCTACCTTCTCTACTAACAAGCATATTCTCGTTGGAGTAAATGACCCAGATATAGAGATATCAGAATTATCACTTAGGCCTTGATACAAGAAATCTGAAATGTGTTACTGATTCTAAGCTGTGCTATAACCAGCACAAGGCTATTAGCTCTCCTTAAATATCGTAGGGTTCAGTTCCCAAACAGCTAAAACTTTTGATAGGACAATTTGTAGAAATGTAAGAACAAAATATCAGAGGTAGAAAAGGAGCAAAATGTCATTTTTGTGTTAGTTTTGTATACTGGTTAGCACAGCCCTGATCTTCTATTCCTCTGTATTGAATTTCTGCCTTGTTTGATTTTCTGCCAAGAACTGTCATCTGCTCCTACCCAGTAGTTTCTTATGAAGATTTAAAAACATATCACTTGAATTCTATCTTACTTTTTTACTCAGGTAGGAAGAATCCAAGACAAATAGTATAGTCTGGAGAAAGAACAATAATGTAAACAGCTTTTATCCTAACCGATTTCTAAAGAAACCAAAATAGTAATCTGTACTTCTAGTAGTATCTGAGACTTCAACATGAAAAGAAACTGAATCGTTGATGTAAATGTTCTTTCCCTTCTCAGCCAGTTCAGTAAGAGTCGGCTTAAGAACCAATTCAGATCCAAGTAGGACAGAGTTTCACTGACTTCATGTGTGCTTGCATTTAGGGCAAGGTGTTTGTATTCAGGAAGATGCTTTTCTCTACGTCAGCTCTTTTTTGACTTGAAATGCTAGATTATGTTATTTTGTAACTAAGGAATTATGATTTCCATATCATTTTTCCTTGATGGGATGTCATTTCAAGATACACCTTATTTTAATATAATTAGCACCACATTTACCTATATATGACTCCTGAAAACAGGGCAAGACTGTGACTGATTCTTGCCACTTCTTCCCTGGAGCACATTGGGTCTCTGAGGCTCATTAGTGGATCTTGCCAGAAGCCATCAAAAGATAAGTTTCAGATTAATCCTTAAGAGTAAAATGCACTGAAAAACTGCCATTCACTTAAAGAATGGGGTGATCTGATCTTTTTCACTTTGACAAGTTGATAGTGAAGTTTCGTAGTGTTTTTTCCGTCCTGATAGTTTTATAAGCATGCAATTGTCTGAAAGCAAAACATAATTGATTAGAAAAGTAACTGAAATCTCCTTTCATTCTAAAATTTAAGGTTCATATTTGTGGGGTTTTTTTGTTTGTTTGGTTGTTGTTTTTTTTCTTTTGAGTGGATTGTCTATAGTGCCAGGTACAATACCAGAAATACATGGTGGCACCAGCAGATCAGAAAATAGGTGTGAATGGTAAATAAAGCCTTGACTTAGTATTTAGTGAGTAAATAAAATGCATGCAATCTCCTTGCTGGAAAGATCAAAGGGATCAAGATCAAGGATACCTGTTAGGAAGGATGGGATTTCCTCTGTTAGCTGTTCTTCTGGTATTTTCTCACCAGTGAAACTTTGCACTCATGTACAACAGATCAGGTTAAATTTTGCTATTATTTATACATACAGTCCCATTGAAGCCTTGTTCCACTCAGCCACACTATTCTGTCTCACTTTGTGTAGGTAAGAAAGCAACCCTGCTTTACTCTGTAAATCATAAAAACTATCAGAAATTGTCATACTAGGAATGTATAATAAACGTCTATACTCATTTACTCTTTCCCTTGCTGTGGCTGGACTGGATACAGAGGGAGAAAAGTCTGAGTCAAAGAACTGAATTACACACTTGAGAAATTCACAAAGCCTATGCTGGACAATGACATGTGTTGCTGGTGCATTGGTTTGTATACAAACTAATTGTTCTGTTACATAAACACATCTGCAAGGAAACATCAGCTACCTATACGGGTAGCTGAAAAGTAGTATAAGGAAACACAGAACCTGCAAAATCTTTTTAGTAATTTTTCCTCTAATTTTAAACACCTGTAACTATTTGAAAAACTTGATCAGCCTTGTGGAAGTGTAAATAGTTATTAAGGCTATATAATATAGTACCAAGACTACATAGTTCATACAGACAGAAGAGATTATACCTACTAGTCAAGCAAATGCCAGATACCCTGAGCTGTACTCCCTGCTCTGACTGTAACACAGTCTATGGACTTCACTTATTTTTCTATTACCTTACCACCTTTCCTTTTCTGTGAGTAAAAGTGTCGTGGTTTAACCCTAGCCAGCAACTAAACACCACACAGCCACTCGCTCACTCCCACACCTCCAGTGGGATGGCGGAGAGAATCGGGAGGGTAAAAGTGAGAAAACTCGTGGGATGAGATAAAGACAGTTTAATATTTGAAATAAAAGAAAGTAGAATAGTAGTAGTAGTTATAATAATAATAATAATAGAATATACAAAGCAAGTGATGCACGACACAACTGCTCACCACCTGCCAACCGATGCCCAGCCAGTCCCTGAGCAGCGATCGCTGCTCCCCAGCCCCCCTCCTCCAGTTTATATCCTGAGCATGACGTCATATGGTATGGAATACCCCTTTGGCCAGTCGGGTCAGCTGTCCTGGCTGTGCCCCCTCCCAGCTTCTTGTGTACCTGGCAGAGCATGGGAAGCTGAACAGTCCTTGACTAGTGTAAGCACTACTTAGCAACAACTACAGCATCAGCGTGTTATCAACAGTATGCGCATACTAAATCCAAAACACAGCACTATGCCAGCTACTAGGAAGAAAATTAACTCTATCCCAGCTGAAACCAGGACAAAAAGGGAAGTTAATAACTTGCTTATTTACAGTACCTGGCTTATTGATATGATCAGTTAATGTTTGCAGATTCTGAGGATTAGAAGCATTATAACTAACAAACATTATTAAAATATTACTTAGGGCAATGTGCACATCAGCCCCAGCCATTACTCTGACACTGGGATGGGAGACAGATACTTACTTTGATGTCTAGAATAAATTTAGTGACTCAGTTCATAGTAATTTTTATCAGGAAATACAGATGTGTTGTGAAACAGACAATGTAACAGATTTAAAGCCTGATTTAAATACTACATAGATGTGAGTTCTGGAAGGGGTGGGAAATGGCTAACAGAGACATTTACATTTATTACAGACAAAGCACTATGCTATAAATCAGCTTGTCTTTATATATATAGTCTGTTTGGGTCAGAAAACCCAAAAAGGAGCTTCTGAAATCTATTTTCTAATCTGAAATGTCTTGAAATATTTTTTGTAACGTATATAAACTTGCTGTGCTTGGAAGTGACCTATGCTAATCCTAGAAGGTACAAATTTATATCCTGCAAACCAACTCAATGCCTATAGCACATCAGCAGATTTCCTGTTTTATGGAAAGGCCCAAGGCTAGAATAAATATTAAAATAGGGCAAACAAAGTGACACCTACCAAGATCTGCATAGCAGTAGGGTGCTACCAGGGTACATCTCTAACAGGCAGGAGAGATTAACAATTTTCATCTGTGTTGCCCACCCTCAGAATAACCTGTAAACTAATCTCTACTGCAGGCTTGCCCAGCATCACTGTCTCGAGCTCAGTAACACTTAGTGACATATTTTGCTGCTGGGCAAGGCGTATGTGACTGAAAAGTACCTTCTATTGAGCATGAAGCCTTCTAGCTTACCTCAAAGTCTAAATAAATGAATGTCCAATATATGAATTGACTTGAGAAAAAAACCCACATAATTGGTATACTATCTGAGAGTTATCACACACCTTTGAGGAGCTCTTTATTTTGGAATTTTCTTTCTATTTCTATTGCCCTCCTTCAGTACCTCCCCCACTATCACTTCCTGTTTACACAGCCTGACACATTCTGTCTAATTCCCATGAAAGCAACATCCATATTAAGTATCCAGAGGAAAATCTCAATAAGACTTGAATTCCTTCAGTCTCTAAAAATATGAACTTGTCAAATTTCTAGCTCCACTGGCATAACTTCCAATTTTAATAATCTTCTAACTTTCACATGCTGCTGTGAGGAACAGGAGTTGGTTAGTTGCACAAGGCTGGAAGCCTTAGTTAATCACAAGGATCATTTTTAATAGCAAAACCAGCATTCACAAGGCACTTTCTGCATATTCCGCTGCATATCATATTTTGGATCTCATTTTCCTCTTTCTAATGATTAATTGATGAAGTTTCAACAAAACAGATCTTTTATGACAAATAGCTGCAACTGACATTTTTAATGAGAATTATTTACAACTGTAATTCTAATTATGTTGAATCATAGCAGATGTCCAAGATTTTGGACAACTTCTATCAGCTTCTCATGTGAGGGAGAAATGTGGGATCAAAAATTTCAGATATTCTGAAAGCCATAAAGAATGTCTAYGCTGCCTACCAGCTTAGCCCAGCCTCAAAATAAATTTCACTTTAAGAACTCATTCAAAACAGGGCTCTAGGTAGAAAATAAGCTTTCTTGCATTGGTCTTTCTATTCCACAGGTCCACTAAGAAAAAAGTCTCACTTATGTTTCCAAATCCTGAATGTTTGCTTGCACAATGTAAAATAATTCAGATAACTACAACACAGTATAATACTTGGGAACATAATTAGAAGCATTGCATTACTATGTTTATAGGAACTGGAGAGAGCCTCTACTTCTAAAATTCATATGGTTTGTAGATGAGAAATAACAGATGCAAATGAAGAACTGATAGGAGGATAAGAGAATGGGTACTGGCCTGTTACCACACACTTCTTCTGACATTCTTCCAGCGTTAGAAAGTTGTTCTCATTGCCATGGCATCCACCATATTCAAATATTTCACACTCACGGCTTTGAATATTGAAATAATAGCGCATGTGGATTGCTTTGCATGGACCTTCATCTGCTTTCATGGCACAGACTGAATGCCCTAGTTTCAGTGGTGGGAAAGCAGCACCTGTAATATAGAGGAGAAGTAGAATAACTGTTATTAAGTTAGTTTGCTTCACTGCACGGCATAACTTCAAAATGAGATTGCTTGCGTCTTCTGCTTGAGTGGCACTGTGTAACATCTGGCTGTAAAGCTCTGAACACACTAAACAGATGTAAAAAGAAAATAATAATCTGCATTGGAACACAAATTCCATTCAATCAAACCAAATGTGTGTTTTCAATTTTCAGCCAAAACAGCTCATATTATAAACTTTAACTCTTCATCAAAAATCTCTAAATAGCTATGGATAGTGGCTTATTCACAGGAGCTAGTAAGCAATTCTGAACAACAAATACATTGGGAAAATCCTAGTAGCTCCCAACACAATGACTACCCCTGCATAAAAAAAGGCTGAAAGAGGGTTCATTGTGCTCTCCTCCATGCAATTCTAACAGCGAACATAGATCATAAAGACATCTCACAGCAGCGTGGGATGAACTAAGCAAGACAGACCTGCAGAGGGCACCATTCCCCTATCAGATTACACTTTACTGGTACATAAACCCATCCGGTACAATTGAAAGGTCATCATACTGTYTTATTTTCTTTGATCTCACTGTTCTTGCATTAGAGCTTTCAACAGCTAAGAAGAACACAACCAGAAAGTTAAGGTGAAAAGAAACTTTTCAAATCGTGTCATTTCTATGTCTTTCAATATACATTATTAGGTCAGGGAATGTTGTGTAAAAATTGTCATATATATCGTGAAGAACACTAGCAAAGTTTTAGATTGTCAATGTTTATAAGGAAATTCTGACTGATGATCCAGTTTGTGATACTGTTCCCTTATCAATATATGGTTTAATATCTTTTCCTGTTTTACTTTTCCAAGCAACTATTTTACCCTAGAGAATTTTGAAAGCTTTACAGAGCTTGTGTGCTTGCAATAGCAGTCAGGACAGACYTGAAATTTTTCATTCATTCTCCCAGAGCTAGTAAGTACATTGATGACTCTTAACATGTATATGCAAAAGTATCTATCAGTGCTCTTTGCAGTGGCCCAGGAAACAGGAGAAAAAAAAAGAAAAAAAGGATGAAGACATGAGTTTACATGATCATTGCATAGCTTCCTACTACTAACTAGGTTAAGTTTCCAGTTTTAATTAAAAGAATCCACAAAAATCAGGCTTTATAACACGGTAAAAAGGGAATTGGCATAGCTACTACCTACCTGCTCTGTGGATATCTAATTTTAACATATAAAATTGGCCTTATATAATCTTTAAATGAAATGCAYAGCTGAGATAAATCCTCACAAATACTAAGGTCAATGGAATTTTACTAATTTTATTCCATTTGAGCCATTGATAACTATTAAACTTACAGGAAAGAAACAACTTTCAGCACTAAAATCTTTTAACTCATAGCATTTAAATACTTGAAAAATTAACAATTTTTATTACACAATTACAATCAACACAAAAATTGTAGCACACAATTAGATTTTACAAAATGGACAATTTGGTGTTAAAATACAGATTAAGAGAACTAATTTCAAAATTCTCATTAAATATTCAGTCCCTAAAATAGTCTGTGACTGTTTCCTCATTAGTGAAATTATATTTACAGATTTTGAAGTTAGGAAAATAGATTTGAAAATATTATTGAAGACTGTCTAATARGAAATGTGGATGAAGTAAAACATTTTTAAGAGATGTTAGATTCAGTAAACTCCCTATGGAGCTCAGCTTGCCAAACAGTTTTCTAAATTTTGTTTCTTGCCAGTTTCCTTATCTGTGTCTTCCTGAGTCCATAAAGAATTAGGATTTAAAAGTCACAAGAGTCCAAGTTGGAMCTCAAAGGTCAAAAGTTCTCCACAGGTTTGGGAATCCTTTGCAAGGAACTTGAAAAGGCTCAACTTGAAAAGTTGAGAGGATGTTGCATTGCAGAATGAAACTTTGGAATTCCCCCACTCAGTAATAGGTAAAAAATGCCTTCAAAACATCAAAGTTTTCAGTAACTTTTGGAATAACTCCTGAAATGGTAAAAATCAAACATTCAGAACTCCACAGAAACAGATCCAACTCAAATGCGGTTCAACTCAAATGTGGTTCGGGTGAGGGCTGGCAGCTGGTTTATAAACATGTTATTTTCTTGGCACACAAGAAATGAGATCTCCTACATGACCTGTGTCAGTGACCCAGTTCAGTCTAGAAGAGGTTGTGAAAACTTACTAGATTTCCTAACTACCGGAATTTCAGACATGGGGTCATGTCAGCTCATTTTGCCTGCTACATTATGCCAYGCAATGTTGTGGGCTATCAAAATTGAAATAGTGTGCAAGCATAGTTGCAAAACTACAGAAAGATAATGAACAAATGGCTTAGTGGAGTTTATCTTAGGAACTTTCTGGTCTCAATTCCTAGCCTATTTCCCATCAAACCCACAGAACTAAATCATTGTTTTGCTTACCTCCTAAGGCCTTCCCTCTGCAGTCACAGTGACACTGTTACCGCTCTCAGATGCACTGACATCTGCCGCAAACATAATGACTATCTGTGTCACACTTTTTGGCAACCAGACATTTATTTTCTTAAGAGTGCTAGCAAGTTACCATACTTTGACTAAAATCTGYACCCTCTGAAACCCCCAGGGGCCAAACCCTCCAACTCTGAACAATAACCAAATGACTTTGAAAAAAGAATTCTCAAAGGAATTCATGGGAACTGAATCATTCTTGTGTCTGGGAACAGTGAAAGAATTCTTCCCCATTATTTTACACCTGGGAACACTTAACTCACACAGATGATATAAAATTAGCTTTCCTTCTCAGATTAGAGCAGCAGATGAGATGGCAAGCGTGAGTGTTTGGCCAGTAGTTCTGCATGGATACAAATCTGCCTGTACACATTTCACATGTGGAATATACCTTGAGAAAATGAATTCTTAGTATAAGGCCTCCTCCTCTGCTCTTGAACACTGGAACAAATTGTTCCTACTACATTTTAGGTGCTGCGTGAAGAGCACAGGATATGACATTTAGGGAAGATGTCTGTCAGGAAAGTCAGTGAATGTTCTTCAATAGAAACATGGGAAGTTAAAACTGGAAGGAATTTTAATGGAATTTTTCATTCAAGTTTTGGCATATTTCTAATGGTATAGAATCATAGAACAGTTTGGGTTGGAAGGCACCTTTAAAGGTCAACTAGTCAACCCCCCTGCCATGGGCAGGGACATCTTCAACTAGATCAGGTTGCTCAGAGCCCCGTCCAGCCTGACCTTGACCTCTGGGCAACCTGTGCCAGCGTTTCACCACCCTCACTGTAAAAAGTTTCTTCCTTATATCTAGTCTAAATCTACCTTCGTTTAGTTTAAAACCATTTCCCCTTGTTCTGTTGCAACAGGCCCTGATAAAAAGTCTGTCCCCATCTTTCTTATAAGTCCCCTTTAAGTACTGAAAGGCTGCAATAAGGTCTCCCCRGAGCCTTCTCTTCTCCAGGCTGAACATCCCCAACTCTCTCAGCCTTTCTTCATAGGAGAGGCATTCCATTCCTCTGATCGTTTTCGTGACCCTCCTCTGGACCCCCTCCAACAGGTCCATGTCTTTCCTGTGCTGAGGGCCCCCGAGCTGGACGCAGGACTGCAGGTGGGGTCTCACCAGAGCAGAGCAGAGGGGCAGAATCACCTTCCTCGACCTGCTGGCCACGCTGCTTTGGATGCAGCCCAGGGTACGCTTGGCCTTCTGGGCTGCGAGCGCACACTGACGGCTCATGTCCAGCTTTTCGTCCACCAGTACCCCCAAGTCCTTCTCGGCAGGGCTGCTCTCAATCCCYTCATCCCCCAGCYTGTATTGATACCGGGGGTTGCCCCGACCCAGGTGCAGCACCCTGCACTTGGCCTTCTTGAACCTCATGAGGTTCACACGGACCCACTTCTTGAGCTTGTCCAGATCCCTCTGGATGGCATCCCGTCCCTCAGGCATGTCAACCRCACCACTCAGCTTGCTGTCGTCTGCAAACTTGCTGAGGGTGCACTTGATCCCACTATGTCATTGATGAAGATATTAAACAGCACCGGTCCCAGTACAGACCCCTGTGGGACACCACGTCACCGATCTCCATCTGGACATTGAACCCTTGACCACTACCCTCTGGATGCGACCATCCAACTAATTCCTCATCTACTGAACAGTCCATCCATCAAATCCATATCTCTCCAGTTTAGAGAGAAGGATGTTGTGGGGGACCGTGTCAAAGGCCTTACAGAAGTCCAGATAGATGCCATCTGTAGCTCCTCCCATGTCCACTGATGTAGTCATCCCATCATAGAAGGCCACTAGGTTGATCAGGCAGGACTTGCCCTTGGTGAAGCCATGCTGGCTGTGTCGAATCACCTCCCTGTCCTCCATGTGCCTCAGCATAGCTTCCAGGAGGATCTGTTCCATGATCTTCCCAGGCACAGAGGTGAGACTGACTGGCCTGTAGTTCCCCGCATCTTCATTTTTTCCCTTTTTAAAAATGGGGATTATGTTTCCCCTTTTCCAGTCAGTGGGAACTTTACCACACTGCCACGACTTCTCAAATATGATGGATAGTGGCTTAGCAACTTCATCCACCAGTTCCTCCAGAACCCACAGATGGATCTCATTGGGTCCAATGGACTTGTGCACCTTCAGGTTCTTTAGATGGTCTCAAACCTGATCTTCTCCTACAGTGGGTGGCTCTTCATTCTCCCAGTCCCTGCCTTTGCCTTCTGCRGCTTGGGCAGTGAGGCTCGAGCACTTGCYGGTGAAGACCGAGGCAAAAAAGTCATTGAGTACCTCAGCCTTCTCCATATCCTGGGTAACCAGGTCTCCCGTTTCATTCTGGAGAGGGCCCACATTTTCCCTAGTCTTCCTTTTATCCCCGATGTACCTGTAGAAGCTTTTCTTGCTGCCCTTGATGTCCCTGTCCAGATTTAATTCTATCAGGGCTTTAGCTTTCCTAACCTGATCCCTGGCCGCTCGGACAATTTCTCTGTATTTCTCTGTATTCCTCTCAGGATAGCTGTCCTTGCTTCCACCCTCTGTAGGCTTCCTTTTTGTGTTCGAGTGTATCCAGGAGCTCCTTGTTCATCCATGCAGGCCTCCTGGCGTTTTTGCCTGACTTCCTCTTTGTTGGGATGCATCGCTCCTGAGCTTGGAGGAGGTGATCCTTGAATATTAACCAGCTTTCTTGGGCCCCTCTTCCCTCCAGGGCTTTGCCCCATGGTACTCTACCAAGCAGATCCATGAATAGGCCAAAGTCTGCTCTCCCGAAGTCCAGGGTAGTGAGCTTGCTGTGCACCCTCCTCCCTGCCCTAAGGATCTTGATCTCCACCATTTAATGGTCACTACAGCCAAGGCTGCCCTTGAGCTCCACATTCCCCACCAGCCCCTCCTTGTTGGTGAGAACAAGGGCCAGCATAGCACCCCTCCTCGTTGGCTCCTCTATCACTTGGAGAAGGAAGTTATCACCGATGCATTCCAGGAACCTCTCGGATTGCTTATGCCCTGCTGTGTTGTCCCTCCAACAGATATTGGGGTGGTTGAAGTCCCCCATGAAGACCAGGGTTTGTGAACATGAGGCTGCTCCTATCTGTCTATAGAGGGCCTCATCCACTCGGTCTTCCTGGTCAGGTGGCTTGTAGCACACCCCCACTATAATGTCACCTGTTCCTGCCCTCCCTTTAATCCTGACCTATAAGCTCTCAGTCGGCTCCTCATCCCTCCCCAGGCTGAGCTCCATGCACTCCAGCTGGTCACTGACGTGGAGGGCCACACCCCCTCCTCCTCTCCCCTGCCTGTCCTTCCTAAAGACCCTGTATCCTTCCATTCCAACACTCCAATTATAGCAGCTGTCCCACCATGTCTCCGTGATGCCTCTAAGATCGTAGCCCTGCAGGTGTGCGCACATCTCTAACTCCTCTTGTTTATTCCCCAGGCTATGTGCATTTGCATGGAGGCATTTAAGTTGAGCCCCTGATGAAGCTGTCTTACTGCCTTTGTGTTCCTTTCTGCTGCCTTTCAGGTGCTCTC
Organism: Oceanodroma leucorhoa; assembly: GCA_030449065.1. Classification (NCBI taxonomy): domain Eukaryota; kingdom Metazoa; phylum Chordata; class Aves; order Procellariiformes; genus Oceanodroma; species Oceanodroma leucorhoa. The sequence goes on along the minus strand of JASVER010000003.1, from coordinate 24,834,277 downwards.
CTGATGACCTGTGATCCCTCTCCAGGCTCTGGGCATCTATTGCTGGCACTGGCATCAAACTGGTAGGAGTAGGATGGATTGAGGTTCCCCTCCCCCAGCAACTTTAGTTTAAAGCCCTCTTCACCAGCTTGGCAAGCCTATGACCGAAGATGCTCTTCCCCTTCTCTGACAGTTGGACCCCATGAGCCCCCAGCAGACCAGGTTTCTCAAAGCAAGTCCCATGGTCTAAGTAGCCAAACCCCTTGAGACCTTTTCTGACAGATGTCCAAATTGTTCTTCAAAAACTCCAGTGAAGTAAAATTCCCAGCAACCTGAAGCAGCCAGTTCCAGGATTTCACTAGCCTTCTCGCAAGACAGGCCTTTTTTGTAATATACAGCCTAAATATTATTTATTACATATTAAATTATTTTTTACTTCCTTCAGTGCATAGACAGAATAATTTAAAACCTTCCAGTCTTTCTTTCTTTCTTTCTTTCRGAAGACTTTTGTGTCCTCTTAATTATCTCTATACTAAATAAACTTCCTTCTTCCAATCTTTTCATCGGCCTTGCTTTCTAACCCTCTTACAACTCTCCTTTGGATCTTTTCCTGTTGGTCTGCATTACTGTTAAACTGTGCTGCCCAGAGCTGAACATAATCTTCTACCTCAGGCATTACTCGTGTCAAATAGAGTGGAATAATTGTCCTTTGTTTTTTTTCTTAATACATCACAGAATTACTTGCCTTTTTTTACAACAACATTGTGTTATTTTTGTAATGCTCTGCAACTTCCACTTACTTTCCAGCAAATATAACCTTGTTATGCAGGTGCTTCAACAGTTATTTTCCACCKTATATTTATGAATGCATTGACTCTCCTTCTTAAGTATAGCATGTTGCATTTGTCATTTTAAACAGAAAATTAGTTTAATCCTCCACATTAGATCTGCCCCTGTTGGATATTTATTACTCATCCAATTTAGGCATCTGGTCCAAATAAACTTAGAAAATCTATAGAATTATAGGACTGTACTACCCTAGACCAAGAAAATTGAGTTTGTTTTGCTAGAAATACATTAAGTAATGGTCACAGCTGATGCTCAACGTCACACAAAAATGATTACTTGACATACTAAAAACAAAATAAAGCAAAGCAAAACCTCCTCTCCTCTCCTTCTCCCCCCCTCCTCGAATTTTTAATGTAATGACTTCATTACAACAGCTACATAGGTTTTCAAAACAGAAGGCACCAAGTGTCCACTGCTCAWCTTAACAATCTTTCCACCCTATAGTTTCTGATAAGTGCAAAGTAATGCTGATAAAATGGCTCACAATGAGCACGAGTTTAGTGCAGATATTTTATGTCACTACCTTCTTCCTCCATTCCCTTCAGCATTCCTACTTTTGGCAACTGCCAGAAACAGGATACCAGCCAAGACTGTTCCTACAGCACAGCCATTCTCACATATATTGTCATTCACATGGCAACTTTTGCAACTCAAGACATGGCTGTTTAACACATGACCAGCTGCTATCAACTAACATGCAGTAATTTCATTGAGGTGTCTAAAAATCTGCAGTTAGTCATGCTGTAGCTCTGAGCACATGGACCTTATAGATCAATGCAAAGCACTGTTATCACTTTACTAGTAAGCAATATAATATTACAAACCCAGAAGTGGTGAATAATGTCTCTAATCCTCTTACATGAATACAAGTAAAACCAATACTTTTTCTCCTGGCTGTAGGCATAATATAAGACTCTAACTTGACTTTCAGACTCTTAAGGATAATCTGCAGGGCTGGTTGTTAAAAATACATTCTTCAAATTAGAAAGTGAACTGACTTCTGTATTATACCTATGGCACAATAGATATAAAAGACAACAGTATTATTGCACAGTTGCTTTTCAGAACAGAACTATACAAATTAAATTGGGAAAATAAAACTTGGTCAGGAGTATTTCTGACTTTTTATGTAAAATACTTTCTGGTTTTGTTTGCTTAGGTTATGGGTTCTCAAACTTATATGACTTTCTGTGGCTATCCTTAATTATAAWGATACACTGTCATCTTTCCAGGCTTTCTTGTAAATGTCTTTCTTTGATAAGTGATATCAATACTAAGCACCTTGTCACTAATGAATAGTTGTTTCTTCTCTCTCCATCTTTGTCACTTTGACAGCTTCCCACCCGCACACTATTCAGTGCTCTTTCTACCCCTGTGTTTCCTACCCTTTCTTTAAGCAGTCACATTTATTCTTGATAAACTTTCACATATGAATAAAAAGCATATTCAACTTGTGAGTCATTTTCTTCAGGCTTTGGAACATCAACTAAAGTGCTCCCAATCACATAAGGTATTACTGAGCAATATACATAAACTAGTTATTTTTGTATCTTTTATTTCTGTTATCACCCTTATTTATTGGTGGAAAAATGACAGTTTTTGCTAGAAGAGATCAAACTGAGAAACCTTTTTATCCTGTTGGACTKGACTTGCAACCTTAATTATTACTGTAATTTAAATACTAACAGACAAAAATACCCTCTTAGATTCACAAAGCACTTGTACCCAATGTGATCCAAAAGTATGACATTATGAATAATGGATGCACACAACTTATTTTACCCTTTAATACCTGAAATTTATTGAATTCTAGGGTAAAATATGTCAATGTTTTATAACTATTTAACTCGGAAAATAAATGCTATCACTGAAATTGCAGCCTACAAAATTTCTACAGTTAAATTCACTGAGACCAAAATTTCATTCTTAAGAAACCACAAATATAATTTTAATTAGCAACAATCTAATCATTTTATAGAAACAGAGCACTGCAAAAATATTTTTTGTAAACACTGCAACTGAGTCTTCAGTAGTCACAAAACCAGAGTCCTAGTTTAATTTCTAAGCATCACATTTGATTGTTTTTTACTTTGGAATACAAGCCCAAAAATTCAGAAATGTTCCTCATACTAAATCAGTTACTGGTTGTATAATCTTAAGTGACTGGTTGTAAAATAATCAGTGATAATATAATACCCAATAAAAAGACTATTTAATTTCCTTGAGATTATTTTCTTATTGTCTTTTATAAACAAAGTAAGTAAATAGAAGAAAAAATTAATCCAGCAGATTTCTTTCTCTGATGATAAAGTGTGTTATTTTAACAAGCAAGACAATTTGGCCTTCTTGAACTGCAAGCTTAGGCTACGGATTTTTATAAAACTAAGAGTTGCATGGTAGAGCAAAGATAAATGAGACTTTGCCCTCAAACAAGAAGGGCATTTATGTACTTCAGGGTTACAGAGAAACAAATTTATTCTGTATGAACCAGTCTTGATTACACAACCATGCTAAGCATATGCTTAATGTGGAACGGTGCATATCCTAAATTGCAGTGACTAATTGTGACACGGTCTTAAAGCACTAGCTTCATTTGTAGTATGGCCATGATTGTGCACAATTAATATTTTTGTCTCAAGGAACACTGCTGCAAAAGACTGATAGAAAGAAATAATCTGGATGGAAATCAGACAAGACGTGGGCAGATTAAGTAGAGTGCCAACATAAAAGAAAAAGGTTCCCCTTAGCTTCATTCCCAGTTAGGCTTCAAAATCAAACCTGTCAAATGGGAGAAGTATCAACCAYATAGTTCTCTGCAGCTTAAGAAAGAGATCACAGTTGTAAATCATTTTCTCAAAGGAAAGAAGAATATTTTAGTATGGCCCAAAAAGTGTATTTTTGTCCCATCTGCTTTCTCAAAATTGATTGGGAGGAAATTAAAATACCTTTCACAATGATATCCAGCATAGAATTTGATCCACCTTAGTTAATTTCAATGAAGTGAAAGTAAACAATGATCTTACAATGGTAGGAATCCGAGAACTTCCCCAGTTCTAACAATCACACTTCTGGCATTATTTTTCTTAACAAAAATCTCTTTCTAACTGGTGAGTTTTTATTTATCCAGCAATATCAAATCACTTGGGGCTATACAAGAGCTTCTTCAAGGCCCAGAAAAACAACTAAGGCAGTAATTGCATCATCTTTAGGCCAAACTTTGCAAATTAACTATGACTCAAGAGAGCTGTGCACAGGACAGAGTAACATCAGTCTACAACATTATTGATATTTCTGCTCCATTTGCATAAGGAGATAAAACCTGAGTTTACCAGCTGTATGTTCTTTTTCCCTAAACACTGGACTTTTCCATGCGTCCTAAAGCAGAGCTTTAAGGGAATAATCTTGATATCTAACACAATGTTTGATTAGCATTAGAAGTTCCAAAAAGCATGGGAAACAGAAGCCTTTATAGAAGGCAATTTTGCTAGAGCTTAATGCAAAATTCTGAGCATCTCCCTGTTAGTTAGAAACCAGTGCATTTTTAGCTTAGTTCCACTTTCAAAAGTTTCCCAGGAAAATTCTGAAGTACAGAATTACATCTACGGTGCATTTTAACATAGCGGGTTTTGTTATTTGAGATGGTTTTATGTGTCATTTTCGTAATGTCTTACCCAGAACATCCTCCTCTTCGCTGTCATCTAAGTCAGTAGTTGCATGCCCAGCAATAGAGACGAACAGCAAGATAAAGGTTAAAGGTAAGGAACATCCCTTCTTCCTTCCTTTCATCTTTCCTGTATAACATATAAATGACAACATACACTTCAATCAAACTCCTTGAGTGCTCTGCAAAAGTCATTAGCAGGGTAGTGCATAGCTATATGGGTAGATAAACAAACTGGGAGCTTTGGAAATAATGTGAGTTATGTTAGTATAATCATATTGTAAGCACAATGAAAAACAAGACAAGATTTATAGTTGTGCTCAGCTGACTGCAAGTCTCCTGTCCCATCTCCAGTACAGATTAGAGGCACTGCTATTATTTTTATTTTAAGCCACAATTGAAATCACCTCCCAGAATACATAATGATACAAAATGTAACACTTTGTACTTTTAATGTCCTGATCAGTTTTACACTATGTATAGTTGGCTGGCATGTCCAAACCTTCCAAATAAGCTTTGCTCTGTCTGCAGACCCTAGATTCATTGCCACAAACATAGGATTACATTTTTAACAAATATTTCAACAATTTATAGTTACCAATTGCCTGGACTTTCGTGTAACTTGCATTTCACAGGAGTCAGTGAACTTTTTGCAGCATGGGCTTGAAAGCTTAAGAAGTATTTTGTATCTTGTAGATCCCTTTAATATTGAATACCTCACTTAAGTGCAGAGCTATTATTTTTCACATAGGATCAGTGCAACCATAGTCATTCACACAAAGAAAATACTTTTATTCCATGGCAGCTGGCATGTTCAAGTTGCCAAAGATGAGGTTATGCATGCACATATGAGAGTACCTCTGGAAAACTTTTGCTTTAACTTTTTTAGAAATACGTATTTTCCAACTAACTAAAAGTTCCTTAAGGCTCTCTTAATTTTAATTAGAGAGTAGGCTCAATATCTCCTTTAGCTACCAACAGAGAGATTCCCTATAGATATCCTCTTTTCTTAAACAATGATACTAAACTTTGGCTAATAAATATTAACTTAATAGAAATTAAAGATCTAGGGACAAGGAAGTTCCTAGCCTTCAGACAACTGTTTTGTCTTTCGTGTTTTTGTTTACATGCCTGTGAAGATAGCATGTCTGCATCACCTAAAACAGTGAGGGCAGGAAGGCCTATGGGAGGAGATGAGATGACCTGTCACTGTGCCTGGGATACAGCTTTATAGTAGGAAGGCTAAAGAGATGATGCTGAAGTGGCAGGTGACATTAACAGAAGTCATCTTTAACAGATTAAACTTTTCTCCGAGTGATAAATCTTTCTCTATGAAGTTAGAAGTAAATCATAGCTATGGTATCTAGGAAAACACTAGCAAGCAACGATGTCTCAGAATGTTTTCTTTGTGTGAAATTCGCACAGAGATTAACCAATTTGCCACAGCCACTCTGAACTGTGCCAGAGCCAGAAGGTGCAGTTGTACCTTCAACACCAAATCAGAGCCAGAACTTTCATTTCTCTCTTGACAACTTACCAATTTTTCCTTCCTGCATACTCAGTGTTTTCCTAACTTGCACCATGTGTAGTAAAAAAGAAACGTGTTCTTAAAAATAAGTCTTGGTGAAATTATAGACCAGACCATGAGTAGCAATAATGACTTAGATAATTTTTTAAACTGACAATTCCCTTTAGAAGGCTTCAGTATATATTGTAGTGAAAAACACTGAGAGATGTCTTCATTCTTTTTTGTTTTTGTAAAGGAACACAATTTTGGGATCAAAGGAACTTCTATTTTAGCCAGAAAATATGACAGCGTTAATTTTTTCATCATAATGCTTTCCTGCCAAAATAAACAAAAGAATGCATTTGTCTTTAATTCCATTTAAGCTAAATTTTTAAGCTTAATTTCTACATTGACATAGAAAATATTTTATCCAGATAAAGTTTGGCAAAATGTTTGGCCAAATAATTCAGATCTCATTTTCTGCTATTAATCATAATTTTTAAACAAACTTTCCTCAAATACTATTTTTTACTTCTATGAACAAATTCAGAAGTTGTTGCTTTCTACTAGAGATGTAATAACTACTCTTGGAATAGAAACCAACTTGTTACAAATTCTGAAACATTATGTAAACTGAGAAAACATGCAAGAGCTACAATCGCTCATTTTCAGGTATTTTTCAAAGAAATAAAAATAGTGTACTTATTCATGTTTCTAACTAGAACTCCAGTTTTACATTCCTATACTATTTTACATATTAAAACTTAATCTAAGAAGGTATTATTTTTGCCCTTTCCCCAGCAACAAATTTCTAGTGATCTGTTTGCTCCATTCAGAGTGAATAATCCATAAATAATTTTTCCCCAACCTCTTTACTGGAGGAATTACTTATAGGCTGCCTGGCTGACTACAGGATATCCCTACCATATCGCTAAAACACAGAGAAAAAAACCATGGCACTGTGCGATGGATTTATCAGTTATCAGTTCACTCTAACATGCCAGACATTTAGACTTAATTACATTCACTAATGCTGCTGTCTACATTTACTTGTGTACCCCATCTGCTCTCATTTGCCTTACTTTCTTGTCAGTCTGTTTGGAAGTTTCTTGTTTATATGTGATAATTATGTGCTAGTTAATTATTTCCATTCTCTAATGCCATCCTTCTCCCAGCTGTTGTCCCAATATTATCTCATCACTGACTTTTTAAAATATTACACGATTAAAGGACAGGAAGAGTCTTTACTGAAATGCTCATTGCTATCCACTGAATACTTTTGAGATACAGCACCTGACATTAGCATTAGCATGCTCTCTTTTTGGGATATTCTCAGCATTTCTTGTCATTATTCAGGTAACTTTCAAATTTTCTAATCAAAGAACAGATATTCCCCCTCCATTTTTTTCTGAGTATGGTACATACTATAACTTAAATTGAAGGCAAAGTTCCAGACCAAGGGCAATGGCCAACCTTGACATTACTGTCACAGCTTCAGGAAGTTTGCCCTGAATTTGATCTGCTTCTGTGAAAGTGGATGAAGTTTAATGCCAAAAGATCCACAGAAATAGATCTCTCTATACACTACCTGGCAAAAATAGTGTCTTAGACTTCAGATGCTAGAAATAAATCACATATATAATAAGCAAAGMTTTTAACATATCAAAATACCATCATGTAAGAGTATAACACAAATCCAAAATAAACCAAGAAAACATCTTAAAAAGGAGGTCTGTTGACTATATTTCTGCACAAAGTGAATAGAGGTAACAATGTGTCTTTTCAGTTTTCATAGTCCATTCTATGATTGCCAGAAACAGACTACCTCTTATGATGCATTTGGCCTAATACCAGATTTTCATGCAAGGCTTTGTGGTATATGGCCTTGGAAGAATTTTACTTTTTTATCCAAACGTTACAGAAATAGTTACAGCAAATCTTTTTATTCAGCCCTGATAAAAAGTCCAGTCATGCTTTAAAAAAACAAAATAACTCTGTACAAGGTAACCTAAAGTTGTCCGAGATTGTCTTTATGATTTGAGAGACACCTGAGTTATGATGTTAGTTTGACACTAACTAAAATTAAAATAAATCCACAACTAAGAAAAATTGTATAGGGAGAAATATTAAGTAAAAAATTTCAAACAACTGCACAAGAGTAAGTACTTAGTGTTATGATGTAAATAAAGGTGGTGATAGTTTGACATCATCTAGGCTGAATAAAAGCAGAAATATCATCAAATATTCAGATTTGATACTTATATAGATAGTAATAACAGATCCTAAACTTTCACAGTTTGCCTGGCTGCTGTGAGTTCACGGGAATGAAAAATTACAAAATACACTTTCAATTTTAGTTTTTGGGAATGACATGGGAAARGGTAATTTTCTAAGTACATTGTTTTCCTTAGAAGTTTTAATTTGTAATCATTGGCACAGTTGCAACTCTTCATAAAGGAACTTGCAAATTATCCCCGACCTCAGTTGCCCATGGATTAGTTCCAAGTTTGCCCCTGGGCTCTCATTTTCTGTATTTCAGTTTTCCAAACATGATGGCAAAACTCTCACTAGTTCAGAAAAATTCTATTTGAATTTGCTTTTGGATCACTCAAATTGAGGGCTTGGYTCCTTCTTCCAGGAATCTGCAGAGTATAGATTTAGATCGCAAAATTTAGTAATCCATTTTTACTTAGTCATCCAATATTCCCAAAAGCCTGTTCCCAAATAGAAGAAAAATACAGGAAATGATCAGCCAGAAACGGAAATCCTCAATAAGTTTCTACTTTTACTTTGAAGATGACTCTTTAAAATAGAATTTTGTATATCATGAGCTACCATATAKAATTGTCACTGTGTGATTATGAGGATAAACTAGTGCATTTGTACAGAGAAAAAAAATCTTACCAGGTTATAGTATTTCTATTCTTCCACTTAACTCCTACATTTCCCTGAAAAGTGTATCTTGTGAAAAGCAGGGCTTCCTGATGCTTGGGCAATTTCCCAAGAGGAAAAATTTAGGCTGTATAACTGCATATCTGCCTTACTGCAAGGTCTACTGACCAAACAATCTCCCTTATCTTCTTGCTAACCTTCCCTCCCCCAGGGTACMCATTCCCAGAACATTGTGTCAGGTAGGGGTGGAGATGGGATGAAGGGGTGAAGGTTTTAGTACTGAAATGCTTAAATCCTTCTGTAGCTTAGTTATTTCTTATAATTTCTAAAGGAAGAGTGAAATCCAAGATCAAAGTGAACTTGGCATGCTTTTTCAATTAAAAAACCCAAACCCTCTAGAAGAGTCCAAGTTTTCTGATTTAATGTTCAGCTGCCCAATAACAAACTTTAAAGCTGTAAGCCTCTTATGAGATTGATTTTATTTCCTTTTTTAATGCATTTTGTTTATTTTTTATTGTACTTATATGGAAAGCACAATTCAAAATACTTCATCTATGACATTTGGTAAATGTAAAATATCAAATGCACACATTTGTCAAGGACTGTCTTTCATGGGAAAGATAGGAAATGTTTTGAGTTTAAATAATTCATGTTAAACGGTTTGATTCTTTAGGCCACATTCTGAAAATCTCTGGGAGTATCCCTTACTCCAGAAGGGTTCCAATTTAGGACAGCCAGGAATCAGTCCAACATTAATACCGGCTTTTCTCTACATCAAAGTGTCATTAATGCAATTTTCATAAATTCCTAAGACATTTCCTTAGGAACTGGCACTCCACTGCTCCCAAACTAACTACTTTTTGAATGACACATTTTTATATCTTTAACAGACAACATCTAAGTTACTTGACAAAGGGGATCAAAGGTCTATGGGCAATAATTGAATGAGACATTTTTATATCTATAACAGACGTCATCTAAGTTATTTGACAAAGGGGGTCAAAGGTCTATGGGTAATAACTGACACWGATTTATTTACTGGTTTAATTAAATGCCTTCATTTGTGAATAATGCCATTAGCTTCTCTCAAGCTGGAATATAGGTAGACAAAGCAGATCACAAGCAATCAAGACTATTACCTAGTCTTATAACCAGGCTTTTTTTATCCTGCCACCTACACACAGAAATACGCAAAAGCTCTCAAGACTTTTTTTGCTAAAGAYAGACAAGTATAAAACTCCGTGTGTTCTCTGTGCAGTTTGCAGCCTCTGGAGTCAGATCTTTTACACGCACACACTYAGCAGTCTCTTCAACACCAATTTCTATAGTTACCAGAATGTTTAGAAGGAAACATTTCTTCAGCATGGTATTCATCTCCAATTAGCTAACTGGAAAGGCAAAATAAAAGCTAGCATTTCCGGTAGCAGCCAAAACCAGACAGTTTTAGAAAATGGCATAAAGTGACATTGTAATGACTGTAAAAGTGACTCATTCACACTGACAGCCCAGGAAATGGAAGCACACATTGGANGGGGGCAAAGGATGTAAGTCAATAGACGAATGAATAGCAGGAGATAGGACGTGCATAGTCAGAGGTTGAATTTAGCACAGCCTAAAATTAAAGGTAAAAAGGACTAATTAGACAGGATTATAGCACCTCCGATATAAAAGCAGACCTTTTTCAGTTCACTATACTTCACAGGCATTATATTTGCCCTATAATATCTTGTACTACCTACTAGGACTTGTATGACAGAGATTTAATACACTGTACCTGTAGCATTGTCTCCCAGCTGGCAGAGTCAGTGAGTTCCATTAAAAAGTATTTTATTACATGTGCTATTTGGCAGCTGTTKGAAGCATCATGTTTTCTCATTTACTTTGGAGTAAGTATGAAGAATGAAGTAAGTATGAATTCTATCACCTACTGCTCTGACGTAAACTGAACAAAGAATGATGATACATGTCCTATTTTTGTAAGTCCCAGAGTCAGTGCTGGTCTTTCATTCAAACTGACTTCCACCAGAGCAAAGCCTTGCAGTGTCTCAGTAACTTAATAAAAAGGGAGGGAGTCTACTGTGGATCATCAGCATGCAAACATTACTGATTGAAAGCACAAGCTATGGAAATTCCACCCCCCCCAACTTATCTCCCTCCTGTGCCATKCAGTAGCAGCCCTAACAGTTTGTATCAGTCCTGAGACCAGAGGCTCCATCAGATTCCTCCAAGAACATCAAAATTCCTTCTTATTATGAAAGAGGATTTTGGTTGGTTACATACCTTTCATCATTTAACATAAATGTTGACTTGCTGCTGCACTATTCCAGCCTCTTAAATTCCCAAGTGAAAAATGGGAAGTGAAGTGAAAACTGGGAAATGAAAATTTAGAAAAACAAACCCACTTTGGTTCTGTTTACATTAAGGTTGTAAATGCTGCTTTGCAAACACAACTGATAAACTAATTGAAAAGAAAACCTTGACATGTTTTGAAATTGAAATTAAAAACACCCCAAATTAATAAGCCTACCACAAGAACACCCTTCTTATTTCACATAACTGTAGACTTCTCTTGCCTTTTCACTTTCCTTTGTCAACTCCTTTCACTTGCGCTTTAGAACTGTTTTCCATTTTTCCAACTTAGCTCCMGGACCTATTTATTCCCTTCTCCTAGTCAGCTCACACTTGGCACCGGGTACTTTTGCYATCCTGTCTCCACTCAACTTCTCTTGTGACACAGCTCCGGACCCTAATTTCCTCCTCCATTGAGTTCTCCTTCTCACCTGTCTCAGTCTGGGCTTCACATCCCTGATATCCATCACCCAAGAGCTGGGAGCTGGATATATTCTGGAAGGCAGAGAGATGGTGAGTATATGCCTTGGCAAAAGTAGCCTACAAGTAATTTTCCTAACTCCCTGATCATGCAGTGCAGAGCACCTGATGCAACAGTCCAAGTGAATTATAAACTCTGAAATTAAAAGTGATTTTTAAAAATAGCTGCACCTTTTGCAGGAACACTGAATTTGCCTCCATTGAGTCATAGAACTACTAGTGATACCTTTATGGAGAGTGACGAATGATTTTGTAGTTGCTTCTACTAGCCATAGGGAAAAAAACCCAAAATAAAACAAATGGCCCAGGATGCAACGTTATGAGCTTACCATAAAGGTCATACTGAGAACATTATTTGAATTTCATTTTCCACCTCACAGAAGACTGGTTCAAACAGAAATAAAGAAATAAGCCATTTTTTTTATTTAGACGTGGCAACTGCATCTATCTGACATGCCACATCCCAATCTGAGGTAAATCTCTACTCCACMTACACAGCCTGTTTTTATTGTGATGTAGCTTTCAACGGGGAAAGGAAATATTCTTTTGCTTCTACCAAAGTATTTTTAAAATGTGGACTAAACCAAATTACTAGTTTACGTAAGTTCATAAATCTTAAAAAACAAAACATCAAACCCACCACACCCTAACCTGTAGTACTTGGACAGAAAATACCTGTTTGTAGCAAAAATATAGGTCTCTTAATCCTATTTTCAAACAGGGAATGCCTTCAGGATCCTAATAGCAGCTACTCTCAGAGCACAAAAGCCACCAGCAAACCAGACAAGCAGCAATATTAGTTATGGTTTTAGGAACACAGCATAGCAGTCCCAACAGTAGCATTATAAAGCCTCTAGACTGTTTTTTTTGTAGCAGTTTGGACTGGAAAAGTATAGTATATGTTTTCAAGTCTCACCTGTGCTTATTGATAAATAGTCATGTATTTAGAGGTCAGTTAACCTACCACAACCTTCTCTTCTAATGGAGAGAGTAATTTCAGTGCTTATATTTGTTATCAACCCAGTTGTGTGTAATTTCCCATTGTACACACAACAGAAACATAACTACTCGATTTCACTAAAGTGAAGCTGTCAGTTACTGAAAATATAACAGGCAGRCATAGGAGGAAACTACCTGCCACACTGATACCTCTCATGACTGATTTTGACCATATCTTACTATTAACCTTTTGTAACCTCATCATCACATAGATTAGATTTTGCACACATACCAAAAGTCAAAACACAAGTTTCCTTGCTTTGTCAAGCAAGTTTAGCTCACCCTGTCTATCTTCCCAGCTGGAGACACCACACAAWTTTTTACTGCAATGGATGTACAAGYTTTGGATCATCACACAGGTCAGAAATGCTGTAATTGTCACCAGTGGGAATACACCCAGATTCAGACTGCTTCAGATTACCACCCTACAAATACTTAAAACCAACATAAAATAACACTGCCATAGAAAAGAAAGGGTCACATTCCCTTCATCTCCCACCATAGTATAGATAGTGCTGCTTATTCTGGTGGCAGTGCCAGCTTCTGTGGACCTAGAACATTCATCAGATGAGTGTCAGAGCACAGAAAACTTCAGCCTCATCTTTCTACGCTACCTGTTCTCCAACTGATGAAAGCGTAAGTCATTGTCCAGGACTTCAGTATGTTAAAGACTGTACAAATACAGAAGAAGATGATTGCTTCTCGGCCAAAGTAGAAAATGTTTACAGAAAATGCTAATACACTTCTGTAGACCTTTCTGTGAGGTTCATAAAAACTGTACCAGCTAAGTATTTCCTTCATATAATACTGTATTTCTAATTTACTTGCTGCAATTGCTATTTTCAATATCAATGTTTTAAAGTCAGTTCTTTCAGAATGCTCTATTTTCTGGAAGAAGGTTGAACTTTCTTGTGTTTAGATCATATCCTGGGTCAATATCTTCAAATGCCTAGTTTTATTTTTTCACTAAACAGTAAATCAACTTATCCAGTTAACTTCAGAGATATACTTCGTTATGAACGGCACATGTCAGGGAAGATGGCAACAACACTAAAGATAGAAAATGAACAGCTGTATTAACAGCAACAGGAAATAATTAAGGAAACCAAACAAAGGAGTTACGAGAGAAAATTAAAAGGACTAAAAATAAGTCTGTTTTGCTGCGAAATAACTATGAGAGGAAGGGAATTATACAATTCCCCATATGGTTTTGCTTCATTCTGTCCCCAAGGGTACTCTGTCCCTATAATAAAGCAAAAACAGTTTCGGAAGAGAAACACACAGAAGTAGGTAATTTGTCCCCATTTTGTGAAGAACAGCTTTAGATATCAAGAACCCATCTTCAATTGTTATCAAAATATCTATCCAGTTCTGGTTTCTTTAGGAACTCTCAGCTTCTCCTAGTTCTTAGAGAGAAAATATCACTGTTCAGAATGTAGCCCAAACAAGGAGCAATAGAAAGTACTGGAATTAGACAGATTTTAAACAGTTTGCTCCAAAATTGTGAGATATGAGAGTCACACAATTCTTGAGGCTCCTAAGCTCTACTGATGTTCTGTTTTTTTTATTTTAAAATTTCTTTTCTTGTTCCTGTACACATGCCCTGACTCCCTCTGGCAGACATTCTCAGAACATACTGAATGCACACCAACAAAATCATGATAGTTACAAAGCACTTCAAGCAGCCACCACTTTATTTTAAAATGTAGAAGAGTCTTATTGCCTGAATCACTTTTTAAAATTAAATGTAGGTGCTAAAGCAGCTTCCCAGAATGCTAAAGACTGTGTCAATGTCTCTTTTTTTTTTCCAGAGGAGATTTAATATTCAGGTTTCCAGAAACTATCCTAATCCCATTGATATATCCATGAGAGCAATCTGTGTTCTCTGCCCTAAAAGTAATTCAAGATCCACAGAGTCAGACGAATAGCAGAAAGGATATCAGTGCCCTTGTACTGGAGAACAGACAATCTGAATGCAAGTATCTGCTCCTGTTTATGCACTTAACTTGGAACGGTTATTGGAGAAACATATAAACAGTCCTTGAAGCTAGATCTGGAATCCAGTAACTCTCATTCTCTGACTGTGGGTCTGGCCTAGCTAGAGGTGAGATTTGAAACTCACTAAAGGCTCTGGACATGGCCACTGAAAGCCTACTAGGAAGCTTGTTCTTCTACATCTTTGCTTTGTTTCCTAGACACACTATCTTGGGTCACTTTTCCCCAATCTCTTAAAATTTCCCCTCTGACAGAAACTCTGCCTCCTTTTTGTATACTCTCCCTCATTGCCCTTTAGATCTGACACTAAAGCCTAAAATAGTTAACAACAATTTATAAGTTTTTACCATTAGACTTTCAAAATTAACTCTCCGATGAGATTAAAGATAAATTTAATGCCATTAAGAGTTCTATCTGTCCTGAGTCAAGAAGATCATAAAACTTTACCTTACAGTTCTACTGCACTTAGAATATTAGCTAGATGAGTTTTCATTAGCAATATTAGTAAACGTGGGCACTGCATTAAGAGGCTAAATGCACTTTAAAGGCCATATAACTACACCAGGCAGTTGAAATGCATTAAATCTCCAGATTGCAAACTATGCAATGCAAAATGTAAGGATAAACATAAAGATTACTGAAAGTCAATTTAAAGCACACTTGGACATTCTCCAGCATAAAAGATATAAAAATTTTAAAGATACGGATTTATCAACCAATTGCCCACATGACTACTTTTTAATGTACCGTTTCATGTGGGACATATTTGATAGGAGAAAAAGCTAGAGAAGAATGTGTTTTAATCAACTTTACCTCCTCAATATTGCTCTAATTGTGTGCATTACATACAAAATAACCTTGATTACAATTCTCAAATTCAGCTTAAACAACAATTCAAATTAATTTACTGTGGATATAGATACTTGCTGCCTTCTCAGACAATCACAAACTCTCCCCTAGTAGAATTAAAGAATGAGCAGAAGATTACAAAGGGAAAAGGCTGACAATTTTTCCCAAGTAGGTGCCTAGCAATTCCTACAGCATGCCTTTGCTGTTCATATCTATACTGACAGCTGGACTTCCTGTCTTTGCGTCTTCCATAAGACATTCAGGAAGGAAGGTTTATATCTTTACGTTTTCCATGAAGTACTTTGATGACTAATTTCTAGAGTATTCAGTCACATTGACCTTTCACATACTCCCCCCATGCAAATTGTTATTGTTCTCCCTACTCCACTTTTTGCATTGTTACATGCCTTTTCCTCACTTAAATTGTATTTAGATTTTCTAAAACATAGTTATTTAAATTTTAGCTAACTTTTGTTTTTAAAATACAAGCTAGTATCACTGTTTTTCATTACACAGTTACTGAAAATTAACTTTATGTCAATTCTTCCAAGTAAAATATTACAAAAATCACCAACAATATTCTGGGTTTTCAGGGGTGGGAGGGTGGTGTTTGTTTGTTACATTGGCACCACTGTAAGCCTCATTCACTACCCCTCCTTATTGTTCAAGCAGTTTTAGTTTCTTGAGAATTTCAATATACATTGTGAGTGAAATTGGCTTATAGTAGCATCAGCTTAATTTGTTTCTCCTAAAATGTTCCTGTACTTCTCAAAATATTAATTGCTTCAAATGTTATATGCCTTAGAAGGATTTGAAATAGCCTGGCAGACCACTCTGCCTGAATCAAGCCTCCTATGGAGCTATTGTAGTGGAGAAATTATTTTAAAAAACAAGAGCTTTTTTTCAAACTCCAGCTATTGATCAAAATTAACATATTCACCTTTAGGATGGCTTTCATTCAAAGAACTGTTTTGGAACTCAAGATACCTTAGTCTGACATTCTGACAACCAAAGATTAGTTGTATTAGTAATCATAAAAGTATATTCATTGTCCTACTGTTTCAAATTTACAGAGAAAAAAAAGTCTCCCTTTTCGCAGCACTCGTTGCTGGACTTTGAATCTAAACATCTGACGACTGCATCTACCACTAAAGAAAACATAACAGTAGATACTCCCTTCTGCCAGCTAAAGAAAAAAAAAAAGCTCTGTCATGTAAAACTGAAAGTCTGTCACAAAGTACTCACCAAACTCCTAGCAACAGTTCTTGAAGAAAGAAAGAATGCCTGAATCAGTGCTGAATGATCCTCCCCTACTAATTCCCGTTGAAGGGGTGTGGTGTAAAGCTACAAAGGCAGGACTGCAACCTGATCTTCCTAGAGCAGGCTCCTGCCTGTGGATTAATCAGCTACTCGTTGTTCTTGCTTTTTGTAGAGCACATGGGTTCACTCTGGGTAGAAGTCAAGAGATCTGCAGCAGCGGCAGGGACACTTCCTGTTTAAAGTTTTCAGATCTGCCTGCAATTTAGAGCAACTGTTTTCTAAGCAGCACTACTAAAATGAAATGCACTTTTAAAGCTGAGAGACAGTCTGTAGGATATTCTATTCATTGTACCTTGCAGGCTTTGATATGGCTCATGAGGGTGCCATATTCACTGCCTATTTAAGAGAGATATGTTGCAGTTTACTGTTGTTTTTTGTTTGTCTGTTTGTTTTTAAATAAAGCCATGCTCTTCACCTTAGATCCCAGCTGCATTCATCACAGTATCCGGAGCTGTACTACAAAGGCTATTCTGCCTTCAGCTAGACCATACCATCTATTTACAAATCACGCTTGTATGTGCTAAAATTGAAGTTAAGCATCACTAAAAGTACCATGGCTGAAGACAGGGATGGGGTCTGTAGTTGTAAGACTGAGACCTTGTAACTTGTGGATGTAGAGACAGACAACCAGAATCCTAGTCCTGGACACACAGGATGAGAATTTCCCAGATAATGAATTAAACAGCAACAGAGATAGAAGTAACAGCTGAAGAACAGTAACTTACACAGTTAGTAGCTGTAACTAATTGCAATTATTTCAGGGCAAAGACAAACAGGTGAGTTAAATCACTTTCATCGAAGATTTATATTCATCTTCATCACCGTCCTGAAACAGATTGGGAGTTTTTCATAGTCAGTTAACAGGGTAACTCTCTCTGACACACAGAAGTGCTCCTGGCAGCTTCTTAGATCTCCTGCCTGTTGTTCCTGACTGTAAGAAAGTCTGTAGTACTTTTCAGGGCAAAGTCAGTAGTCAGCTGAGTCTACTGACTATTAACTGGATCAATAATCAAATGGATTAACTGTTCTCAAATGGACTAGAAGGACTCACAAAGTAAAGGGGCAGTTTAAATGCTGGGGGTGGGAGCCTACCATGCAGTTACTAATTACCAACTTCTAGCTCAGATAAAGCGAGGAGCAACCCAGCTCAGGAGAAGTCCGTTAAATGGAAATGGTCAGCCTGTCATTTGTGTGACACCAAGCCACTGAAAAACATATTTTGGGGGCCCATGAGTTAAGAATTGGTATCTGGCAGTGCTATCCATAAATCTCTTTAAGGGTCACAAGTAAGACAGCTCAAAACAGATGTACTAAAATGACATCACGATTTAAAGAAATCTCAGTTTGTACATTTGTAATAGAAACACAGCCAAATAGATTTCCAAAAAATGAAATACTTATTCATTTTTTCTTTTCTTAAAATGTATCTATGTGGATGAACAGAGATAGTCTCAGATGTGGTCTGCTAAACAAGGCATTTACAGAGGAGCTGCTTTATTTTTAGTCATACTGGATGCTGAATGGTCCAAATTTACCAGTCCATGAAAACATATTCCTAATCTAGGGACTCGACCTGGTCAAAACTTCCAGTGGCCTTTTTTGGTTTTAATGAGAAATACATATTTTTTGAAAACAAACATTCAAAAAAGAATTTTCAACGTTTGTGTCATAGTGTCTTAGCATCATTCCGTCTTTTCCCCCAAAATCTCACTCAAGTCACTCAGATTTGCTGTGCAGAAAAAGTAATTCTGAAAGAAATAGTCCGCACAGACATGAAAAACAAGAAAATGCTACAGTCTTAAAACACATTTTGTCTTCTTGTGGTCAAATAAGTTGAGAATCACATATAAAGAAAAGCATTTTGGGGGACATGTAAGAGAAGAAACCCCCTACTTTGATTATAAGCTAGATTTCTTAATCTTTGGTAAATAATAAAACAGGATGAGAGTAAAAATACCAGCATGTGTATGAAGAGCACATATCCAAAAGAAGAATTCAAAGGAAACAGTATTTCATTTTAAGATTAATATTTTTGCTTTCTATCCTGTTAATGTCTCTGCAGTTCCCATGTGCATTCCTACTAATTTAGTTGTCAGGAGGGTCTCTGGACTCCTTTGCATCGTAACTATAACATAAAAAGCTTCAGCTGAAACTGGAATCAGACTTTGAAGATG
This sequence comes from Oceanodroma leucorhoa, assembly GCA_030449065.1. Taxonomy (NCBI): domain Eukaryota; kingdom Metazoa; phylum Chordata; class Aves; order Procellariiformes; genus Oceanodroma; species Oceanodroma leucorhoa. Next base: position 24,815,223 of record JASVER010000003.1, on the reverse strand, counting down.
GAAACAAAACTGTTTTGAACCTTCAGTGGGATCAAAGAATTCCATTCAGCTATAACCTGGGCTAGACAATCACAGTAACCTCTGGCTTGCCCTGAAACCTGCTGATAGCTTAAGACAGTTGTCAATAGATCCACAGTGGAAAAAGTTCCTACAGTTCTAAAAAACGTTTTTTGTTCCGTTTTAGAAGTAGCTTTCGAGATCAGCAAGATGAAGTCTGCGAGATCTAAAACTAGTCACTGAAAAGGACTTTTCTAAGGTCCTATGGAAGTCTAGAAATCTCTCAAAAAGTAAAACTTGCAAATCAGAGAACTCACCGACCTAGCTTCTCCTTAAGAGATCACTTAACTGTGGTTACTTTTATTAAGCTTTGTTGCTGTTCTGAAGAACTCAAGAATTCTTACTTAGGGAATTTCTAACCTTGAAGTATATGACATTATCATTATGTTCTCTCTTCATGTTTATTTACAGCATGTGCTACATGAATCAATTGCCAATACAAAGATTACAATTTGGAAGATCACCATTTCACATGACTTCTGAGGTCAACCCACAGAGTCAAGCTCTGGCCAGTTATGCAATAGTAGGAACTGTACATGTTATTGAATCAGTGTGAGAAAAGACCATTTACAATACATACATCAGTAGGCTAGCTACCAAATTCTGCTTGCTTTTCAGAGATTACACTGGCATGCAGCAGGGCCAGTACAAGCCTAAAATTCCAGCCCCCTTTACAAGCTGCTTTCTGCTGGCCTGTTTTGAAATGACTTGGGTTTGACCGTCCAAGGGAAGTCCAGAGAGCATTTATATGATTATTCTCTTATAGCCAGGATAGCTTGACTCAGGGATTACAACCCCAGAACATCACAGATTGGAGAAGGGCAGAGAAGGCCCAGCAGGAAGGTCTCAAGGATAGTAGACAAGACCGGTGCTACTGAATGTATTCCACATCATTCATATCACTGAGAACTTCCATAAAAAAGATTGACATGAGCACAGTTTATACGGCATTTTGATAAAAAAAAAAAAATTTTGACTTACAGCTCCATTTTTCATGACCTCTATGCCCCACTATGTATCAGTAAACAGATATATGCAAAAGTACAGCTAAAGTAAACTAAAACAGAGATGCCATAAAAAAATGCCCTGTACAAATTCTTGGAATACTCAAAGGTAGTTTGGCTCTGGAGAGTTCAAAGCTGAGATGATTAGATTTTAGCCTTCTGACAGTGCATAGAATTGCTACCCACAAATTGGGAGATCAGGGAATGAAAATRGGGGAAGCTTTATGTGAGAGATCAGCATCATTACAAACCTGATGAACGAACAGACGCAGCTTGAGAAGGCACACTGGCTACCATCTGAACACAGGAAAAATCTTTCAACTCCAGGTTCTCAACTGGTAGCTCTCACTATGGACCTCTTTCTGGTGACAGCTCCATTTTTTCCAACAGCAAAAACAGGAGAGAATGCACTATATATCCCAGAACACCCCCTAGCTTAGAGCGCTGTCTTGACTAACAGTCTGCAGAAGGTAGGCAAGAATAACAATCCTAATGGTAAAAGTCTTAGGATTTGAAAAATGCTTACAACCCACAGGTCAAAAACGACTGACTCTTTCTTGAGTCACACCAGTGACTTCAGGTCAGATACTCCATCCTCCTCTCTCCATCATCTGCCTTGGTACTACCACAGCCTTTGTTTCCACCGCACTGTGGCAAGCTATTACTGGTTTTGCACTGGGAGTATTGTTAGTGCCAGCAAGACATCAGGAAAATGGAAGACAAGGGCTAATAACTAACCTAAAAGCTCCAGAGGACTGGGGCAGTGTCACTGTATTCTAGAAAGTCTGTCATCAGTTTCGGTTGGTGGTCATGCTGAGACTGAAAGGGGTGGAGGGAAAGACAGTGAACTTCAAATTCAAATTCTCCTATACTGTGCATCTTTATTTGTATAAAGTGGATGGGCTGTAGCAGAATATGTTATACTTACTGATAATGCTAAATTCATGGTGTTCAGAAATGAAAATTATGTGCAAATGTCCAATCTTATTATTGTTTTACTGTACTAGAACAAAGATAAAGTAGCACAAAACTATATGAAAAGTTTTGTGTGTGCATATATAAGATTTTTTTTTTTTTGAGCTCTATCATCCCTGAAGCAAGATCTACTACGTAACACAGCTGGAAAAACATAAAAGCATTTGCTTTCACAAGCTGTTCTTCAGGTCATAACACAAATGCCTCTCTCAGTGAGGGTGTGACATTGCTTGGTCTTTCACAACACAGATGTTTGTGATGTTTTATTGCCCCCTAGTGATACCACTTCATTTTTCCACTGCTTAGTTCTTTAAAAATTTTCATAGAGCTAAGAGCTTCCTGTCTCCTACCTTCAACAAACTAATCATAACTTAATACTTCTACTTGGTACTTGAATTGGTTGAAAAAGTATGAGTATTTCTGAATCCTCATAAGGAACTAGATAGCAAGTTTATGGGAAAAATACCACTAGCATAATTGGCTTGCCCCAATGAGTTTAACGTCAGAGTTAAGATGTAGCAGTCACTATTACCACACAGGGCAAAAGCTCCCAAGGGCCTTTTCCTCAGCGCAGACACTAATAATCTTACACAGTGCAAGGCTGTTTCTCTTGCAGAATTTCTGAAAGCACTGAAAGTTGCTGTTTCCCACGTACAATGGCACACCACAGCAAACACCTACAGGAGGGGACAGTCAGCTACGTATCACAGACTCCATATTTGCATTATCAGTAGTCAGTTTTGTAGTTAAGTGTTACATTATCTTAAAATTAGCTGATCTTTTTGAGGTTATTGAAGTATAAGCCTGTTTTTCCAGCTGAGGTCATCTACATGTTGATGACATACAATTTCAAAACTCCAATCAGGTTGTAAAAGAGGAACGTAAGTTCCTTTTAGTAAGAGTTTTGCAAATGGCTCTATTACTGTTTTATATTACATCTGTTGTATTGTTTTTATTGTGGTCTTTATAGCATTTAATATTTAAAACCCACCTAAAAATACACGAAAGGAAGTGAAAGTGAAGGATCTTCTCCAGTGAAAGGAAGATCAGAACCCAGCAGCTAGCCCTTGAAAACCTGTCTCTATAATACACTCCTCTTTTCCCCCTTATTGTTCTTCTTTCCTGTAACTTCCTGTTCTTATATAAAAACCATGGCTATCTCAAGTGTTTCCTAAAGACTAAAATTAGAATGAATGGAGAGGGTGACTGTTGTGGCTGATAGCAGAGTATGGAGATAGTACAATGAGGAACTCTAAAAACACAGGCTTTCTTTCTGTCCTCACTTCAAAGGTAGAAGGCATAATATTACTGAAGTTGACTGATGGAAATGTAGGAACAATTTTAAAGGGGAGAGAATCTTCAAGTTTCTCAGGCTTTACACCCACATTTTATTACAGATGTCTTAAGGTTTTCTGCTTTGAAAGTCAAACATGCCGCAACGCTAGCAAGGGTAAATTGGATAAGTGGATTATCCTAATTTGGTTTTTTGTTTAGGGGTGCGAAGAGGCAAGGAAGCAACGATGGATGAGAGGAAACTGATTATCAGATCAATTTCTTACTGGTTGAAAAGTTTCCCCAGCTGAACTACCAGATCTCTTTGAGAAGAAGCAAGGAATACATTCAGCATCTCCCTTTCTGGTTTCCAAGCCCAGTTGTCTTATATTGAGCAACTGATTCTCTTGAAATTAAACTTCTGTTTTGCCCAGCAAAACTACACTGATGCTGCTGGAAAAAGTTTACATTCTTAAGTTATCCTTCCATCAAATCCAGGACTAAAAGAAAAGCCCTTCTTTTGTTTTAAAAAATGTTCTTTTCTTTAAACTGAACACTGTTTATCATCTTCTATCCTAATCCAGTATTGGCATATTAGCAGAATATAACATTACTTTGTAGATACCAGATTAAAGGGGTTTAAATACACTGTATTTTTAGTAATTTCAAAACTGTTTAAAACAAGCAAGGAGAAGCAATGTAACTGTGACTGAGACTTAAATTTTTGTTCTTTTCTTGGTATCACTAGTCAAACCGTTACCTCTTGCCAAAGGACAGATGTGACAAACTTTCACATTTCTTGTTTTAAGCTGGGTAGTTGTTTCCTTTGCAATTCTTTTAAAAGTATTACCAATATAAAGCTGCTTTTAAAACAAAAAAATCAACTTTGAAACAAAAAGGCAATATTGAAACAAAAAGCTTTCCCCGGAAACCTTGAGCTGAATCAGAGCTGTTCAATTAGTACTTCTTTAGAATCCATTTTTTTATAAACTACCTATACTTATGCAATGCAGTACCTCACGGGTGTTGGTCCCTCAGTCTGTTTAATGAGCTGGGTTTGCTTGTGGACCACACTTCTGATGAATGCAGTATGTGTCCCATTGCTTTGCGCTGAAAGGTGTATCACAGTAAATTTACTTCTGCACTCTAGAAATGACCATATATATCCTTCTAATACATTTTTTTTCAATTTTACCATTCTTTCAGTCCATACCACTTTAAAAACAAATTGAGATCAAGTCTGATGTTATATTCCACTTCCCAGTAATTTGAGGCAGAGGCCTAGAACAAATATTGCATCTAGAGCAAGTAGACACATCATGATTTCCATTTCATGAACTTGTAAGGTCGTTCTTAAAACTGTCCTTTTAGTTTTTAATCAGTTTTTCTGTGCATTTCTTTTTGCTTATGAGCTTACATAGCTCATACTTATTTCTTCGTTCATCCATTTCTTAACAGTAAAAAAAGTGGCGAGCTTTGAGCATGCTTTGTAGTTGAAATCCTAATGAATTAGTTCCTAGTACTCCCTTTTTGAAAAGCGCAGAGATAAGCTACTTCTGTAGTACAATTACAATAATTGGAAAGTACGGAATATATCATCTAACATTTTGAATAATGTGGAGATTTCAAGACTCAGTTCCAATGAAAAACCTTTTGGATAACTGAGGAAATAGGGGATCAGGTCAGTACCCGATGTCACTCACTTTTAGAGCCAGAAGCTATATGAGGTTTGAATTTCATCATAAAACTCACACTGACTTCAACCTAAACAGAGTAAGGGAATTCTCACGTAAAAGGGTGGTAAGCATTTTGTCACCTTCCCTACACAAGGAAGGTTCCTTAATTCTTTTTGGTCTTTTTATTTCACTAATTAGATAAAAATTAAAAGAACTTTGCATCATACAGCTATATTTACATCTGAGGTAGATAATATCTGAAGCAAAACACAATAGAAGTACTACCTACTGAACTCTGTTGTTAAATAATACAAAACGGTATGAAATGCTGCATACTCTTGTTAAACAAATTGCCTCACTGGACAAAGCACTTGTTTTAAAATAATTTATTCCCCACTTGGCTCAGCAAATGTCTAATTCTGAAACAGATATGGGTTAATTAAACATTTATATAATTTTTCTAGATTAGCTATTTATCACATTTTGCATCCTCATGCAATGTCTTTATCCTCTCAATGAGTCCAGCGCTTCACTAAGGATCTTAGTAAAAAAGCCTTCCTTACCATCCATGTCCTTTAGCATTCATTCCAAATGTAGATCAAGTCTAGAACTAACTGGCTTAGTCACTGGATGTCACTGTTGCAGCACTAAGCTTAGGTATTTTATTTGGAAGTAGGAGGCAAGTATACTTGTATGTATTTTATTCTTTCATTATTAAAGGGTTGCACTCCTGTTCAGGTTGAATTCAGTGTGAGTTTTATTATACGTTGAGTACTTTGAAGTGTTCAGGCCTGAGGATAATTTGTGCTTTCAGGGGAGACTATTCTACCAGTGGCTTTTAATTCAATTTTTAAAACTCTGTTTCTATTTTAATTTTAAAATGTACCCTTTCTTAGTTCTTTGTTTCTGCTGCTCTGAGTTTTATTTCTGAATGTATTTTTACATATACACAGTGTACATAATTCTGGTACTACATATATACACACATATATACACACCAGTACCAGAATTATATACATATATTTATGTGTATGTATGCACATATAACATCAACATAAGATTTCTAAAAACATTCCAAAACAATTTTCTTGGTAGGTTCATATAAGCAATAAATTTAAAGGATTAATTACTGCAAAAATGAAACACCTACCCTTGGCCTTAACAAGCCTGAGGGAAAGCTGAACAGCAAGAGAAACGCCAATCTACATGTTCATAATTTTGAAAATTGAGTAACTTTATCATGTGCCTAAGTAGCTTACAAAGTCAGAATCTTATTTCTTACAGGGGCTTTTCCAAAACCCCTTGAAATGTATTATGTCAGCACCAAAGTTATCAACTATAAATATACTATCACAGTACTATTTAACTGTTTCCAGCTCTCATTTAAATGAAACTAAATGGAACCTGGTTTTAGATAGACAACAAAAAAAACAATCAGAATTCCTATTCATTGGACTTTCTACTGATTTCTCAGAAAGTTGTGAGCATGCCTGTAGTTGCTTTATCTTGACAAATGATGAACAGAAGTGGAAGTTATTTTCTCTATGGTGAATTTGACTGGGAGACACTAGTTATAGATGCTCCTACGAACAGAACCCAGGTCACCTGAGCCATTTTGTTTTTTTAATATGACAACTTCTCACGGGTTGAAACCTCCTCTGTGGTATGGCTGGGGAATAAATAAAGAAGGTACAGGAGATACTCAAACCGTGACAGAAAGAGCAACAGGAGTTTCATAATATGCTTTCAGAAAAGTATTTTGAGGGTATGAGTAAATGAAGGAGATGGCAGCTGAGGACATCATTACCTGCTGCCAGTTCCAGGAAGTCTGAGCAGCTAGTAATGAAGCATTTACCAGAAGATCTGCCAAACCCGCATCCACCCCTCAGCCCCTGCTGCTGCCGTGTCAGACCTGCTTCATTCTGTTCACCCCACCTCAACACTGTGCCGTGCCCTCTTGCCAAGAGTGGCTCTCAGCATCCTTGTCCCAGTTGTCATTTCTGTTCTATCGCCTGCTGACTCCTAAAGTCTAAACCAGACATAGAAAGGCAATCCAAGCACATAAGCAGGAAACCTGTTTCCCAACACTACTGGGCTGCTAAAAAAGAAAACAAAGCATTACCAACAACTACTGTGATAAAGACCTGAGCTCCCTGGGGCTGGCTGCTTCCTCATGGACTCACTGGCTTGCAGTCTGCCAGGTATTTATTTGGAGAGGAAAAGGCTTCTCTGGCAGATACAGAGAGGGCAAATGTTGTTTGGGAAATGCTTCATAAGCCTTGGCTGTCTTTAGCTGCTATCCAGTATCTAAGACAACATCTCTAAGCTCAAAAAGCTCTTAAAGTGTTCTCATGAGAAGTCATTAGATGACTAAAACCAGCCAATTGTTCCTGTGTGACAGTTATTGCAATGCACGTGCTTACCAGAGAATGAAGGAYAATTATTTACACAGTGTTCATAACTCCTAGAAGGCACAGAACATTTGTGTGCCCTTTGCCATGTTCCTGCTCTCCAAGAAGCTGGGGACAATTTATGTTTCCTTCCCAGATGACAGAACACTAATCTGTCTTCATCAAAGCTCATGCTGCCTTCCAGTATTATTAATATTTTTTCCAGTAATGGAGAATAAGTAATAAATAATGACCAGATTAGACACAGGTGGAAAGTCTAAATATCAGTCTGTACTTCAAGAAAGGGGGAAGTACTGGATTCAAACTGCAATAAACAAAGCATGTTCGAAGTCCAGTATCATACTGTTTCAAAGCTAATCAGTCAAGAGAAGACTATGTTGAACATGGAATATTTTATACACTGTAATACTGAAACTCATGATGCGATACTAACAAATTGCGTGTCACAGGTCCTGTGAGACTACTCTAGGTGGGAGACCCCTTTCAAACTCATTAGGTAAGAGCTACCTTAGATGACTGCTATATATCAAATTATTTACTGGGTAATATCATTTGTTCCTTTCTTTAATAGCAAATTTACTTCAACTAAAACGCAGGATTCAAAACATCTCTTACGTGCAACAGTTTCATGGCACACACACAAAGCAATAAAAAACCAGAACAGATCCTTCACAACACTGCCTGTCTCAGGAGACAGGAAATGGAACATAATGCCTTTAACAAGAGTTTTCCATTTAGGCTTGATCTTTTCAAAATGAAGAGTAAACATCTGGCATGCTGACCAGCCAACACTTAAGCGTGTGCCTAACTCTAAACACATAAATAATAACACTCGAATAAGGAAGTATTTTTAAAAGGAGAAAAACACATAACAGATTGCTGCATAAATTTGTACTTACTGCTGCATTATTGTCTCATCTAGTAAGTTCAGACATGTTGGTCTGGTCAGTAACTGGATGAATGAATCAACTGAAACTGTATCCATAATAGTTCTTTAATAGAAATGAATTAAATTAATGATGGTGCATGTGAAAGATTTAGTAAAAGTACTATCAGAGGTCAAATCAGACAGGAAACAGAAAGTGTAGTCTATGGAAGACTAACAACAATGCAGTGATCCTGTTTCACTCATTAGAAAAAACAGTATTTATAGGTGCTTCATGGGGACTAAGTACATCCTTAGTACAGCATAGTTCAACACAATCATTCAAAATACTCACAAAAGTTGTATTTACAATGTATGGAAATTTGTGTGGCTTCTATGGAAAAACCCAAATTTAATTTCTGTAAAATCCTAGTTTGCTGACTGGCAAATTTTTAAATGGCAAGTATCTCCCACTGCAATATTCTGATCCTATAAACAGCTTTTTCATAATCACTATGAAAGACAATATAAAATCAAAAACCACCATCACACTTTTGGATGCTTCTCTGAACCAAACCTAGAAGAGGTATGTTTTTTACAGATGAGATTTCCTTCTCATGCTGATTTTGTGAGGCTTGCAACTTTTTCATTAAATAGCATTGTGAACCTGGATCAAGGGTTAAAGGCTCTCTCCATCTTCCCTGAATTAGCCCATTTTAATAAGAAAACACGTGAAGAAGGAAGATTTTTCATAAAGCTCATGTCCTGTCGGTAAAAGAAGATTAAGAATTACTCTATATTTTCCTTTGATCCTTTGCAATCTCTTTCCAGCACCATACAAATCTCCTCTAGATTCTGTCAGAAACCTGACAGCTTATTTTATTTCTTTACAGCATGTGGGATGGCAGGGGTGATATTTTTTGCTTCCTTACACTACAGGTAACAAAACCTGCCCAAAGCCAAGACACTATAATACACACATCCTGCTCTAATATACTGGATAACTATCCTAATAGAAGCATATAAATTTCTTTCATAGAATAACTCTCATACAAATAAGTTGCAATTGCTTACACGTATGTTTCAAGGAAGCTCTTAATACAAACTACTTGCAATAATTCAAACACTGAAACAGTTCCCTCTCAATAACTAAATGTAAGCTGAACAAAGGTTTCTTACAGTCACCAGACTGACTGAGTCTGGAAGATTGGCACTTGTCTCAGCAGGTCAGTTCAGCAAAGGGAACATCGACTAAGGAAGCATAACGAATAGTTGAGCAAGTCAATTGGGAAAAGCAGCAAAATAAATAAAGTTGAAATCGGAAGCTAACTGGCACCACTTTTTGCTGCTGTTAACCACCTCCAGCAATGAGAGTTGGTTATATTCTAATACATCTGTCTTTATGAACTGAGATGCAATCTTGATCTGCTATGCAGAAATACAGCAGTCAACTAGTACATGTGTTTCATCTAATGATTCTCTTCATGCACATTAATGTTTGCATATATGCATGGCATATATATTGCATATATATTTCATTCAAAAATAAAAGGGCAAATCAGACACACAATGTGAATTCTTTCAAGTCTGAATAACCTTTGTTGACCATCTCTTCTTGTTGAATGCCCATTTCTGTACATGCAGTGCTGTGCTTCTGGGTTCTTGTATAGACTACAAGTGCCAGGGAAGAGCACTGCTCCAAGACATGGGACACAATGAAGAATTCAACACGCTCTCCTCTGGGACACTGTGGAGATTGCAGTATCATTTTGTACTTAGAAAGATGTCACAGGTCTGTAGCATATGAAGCACTGTAAGGATTGAGCTATAATAGTATGCAGCGTATTTCCTACTTGGTCAGGACAGAAGAATTTCAAGTTTTGAGGATGAATCATTCTCAGAAGCTCTTTAGGTTAATTTTGCAGACTAAATTGACATAAATATTTCAGTTATGCTTTAAAGAAATAATTTCTCTCCTTTTGTATCATGCAGAAGGGAACCATGTGCAAATAGAGGTCACCTTAGCATGGAAATCTTGTAACTGCACTGCACTACCATTTCATATATCAGCTCCATCTGATCATTTAATCAGCAGTGACAAATGACAAACTTACCTCTTATTTTTGTTCCCTTACTGCTGAACTGACAAAAATAGTTAGAAGTGTGGATGCTTTATAATTAAAAGAGGCTTGAAAAGGTTACAATCAGAATTGTTCATACTCTGAAACACAAGAAGAAAATAAAGTTCTTCAGGACTTGTTCCAGAGACGTGAAATGATGTGTATAGAGGCAAAAGCATTTTTAAAATTCAAGGTTTTTCTTCATTTCTGTTAGCATGGTGCAGGGAATGGAGGATGAGGTCAAATTTAACAAAAAAGCAAATCGGAGTGTTCTTCAGAGTAATCAGTCGTTCGTGAGGAAAAAATAATTTGTAACATATGCATAAGAACATATGATAATTTACTTAATCATTTTCAACCTAGGCATCTTTGACTCTACTATACAATTTTGTTTCTTAGCACAAAGACCATTAGTTCAATCAATGCTACTGATCAGGATGTGATTTTTTCTTTTTGCAGGTTATGTCAAAATTTTAGAAATAATGATGAACACAGGCATATGACTGTTTTGTTCCATTTAAAACAGAAAAATCCTACCGGTTTTTGAACTGTGCTTTTTGGATACAAACTGTAAGCAGGTGGACAGGCCAGCTGGAAAGCAGAAGGAAAAAAAGTAACCCAGAAAGAAGTTACAATTGCCCAAAGCAAGAGAGATTTATTTAAAGATGAATCCCTAGGGAGGTTTTGTAAGTATTTTTGGAAATAAAAATATTCATGCTAAATTAGGTCCCCCCTCACTAAACAGCATTTTTTTTCTGAAACTAAATTGCTTTTTGCTAAACATAGCTGATTCACATCATCAGAAGAAGGTCCTTTGATTTTTACAGAGAATATTAACTTTTCTTATCAAAATCTCATTCTCAGCTACCAATCCTTTGCTCACAATAGACAGCAGAAAAATGATTAAACCAAGTCTCTGTCTAAATAATGAGTTACCAGTTCTTCCTGCTTATGGAATTAAGGGAGCACTGAATAATCAATTAAGTGATCTACTGAGTAAATACCTTGCCTGGCCATAAGGCTTATCAAGGGGCATGTGCTTAAAACACCAAAGAGTTTCTTGGTGATTGATTACTGCTCTTTGGTAAAAAGAACGAAACTTCACAATATTTAATTTGACTACTTGCTAATGATTTTGCAGAAGCACTTGTCACTTAGGTGGTAGCTTTTACTACCATTAAAGTGGGAAAATGATATTTCTTCCTTCATTGCTGCATACCTACTCTTTGTGCCTTTGAAATCAAAGAAAGTAACTGCAGCTCTATAATAATAAGCATGGCTGTACTGAGTACAATGAGCTTGGAGTTTTCCTCCTAGTTTGTGGATGGACATTTGTGCTAATGCCCGCAACGTGTCTAGAATAATACCTTTTATTTCAAAATGGACTTGAAAACGGTCATTCTGCTCAGTATAGCTTTATCTTTAGGTGGAAAAAAGAAACAACCCTGCTCTACTGGAATATACACATCTAAGGTTGAACAGTGGAGTATGTTACTGGATGAAAATAGGATTTGTGATTTGTTTACTCACTGTCTGATATATGCAGATTTTCTGTTTATGTACTTTGATTTTTAAAAAGATTAAAAAAAACCAACTGTATTTTCAGATTTACTTTAAAAGGTTTTCCACCTGTAAGTGACACAGCAAATATTCTGTATGGGTGGTACTAAGCAATGGCTGTGGAAAAAGAAATGTCACTTCTCTACCAAGTATATTTTTGTAAAGTATACATAATATGAAAGAACCACACTAGTTCTTTGGTATTAAACATACTAATCAAATTACAGAGGTGTTTCAGTAAACTGGACCATATAGAAACCTGCGAGGTACAACTTCTCTGTAGATATGGAGGTTCCTATTAATCCCAAAGTATACAGAATCTCTAGCCAGTATTTACAGCACAATCATTTTTTCACCTGATAAGGAACTATGTTTTAATTACTGCCATTGGTATAAACTTTAAGTGTTTGAAAACATAACCAAAACAAAACTAAAATTAAAATCTGATGACTTGGTATCTCAGCAGACCTCAGTAGTAAGAAACTCACAGATTTGCTCTACACTCACAGCATGCTCTACTTAGAATTCTGGAGCACTCAAGGATATATTGACTGCTTTAAAAAGCTTTCTAGAGGAACTTTGGTAACTCTTTAGAAATAAAGCGGTTACTCATTTGGTCACTATCACCAGAAAATTACATAAAATTCATCTCCTTTACTCCTAAATTTGTCTCTACATTATTATTAAAGTCTTTGCAACATAGTTAATGCTTTCTACATAAGGCAGTCTTCAATCTTAACAAATGCTTCTGACTTAATGTTTGGAATCTGCCATAGAAAACATGCATGATGTCATGACTGACTATAAAACCACCTCAAATTATAATTCATGGCTCTTAAAAGCACAAACACAAATGTCACATATAGAACATCCACCAGCTGTTCCAACAAAAGGGGCTTTCTGCATGAACATAATTTCCATTCTGCAAAGCACTTTTTGCAGGATCATTTTCCATGAGCTCTATGTGCAAGTTTATACGTGAAAACCCAGTAATCCAGTATTTAGTGACCCATGCTAGCAGAGGTCATAATGTTTAAAGGTCATCTTCAGTCAGAATGCTGATATAATTTCCTTAGGACTCTTTCTTCCTATTTTTTCCAGTATTAGGAAGAGTTGTCACCAGGAGTCATCCATCCAGAATAACAAGAAAACTGTTTAAAGAACAGATATTATTTGAGAATAAGAGAAATTCTGGAAACACAGGTCCCCCTTACAAGGCCCTAGCTTCTATCATTTCGAGAACTTATCAGCAAACCGTTACAGTAATTCAAAGGCAGAAGAGAAATTAAGATGATTCCACATTTCTGACATAATATTTAAAAAAAATGTGTGAATTGATTTTACAGATTTTCCTACCCTGGAACCAGTTGCAGAATTAGTTCAAGAAGGCGGCATTCCACCACTAATCTTCAAGTATGTTCTAGACCTATTTTTCTAGTTCACTGCTATATTCTATTATCTATTCTATTCAATCACTAAAACTGCTTCACAAAGAAGAAACAACCATTTATTAGTCTAACAGTAGTGAATAAAAGGTTTTGTCTGCAGTATACGTTTAGGCAAATTCTTCTTTTAAGATGGTGTTTGGCTCATTTAAATCAAAGACAACAGAAAGAAATTCTAAATGAATACTGCAGCTAATGGGGATATAACTCATTTGTGCTTTGCAGGATCAACCCACAGTACTTGCCTGTACATTTTGTGGCTGACAAAGAGGATTTATTGTTCCGATTAAAAAGAGAAACATCTTTCTTCTTAGCAAAATGACTTTTGCTAACTGTTCCTGTCCATAGTGTTAGAACTGAAGAAGAAGAGGAAATAAATACCTGAAAGAATGAATCTTTTTTATTTTATATGAGATGCACTGTTTATCCATGGCTGCTGCAGCATAAAAACCAAAAACCTCTTAAAACCTTTGTTTGACATAACTTATTTTCTTAGGATAAGCAACAGATAAAGGATTTCACTCTATTTTCTATGATAAGAAGGTCAACGGATGCCTACATTCATATTACTATCAACTCATTTTGAAAAGTAAAAAGAGGTGATCGAGGAATAAGTTTCTCTGATTGCTAAGTACTCACCCTCCCCTGCCCAGTCACTGTAATTTTTGACTGGTTTTGTTTGTTTGTTTGTTCAGTTTTTTTAAGTCTGAATCATAACCATATATATTCCTTGGTTGGGGGTAAGTCAGGTCTTAATCAGTTACACTGAGTAAACTTCCACAAAAGACAGGCCTTTCCAGACAATCATAGAAAAAGGAAGAAATAAATAAGGTAATTGAAAAAGAAAAGCAGTTATGCAGCAGTATCTCTTAAGAAGCAGCAGATTAAGTGTATCATCAAATTAGACTCCATTTTAATTTATTCATTTATTAATTTATTTTCAAAATGAACTCTTTAAGTGTTCAGTGCTTCCAGGGATAATGCAAGGATTTTTAGAAACTATGTATCAATTCAGGACTTTTGAATACCCAGACCTAATTAAGATTAACTTCAGCAAGATACAGTTATTTAACAAGCTATAGAAAAGCTATCCTAGCTGGTAATACAATATAAAGTTTTATAAGACAAAATAAATTAGAGAGAGAAAATTGGAAAATAACCATTGATATCAGGGTAAGTATAAAGTATAGCCACTGAAGAATTAAGAAGTTAACCCTTCAGCATTATCTGATGCTGTGAAAGTACAGAACAGACCTGCTTTGCATGAACAGGATTTGAAAGTAACAATTGTACCACAGGCTTTCAATCAGCACGGAATATGCAAATTGAAGTCATTAATAAGCAATTTTATTCGTAGACAAAATGTGACGTAAATGGAGCTAGTCTTAAGCAAAGCAAGTCAACTCTGTCACTGTGCAGAGGGTGAGCCCATGCACTGCTTTCCGCATGCTTAATGAGAAAGACCAATCGGATGGCCAAGGAATTAAGTAACTTCTGCGCTCCACAGCTCTCAAGCTAAGTAAAAAGGAGGCTTATAATGACACAGTCCTGGACAACTGCAGCAGAGCTTTAGGATATTTTCTATTTCATTGGAATAATATGTTGTGCACTTCCACAAACTCCACGAGGCTATACAAATACACATTCTATTTCAGGAATGCAGAGCAGAGAACTAGGCCCTCATCCCCTAACTGGTTATTTTTACAAAGAATGTTTTGAACAATGTGCTCACATTGCTGGCTGTTATGAAGAACCACATTCTTGACACACAACCAAGCTAAAAGGTAATTTTCTTTAACTCTTTGCTGGATCCTTTACACAATTTAAGTAGAGGATACTGTGAACTTCAATAAACATCACATGAAGCAAAGTCTCACTGGTTGTTGCTTCTCACCGTTAATGACAGCAAATTCCTTGAATCAGTGTTGTAGCAGCTTTGTTGGCTGAGAACCAACTTGCACACTTTTATGATCAGAGAGAAGTATGTTTTAATTGCTAGGCATTTAATTATAGATAATGAGTCTCAGTGATCATCAAACAATGAATAAAGAAACACCATTGCTTGCCATGGTCCAAGAAAAGGGAAGATACTGACAAATCCTGCTGACATAGAGTGTTCAAGCTTATGGATAGAGAGTGTGGTATCTTAAATATTTCTTTGGCTCGTAGAAGGCCAAAAGCCATGATGAATTCTACAACACAACTACCATTTTTCAAGCCTCATTAATGCTGAGACATCAAACCAGGAGCAGAACAGACTATTTCCTGGCCAAGGCTCTAACATTCCTCTTCCTCAGTCTTGGACTACGGTACAAGGTTTATTACATAGGTCTGATCCTGCACAGGCTCCCCAGTGGGACCTTTCCTACTCCACCCACAGCAACATCTGTTCTTAACTAGGCATTAGAGAGTTTGAGGAAGAGGAGTACTTCTGGTTTCAGTTAGAAAAGTGTCATAGATTCTTGCTGGTGAATAACCTTATCCTTTTTATTCTTGGCACTGGAGGGACCATTTAACTCCCCATTGCCACTGTGTCCTCAGCCAGCGTTTCAGCTGAGTCAATAATTTTTCATTAAACTGCCAAGAAGTCACTGAAATTAACACACAGAAAAGTCTGAGCCAATATGCTTACAGATAACAACAAGCCTGTAATTAAACCTGGAATATTTGGATCTGGAATAAAGGTAGTTCTTCAGAAAACACAAAGCATGTCAGAAACAAAGAAAATTTCTTCCAGCTCACATCCATGGAATGAACTTTTTGTGTAGCTTGTATTTTATCATTATTATTTTATAGAGTTCAGCTGAAAGGTTCCAGCTTGCAGAGTTTTAACCTGTGTTTCAGTTTGTGTGTCTGGAATGTAATTTTCTTATTAAAATGCAACCCATGCTGCTGACTTCAGGGTTTACCTACAGTGTCACTGGACTTTGAAATTAACCCCAGAGCAAAATGCAAAGCTTGAATTACTTATAAAAAACCTTGATACTTGGAAAAGCAATAAACTACCAGCTAATTGGGGCCAAACTTTTTTAAATGGCCTTTTTCTTCTCCACAGCTCATTGATCACTTCAAATACTTCCAGAATTTGATTTACCTAAATTACATTGTAAATTATGTATTAATGCTAATTTATAACAAAAGAAATTACAAGGTCAAGAATGAAAGCTGGAATTTTAAAGCAAGACAATGCCTGGCCCCATATACTTCTATATTTCAGTATTTAAGTAGCCAGTGTATGTGCTGAAGATAGTGTTGAAGTAAATTGAAAACCAGTAATCAGTTACTTTAATTTCAGTCTCAGTCCTAAGTGGCATCTCACTGTAGGGGGGAAGTCCATTAATTCCAGAAAACCAGCCAATGATTAAAATGCAGATCAAATGTTACAAGCACATTTTGAAAAGTGCATTTACACAAGCCCTCTGCCTTCTAACATATAAACACACAAGTAATTACTTATATCATTTGCACATGATAGGGATTTCCATATACGATTCATAAATATGTTAGAGAGAAAATATTACAGACTATGCCTTTGAGTTCTGAACATTTATTTGACTTAATACTACTGAAAGCTTTGACAGGAATATCGCATACCATCTAAGCGAAATATAGTTTACTATATGCTATTTCTATGTATACGCTATTTCTTAAGTTAAAAAAAGAACAGAAAAAACCTTTAGAAGTTATTTCTTTAAAAGTTATTTTGGAGTTATTTCCATTTTTGTTCAGACAAGTTAGCAGGAAGATTCTACTTTATTCAAATACCTCTTGTAACTTGGCAATGGTGTAAAGTGACTTAAGTGTCAAAACAAAAGTAAATATTATTTAAATTTTGACAATAAAAGTCTTAATTTTAACCCCTGAGAATAGTAGCTCCAGCTGAGATGCTCACTACCCAGAGAAAATGTTTTGTGCCTCACCCACCACTTACAGCCCGAAAGAAAGGAAAGGCAGTCCTAATCCCAGAAAGCTATCTGTAAGCATGGGATACCAAGAGCACTGAAGGCTTGAAATTAAAGCAGGCTACCGCATTTCTTTTCTTAGAACTCTACAGTATTGAGCAAAATCCACTAGCATAGACTGAAAGAATAAACCTGGAGGAACAGATTTCCAGCCTAAAAAAATAGAAAAAAAGGAATACAAATAATAGCAACAGCTTCACACTGACTCTCTGTTTTCTTCTCTTGTATTATCAGCTGTACCATCTTTTGGCTTTTGCTTTAAATCATCCTTTTCCGCATTAGCAGTTCAACAGTATCAGCAGAGAAAGTGGAAGACTCAGAACACCAAACACACCTGCTATTCAAATATAAAAAAATGCTGCAGAAGCCCGAAAGTTATTTAAAGCAAGTAGATGACATCAATAGATGGAAAATAACAACACCAACTGTCATCATTAAAAATGTTGAGGTATTGGGAAAAAAATTAGTATAAAGGAATTTCCTCCCTGGTGTTTTATTCTTCCTTTTTATGGATAATCTTAACAGTGTGATAATCTCATACTTAAAAAAAACACAACAACTTTCACTGTCACTACTTTTACTAAAACAATGCTGTCACTGATGAGGTCACTTAATGATTTGCTAGAGGCAGGTATGTATATACCCTGGTGTGTAATACTACTTAATACTACTATATTGTCTGTCTTCACCATCCTGGTTTAAGAACATGACCAAAATATAGAGGTGAAAAAAAAAATTACAGAAGCACATGAATAATTTTTGCTGGAAGGCTAGGCCCCTGTAGTCACAAGCAGATAGGTCTATATAGAGCAACTCAGCTAGTCTTCAATTCCATCAGTTCCTGAGTGACAGGACTGAAAAACTGGCTTTGTACCAAGAAAGCTAGTCAGGTTTTACCCACCTACTAAAATGAAAACAAGATTGAGCTCTAAAACCCCAGTAAAGTATACCTTTCACAGATTAAGCCCTGGTTTTGGGCTTTGAGCTAAGGAGTCTACTATGCCCTCCCACTGTTAAAAGAATTCATAAAACCATTTATTCTGTTGTATACTGAAAAAAACTGACGTGCTTAAATTCTGAAGAGCTTATTTCCTCTGCTTTGCAGTTGAAACATGCACTACAGCTTTTATATTCTCTTCCATTCTCCAAGGAGAAACTTGCAGGGTTGCTTTATCAACTAATAGATTATAAAACCAGAAAAAAACACTTTCACCCTCTAATTTGTCCTTTTGTATAATTCTGACCACAGAATTTTGTTAATTTTTTTACTAAATTCAATTACTGGCCATATGATATTTTTGAAATACATATCTAATCTTGATTTAAAGACTTAAGATCACAAAGAGTCTCCAACGTACTTTCACAAATACATCTGGTGGCTGATTATCCTCACCACATACATCTTGTTTCTAAAAAGAATTTACTACTCTTGGTTCCCAAAAAGGTAGCCTTGCTATGAAGGCAGCTATCAGAAATTTCTTCCCAAGCTATTATAGGTAGACAAAGACAACATAATTTTGATTGTTATTAGAATACAAATTATTTCATTTCTCATCTTTATTCGCTCATTTCCTCCCCAACCAATGACCAGCTAATAATTAAAGTCCCCAGGAGTATTGTGAGTGGCACTGCCAGTGCTATCAAAAGCCTAATCATTTTTCAAATCAATCTACGGAGAGCCACACAAATGTGCCAGCTACAAAATAATGTTGCAACTAGGTAGTTTTTCTGCATTTTCTGTACATGCTAAAGTAAAAATCCCTCAGAAGTCAACTGCTCAAATAGCAGTACAGCTTGAACTAGGGATTTTGGACCAATTAAATTCAGTACAGTCCCAAATAATGTCCACTGAATGGCTACTCTGTGATAAAGTGAATTTTCCTCTGCTATTAATTGGCAAGATGCAGCTGACATCCCACACAATAAAATGGACTCACTAACATTCTGACAGGCATTTTTACTGCATTGGAATAAAACATCAGAGTTATTAAGCAATTGTGGAAAGAGAAGACAGAAACATATTAATGCCTTTTGCAACTTTCACTTGGGTGCAGATTCCATAGAACCACAGAAAAAGCAAGCTATAACAATTAAAACTCCATAGATTATAGATTTCCCAGGTCAAATCTGAAGTTATAAGACCACTATATCATAAGATACTGATACTATGTTTTGTAAACATTCTTACTTTGATTTCAGCTATTGCAGTATGTCTTAACACAAATACAGCTAAAGGGCTTACCGCAAAAAGGAAATACAAGCCCTTAAAAGAAGAAAGTGAATCAAGATGAAAGCTTTGTATAGCTGCTCTGCACTGTAATCTTATTAATGTTGTTCTTTTTTTAAAAAAAAAAAATATATCTCTAACCTGAACTTCTCTCTCTGCAAGGCTATTAAATCATGTCTACATACAGATTAACAACTACCTAAAATGTCATATATGGATTTGGGAAGGAAAACATTCTTTAAATGTGGATATGCTGTACAAATAGAGATGATTTACCATGAAACAGCTTTCAATCAGAAAATGCCAATCCATTAAAACTTAACCTTTTCTTGTGAATATACCAATAGAATGCTACAATCAAATCTATGCAGAAAGCCAAAAACTGAAGATAGATGCCAGAAGTGCCAATATCTTAGCAATTAGGGCCTTACTTGAAAAGAGAAAATGGCATCAGGCAAGTGCTCTACTTACCGGTCTGCTTGTCATTTTGTCCTTTTTCTTCTGTGACAGAAATGTAACAGCAGCAGCAACATGAGAGGTCTGGGCTTTCACCTGCCACAGCAGAACAAAATTCTGAATTTCTGTTTAAAAAAAAAATTAAAAATCATGAAATAGGAAACTCATCTCAGTAATGAGATAAACATCTGTAAACTGTTGTTCCTTACACAACACAGAAAATTCTCTCCTTCTTTCAAAGCTTCTTAAGAGCTCGTACTTAAGCTCCAGAAAATTATAACTTATCCAAAGAGAAAAGGAAGTGTGTTCCTCCAGCAAAGTACTTCATTATTTCAAAGGAATCATTTGCCTACAGCAAATCTCTGGTATATGTCATACTTAAATGAAGCCATAACAGGAGAAAGAGTACTGAATACTTAAAGCTTTATCTTTCTTTAGTTTTAGTGATATCATCACATAACACTATGTGAGACATCTTCAGTACTTTTTTTTTAGATTTACATTTCTAGCATTAGGTGATGAACAGGTTTAGAAATCATCGGGAGTTGTAATGAAGCTGGTGAAAATCAGGTGGCCTTTTGCCTCCATCTCTGCCTGAATTTACTGTTAGGACTGGAGAATGGAAATGCAGAAATCCAGATGTGACTATAGAGATGGCAAGACTGGAAACTATCAAAGTAAATGAAGTTAGCAGGACATATGTCCCTTGAGCCATCTTTCAGTGAAAGACTGTCATGGGTTACAAGCGACTGTATCACAGAGTACCTTATGCATGACAGAAAGATGAGGAGATGGATAATAGCAAAGAAGTGATCAGGATTCCTAAAGGAACTGAAATGGAAGCTGAATGCCAGTGCATGTCTCTAAAGAATTAATAATCACTTTGCAACAAAAAAGTGTCCTTTTACATCCTGTCTGCCTTGGACTAAGGTTAGGATGAGAAAAGAGAAAAACAAGAGACATTCTAAGAATGGGAAAGAACAGGAGCTGCCATAGAAAATGCAGGACAGGAAAGCCCTGTCCCCTTTGGGCAGGTGTCTGGAATGGACAGACAACCATTGATGTCAGGAATGGAGTTGAGTTAAGGTGAACATGCAATGGAGACACAAAAAATGGGGTAGATAATGGCTGCCTTATGCAACCTGAGGGCTCACAGCATCGATTTCCTACACTTTAGCTCAAGCTTGGCAGTTCTGACACCACATCCTACATTTGCATAACTTTTTGTATCTTTTCTCTTAACACAATCCCCACAACCCTTATGTGGTCTGAGTTTCTCGTGCTGGACAAGACAATGTTTGAAACATTTCTACAACTAATCCTGTTACTGCATCTGCTCAGTTTGTAGCCAGCTGTGCTACAGACCTCCCTTTTCTGATATACATCTAGGTCAAGACAACCAGAATTGCTGCCTTCTCATCAGTAACTCTGCCTGAAATGTGACAGCTGTACCTAATACCTTCACCCAACACAGAATGGATTGTGGTCAATATACTTCTCCGCCTCTTTGAGACAAAAAAAAAAATGGTTGCTCTTAATAACCTTGATAACCTTCACAACCTTGTTTTACTTTCAAATAAAATTTGTTTGCCATCCTTTCATCTCCGAGGTTGTATTTACATTCTTCTCCGACATGAAACGGTAAATGAAAATCCTCTAGTGTCCTCCTCTAAATCATTCTCATTCAATATGCTTTTCCTATGTTCTTTGTTACTACTCTCCTATCTAAACTGAATGAACGTATCTTTGTGATCTCTTCTTTTAGGGAAATCTTTCCTCGTTTAATCTTATTGATTGTCCACTTGTGTCCTATCTGACAAAGTGAACCAGGCATTGTGTTCAAGGTAATGCAACCCTTTAATTTATATTGTTTGCACTGTATTTTCATTAATTTTGCCCCATTCTTTCATCGTTACAATCTAAAATAATTTTGAGTCTTTCCATCTTATTTTCTTAATAATGTCTTCTTAGAACAACTTGTCATCAGTGTTTTGCCTCAAGTACGGTTTCCTTCTCCCTTATTTGTACACAAAGCCCATGGCTTCACAAAGCAACCCCGGAGAATTACTGCTAATGGGATTGGCTGATACTGTTTTAAACCTTAATCTAAACCCAAATATATTTATCGCCTATTATTTCCTGGAGGTTTTAATGAACAATTTAGACTTCTCAGCATATTTGTTTTAGCAAAGCAACAAACAAAACCAGAAAATTCAAACAGATTTTGGAACCTCAATTACATACTCAGTATCTTCAAAGCACATAACACATTAAAAAAAAAAAAAATCAGTTATAATACAATACTGCAATCCATAAATAAAGAAGCAACTTATTGAAACTTAGCTTTCTTAGGTGGAAGCAATATACATTATTAAAAATCAGTAATGCTTGCAGTATCAGCAAAGTACATGAAGATAACTTGTTCATTCAAAAATGTTCATTAATGTAACCTGATTCTTGAAGGTAATTACAAGATAATCCTACCTTTCTCCTACCTTCTAGTAATTAATCTGTCTGGGTTTTTTTGCAACTTGTCTCATCTGACTGTCTCTCCCTAGAGAACTCTTGAGACCCCCGAGCTTTTGTGTGAGTGCAGTGGTCAGCCAGTGCAGAGCTCACTGTGGGTCAGAGCCTAAGGGCAGATTAGCAATCAAGAATTTTACTGAAAACATGACATTGAAATTTTACCATGAAAACTGAACATGCCTGTTAATAATATGAAAAGCCTTTGAACAGTTAATTCAATAAAAAACCTTACACTAATAGAAGCTCTCTGCCAATTTCCTCCAGCAGAAGAGTTGTCTCATTTCATTTATTGCTACCTTTTTCTTCTCTACTTGGTGCAGCTGGAGGAGGATTAAAACATTCAGACATGGGAAAAAGGAAACCAATCCAAGCACTCAGCATAAAGGAGACCTATCTCCACCTCCAAGCCCTTGAAGAACGCTACTGAAAAATATCCTTTCCTATTCTTCTAAATTCCTTTGCTGCCTTCTCTCTTTCTGAAGAGTTCATTCTCACAGAAGGTAGGCACACTCTAGTTGCTCTCTTCACTCCAGAGAAGCTGCTTTTCTATATAAGCCTAGCAGACTTAAAAAGCAAGGATTCCCCATCACCCATTAAATATTGAGACAGACAAAGGAAGTGCCTGAATTTAGAAACTTTTTCACAGAGCTTGGAATTATATAGCACAGAAACAAACCACTGCAGTCTGGCATTGCTTTGTTTGTAGTGCTATGAACTATTTCAACTGATCATAAAAGAAATGCTACAGTATAACAGCTACGCAAAGCCTCTTCTCACTTTGGAAGCTGTTTCCTTTATGCTGAAACCTGCTCCACAGGAAAACAGATGATTTCAAACCAGTCATTTGCCTGGCACAAATAAAAATAGCAAGACAAACAGACTTCGTCAAATTTCATTGAGGTATTTATATCTGCTAATACAAAAGCTAAATATGATCTCTTTGCTTATTTTTTGGATAGAGAAATGTGCTGCAGGCTGCATGAAGAAACAGACTATCAGGAAGGTTGATTTCTGAAGAGTTGGAGATGGAGACTGCTGCATCTATTTACCTGTATAAATTGGCTCATATTTGTAATAGTTGGCAATGAAAAATAATAACCTGCAGTGCCTTTTCCATAAAGTTGTTTCCAAGTTAAATAAAAAGAAATTTTACCCTTCTACCAAAGACCAAATATTAAAATCTACTAGTGATCCAACAACTGCTTTTTGTTTGTATGCTGAATGGAGTCCTTGGCTGGAATGCCACGAAGTGAGAAAATAACCAGCTTACAAAATAGCATATGATATACAACCCATACCCAATTGTGATCACCCAGAATATTGGTCATTCTTCCTTTACCCCCATCCACTCTCATACAAATCTCTTTTTCACGTGATAGTTTGACAGAATTCTTTTAGGAAATAAAGTGTCGTTGTTTTACTTGAGTTACATCACTTACTACCTTAAGTTCTAGTCTGTGTTTAGGTGGCTTACTCATTTAAATCACACAGCTTGTTACACTGGATTTTTCTGGGTGTGAGGAGGAACACATTGCTAGTGTCTAGAAGCCTTGTGAGTTTTTCTGGGTAAAAAGCAACTCCTATAAGGCAAACACCATTTCACCTTAAGGTTTTTTAGTAGCAAACAACAACAACAAAAAAACACAACAAAAAAAACCAACAACAACAAAAAAAAAAAGAAGCCCAGAACAACCTTAATTTCCTTTGATGGAGCTCGTCGTCATATTCAGTTTAAAATTTGAATAGTATCTTAAGGGAGAAGAGAAATTAATTTATCTTTTCACTTTCTTGCTTGAGATGCACCATTCTTGATCAAAACTAGAAAGATTTTTACAGACCATATAATAAAATCTTGTCAAGACACAATTTTGTTCTGCTGCGGGAGGTGAAAGCCCAGACCTCTCATCTTGCTGCTGCTGTTACAAAAAGGACAAAATGACAAGCAGACTGGTAAGTAGAGCACTTGTCTGATACCATTTTCTCTTTTCAAGTAAGGCCCTAATTGCTAAGGTATTGGCATTTCTGGCATCTATCTTCAGTTTCTGGCTTTCTGCATAGATTTGATTGTAGCATTAACACATGTTAAACAGGCAAGGAATAACAGAATATGTGGAAAGATTACAAAAGATTAAATAAATAATTCTTGCTTGAATCATGTGGTACCACAGCTATAATTTGTTATATTTTTGAAGTGAGGTAGTGTAAGATTTATTTTATTGTTCACGTGGAACTTGGAGCAGAAGCATGCTCCTGGAGCATGGAAATAATATACCAGGCTAGTAGGGAAAAAAAACTTTGGATAGGTAATGCATGGAACAGTATTGGGAAGTATTAGCTGTGCAGTATGAACCAAAATCAAGTCATATCTACCTAGCTGTATTTTCTAGAGACTCAGAGCAGTTAAGCCTCATCAGCTGCAGCATGTCTTCTGTAAAGGTTATGACAAGCTGCCTTTTCAACTCCTCCATCCTAGACTGGAACAGCAACTGAAAACGCCAAGAACACAGCCTTTGAAAAGCCGAAAGATGAGGTGCAACAATTTGCAGTGATCACTTAGCAGTGACACAAGATTACATTACAAAGGAATTAATATTCCCATTGCTTTCCTGTCCCTTCATCCAATCCCTGCTGTGTTCTGCTTACAATGAAGTTTGACCTCACTATGTAGAAGGGAGAATTATTAAACAGCTTGTGGTCAAACAGACAATGATAGACAATGAACTCACAGAAGAGATTAAGGGATGACAAGGAGATGGCTCAGCCTATATTCACTGTGCAGATCCGTAAAAAAATTTGGTTAATAATAATTTCACATTCAGAAATACAAGCTAGAAAGCCCAAAGTACAGTTAGAGGCCATCCCTGCTGCATTTATCAATAAATCAGAATGCACAGGTCTCCACTTTATAAATTAAATTGCACATGGAACTGTTATTAGCCAGTTATACAAAGAAACCATGCAGACACAGCAAGAAGCTTCTGCTTTGTAAAACAAAAAATAAAATTACAGCCCATGCAATAAGTATTCTCTCCATATAGACAGAACTACTTGCTCTTTGTTTATTATTTCCTTCCACTGTTGACAAAATAAAGCAAAAAACCCCACCCTCTTGGGCCTTATGTCCACAAACAGATCGACAGTATCTTTCCACCCTAACCTGTATGGCACTACTTACTTTATGTAGAGAACAGGGTAAGACAAGGAACTATCTTAATTGGCCTGGAGTACAGGTTTTCTGAATGATGTGCAGGAGGCATTACTGAGCTATATTTGACATACGGTGTATATCTCACATATTTAGGGTGTATTTGGACTGTGGTAGTGCAGCAATGATTACTGGATGAACATAAATCCACTAGCACTATTACTAGCCTGGAAAACCTAGGCAGTCATAGAAGACCCCCTAACAAGTTCTCTTACCCTCAAGTAAACCCAGTGCTAGGGTAAACTTAGCGTGACAATGACTCTGAAGAGCCAGCCTGTATAGCATATACTGTTGAATTTCTGTAGCAATATTTAAACCGCAGCACAGATTAATTTCTAAAAATTCACTCAAACAAAGCACAAAATGTTGTCCCTTTCCCCCCCCAATCAGATATTCTCCATTCCAGGAAAATACAAAATTTAATCCAGTTGAATAGTTTTTACCTTAGACCTAGTAATGTATTTTAAGGCTTCAGGTTTTGGTATACATTTTGTACAGCTTATCTGAGACAGTCTGACTAATGATTAAAAAAACCAAACAGAAAACCAAACAAAACCTTTTTTTAAGCTATATGTAAATTCCAGGTACTGCACAAAATATTAAAATGAAATTCTGTTGGCACTAGCGTACTAGTACGTTTTCTATTCAAAGAACTTACGCATTTGTTACTTTTGAGATACTTTCGCTGGGAGAGCTAGGCAACCTGAGTTCTCATAACTTGCTCATTTAAAAGGCCAGTAATTGCACCACTCTTGCCCAATGTCAACATATGAATCATTCCATATAAATGAGAGACYGGATCAAAATTGTACTAGGTACTTAGAACTCTCAGCCACGTTTGTGTAAGTTTAAGGCTGAACACCGATTCTGTGTTTTTAATCAGCAAAAACACACTTCCCAAAGCATAGAATATCCATCTGTGAATAAAGAGGAAATTTTACACTATGAAAAACCTTCTATTTGTCTCCCAGCCCTTTAGTTACACAAAAAGGGGCAAAACCTTGCAAAACTTACACTATTTTTGAAAACAGCATCTCATTAAGGTTTCTGATCATTCAGTTTCATACTAAATTTATTTCTTACTATATTCATTCATACTAATATTTATTGTACAACAGAGTGTATTATAACAATTTTTTGATCCAAGATTGAAAATCCAAAATATTTGTAACAGCAGGTACACAATTGTCACAAATAGTCTCATTTTCCATGAATATAGAATCCATTTGCTAATCCTGGTCACAGATCTCAATATATTTCCTTTAAATACCTATAGGTGGTGCTGAAATACAATTGTTTCTTAAAACAAGTGATAACCACAAAGTAACTCTGTAGCAAAGCTACCCATGAAGATAAATAGCTCTCCTGGTTGTGCAGATTCACTTCAGGGAAATGTAGCTGAATGAGAAATCAGATTGAAATTCGTTATTTGTGTTTTCCTCAGGTATTTATTAGAATAGATTTTTCTCATATGGCCATGTCTTATAGCCAAGACTGTTTCCAAGAGTGAAGTTGCAAAATATAAAGGTATTTTTAATTGTTGGAAATACCCAATAATAACAATAGAAACTGTGAAAATGTAGCTGTCATGAATATGGCATAACTACAAAGAAAAAGAAACATAACCATGTTTCCCCAATAATTTCCCTTTCAGGTTGCACATTTCATCCTGGTAATCATAAATTTTGCCATTCGGTATAAATTATGACAACGCAGCTACTAATAATAGCTCCCTGGGCATCAGCCCAGTTTTCTGAAATGAAGCAGAACTAACTAGCTTCTCCACAAACACATAATGGAAAAGAACAAAATCTTTGCCAGGCATAATTAACATGTGGTAACATGATAATCAACACCAGATGAATCCGTATTTTCTGGTTTCAGAAAATACATCTAATTCCACATTAGTGATTATTTATAGAAATACTCTGAAGTGTTTGCAATTATGAACATACTTTATGGTAAAAGTCATAGCTTGAGCCATTTCCTGTAATGCTAACACTTGACACAATTTCCAAGCTCTACTGAGCCTTTTAAAATTATAAAACTTAAGAAAACAAGTTACAGTAAGAAAATAAGCAACTTTAATAGTTCTAGAATTTTTTTAAAGATAAATAAGGCACAGTAAAAAAATTATGTCAGCAAAAATTTGTATAAATAATTAAATGCTTATAATGTTTGTGAACAAAGTTTTATGCTTATCATGTAAGACAACTGAACAACACTAAACATAAAGGGGAATGGACACCTTAGTCCCTGAATCCAGCCCCATCCATCTGAAAAGTAGCTACAGAACAAAAGTCAAAGCATGCAGAACATCAAATTGCCTCTCCCTCCTCTTGCACCATAAACTGCAAGCCACAGATGTGCTTTTCCTCAGTGCATCATAAAACCCAAGGAACTGAACACAGAAAGCTACATTTACCCCTCAACTAACATGAAAAGAGCGAGAAAGAAATTACATGACTAATATGTTAAGTTCCTAAAAGAACAGGAAGTTTATCTGGAAAAAAATATTATGGAACCTGACATTTATTTATTCTAGCTTTCCTTTAATTGCAAAGTTAAGCTACTTTCGGAAAAAAGTAGGTTGCATGGGAAGTAGAATTCACACAAAAAGGAAGACTCTCTACACAGGAGTTCTTCACAAAGAGGTACACCACCCTTTCACTTAGCATGTTCTTTTGATTAAAATGTAATCCATGGTTTCTTTTTTTCCCCCACCATCTTCCAGATGTTAATCTCTTCCTTGTAACTAATTTGGAAGTTTAAATAAAATGTAACACGATTAAGATACAGTCAGGCAGCATACAAAGACAGGTTTAAAATGGAATAGGAATTCCATAGAGAGCATGCCACGGCTTCAGAGCTAATGCAGGCTCTTGCTCTAAATATGAAAGGACATTATCTTCAGGCCTTCAGAAAATATAAACAAATATCATTAAATTTGGCAAGGCCATCACACTGAAAAAAACTTGAAAGCCTGCACAGTTATTTCCTTTGGCAAATCTTCAGCTATATTTGACTGCCTCTTCTCAGAGATTTTTTTTGATTAGAGGGCATCTTTAGTATTCCTTTTGCTTCCTAACGCCTTCCTGAACCTGGTGTCACATATTTTAGTGGCAAAAACAGGATTACAAATTGGTGGTAGTAGAGAAAATTAATTCTTAAGAAAAACAAGAGAAGGATAAGCAGTAAAGTCCATTAACTACTGTCTGATCTTTGACAAACT
Source organism: Oceanodroma leucorhoa (assembly GCA_030449065.1). Lineage (NCBI taxonomy): Eukaryota > Metazoa > Chordata > Aves > Procellariiformes > Oceanodroma > Oceanodroma leucorhoa. Next base: position 24,786,230 of record JASVER010000003.1, on the reverse strand, counting down.
TCTATAAGCCTAGAGGCGAGCCTAAAACTGATTTAGATTGCTTAAAGAAGCTGCAAAAAAGTGGACCTTCTCAGAATAAAAACAGTTCTAAGTGTATTGCTCTCCCAGCAACAGATAGAGTAGATGGCACAAATCAGACACATTGTGGTTAATTTATACAATTATACTTAATTATACTTCTGTTAAATAGCTTGATTACACAGGGAGTATTTAAGGTAGTATGAGTCATTAGATTAGACACAGGTGCATTACTTGGCAACATTTAGATTAACTGAAGTTGTTTGGAAAGGACTTCAAAACTTAGGTTGTACAGGTATAGTGCTAATGAATGCTGTGGCATGGATCAATCATTACATAGGCAGACAGCGATGCATCAAAATGCAGACATTTGTAATGATCTATATGTATTAATTGAGCATGTAGCTCAATATCTTCATTAAAATCAGAAGAACTAAAACAAAAATATTCCAAAACAAAGTAAATTTCAAGCCCTACTGGCTCAAAAAGATACAGCTGAATTTGACCAGTTCACTTTAAATTAAGTATCTTTCAAGGTTTCCCCAACTTGGAGGTTTAGTAAATTAAGCAGTATACCACCCGGTGGGTGGTCTGGTCATACCCTACCTACATAGGGTAAGACTCCATATGTACTATTTTTTGAGAGCTATAGAACATAACAAGTTTGAATTGAATCATGAATTCCCTCAACTGTTAGGCAGTATTTACTGTGGTGTCACTTTACCTCTACTTGTATGAACCTGAATTTGGGTCATAATGTTTTTCATAATGGCACTACCTCTCCCCTGCAATTTTGGATATATTTAAACAGCTTCTTTTACCAACCAGTGCAGACAAAAAGATAAATTTGGCCATCCATATAATCCAATTGTATAAAAACATGACCCCCTTCGGCATAAATCAGTCTGGGTCCTTTGATATGAGTGGAAATCAATGAAAATAAATGTTAATTTATATGAGGGCCACAAAGATGATCAGGGAGCTGGAGCACCTCCCATACGAGGATAGGCTGAGAGAGTTGGGGTTGTTCAGCCTGGAGAACAGAAGGCTCTGGGGAGACCTTACAGGAGCCTACCAGTACTTAAAGGGGCCTACAGGAAAGATGGGGAGGGACTCTTTATCAGGGAGTGTAGTGATAGGATGAGGGGTAATGGCTTTAAACTGAAAGAGGGTAGGATTTAGATTAGATATTAGGAAGAAATTCTTTACTGTGAGGGTGGTGAGACACTGGGACAGGTTTCCCAGAGAAGTTGTGGATGCCTCATCCCTGGAACTGTTCAAGGCCAGGTTGGATAGGGCTTTGAGCAACCTGGACTGGTGGAAGGTGTCCCTGCCCATGGCAGGGGGGTTGGAACTAGATGATCTTTAAGGTCCCTTCCAACCCAAACCATTCTGTGATTCTATGATAGGTTGGAAACCTGGTTCAATAACCTGTTTTATCCATTTAGCACATAAGCCAACTCTGAACTGACAGCTACATGTTCCAAATACACCCTAAAAAGTCAAAAGCAAAAATTGGCCCTGCTTAAGTATAGTATCTGCAAAAAAGCCAATTTGGTTACGTGAATTGTATAAATAGCCAAGATAGCACTAATGCAAATCACCATGCATTAAAATGTTTGTGATAATCTGGTGTAGCTATATACCTCTGAGGGTTCATAAATACATCTTGAGAGACTAGAAGAGGCTAAGTTAATGTCTTAATTGTCTCATTTAATTGGCTGTTTATAAATTAACCTTTTTCTGACTTGACTCCCCGTCCAAATACCACATCTTACGTGAATGACTACTTCTCCTCATTTGGCCCATTCTGTGTATCCTACTTGTCCTTGACAGCACGCTACTTTTTTGTACTTCCCTAAATATTTAGGGTGGGAAAAGAGAACATCTGGCACATACGTAGCCATTCATCTGAGAAGTTGAGGGGAAATAAAAAAGTAACAACCAGATTTGAGCCATCAGCACTGAAGTTGAAACTATCTAATCTCCCACTGTTTTTCCAATTATAAAGGAACTAGTGTTCTCATTTGTCAAATTCTCACTGCAGACAGCTCAGATAAGATATTTCACTCACTGCTTTCTTTTTCAATGTCTCCTGAAGCTGCTTGGTACTGGACAGAATTGAGGCAAGTTATTATTCCTACTGTATGCTATGCACACGTCAGAATCTAGAGTTTAAGTCTTGCCTCGCTTGTATTGTCAAAAAACAGTCAAGATCACAGCTCCGTTGACACAGGGTCTCAAAACTTCTTAGGACCAACTACGTATTGGTACTAGGAAACCAGTTTTTATTCTTGGATCTTCATACAGAAGATAGAAGCCTCAGTGAGGGTTGCCCCCCTCCCTTGGGAGCTGATTTAAAGCTGAAGCTCCTACCCTTGGCTCCCACCTGAGCTACACTGCAGCAGTGTTGCAGCCATGCCTGTGCCCAGTCATTGATCCAGACCCCGACCCACACACTGACTTCTCTCTTGACCTCAGACCCACCTCATCACTATGCAACTTGCCTGGCAATCATGGGGCTGTATCTGACCCTGGTTATTCTCTCCAGACCTGATCCCAACCCTGTCTGGCTGACTTGACTTCCCAACTTGACCTTGCACCTGCTTCATCACCACAGACTTGTCTGATGATCTGGACTCGTAGCTGACCCTGGTTGCCATCACTAGGGCTGCCCTGCTTGCCTTACTCTCATACTGTGGGACTGTACTGGTGAGGTTGCTGCCCTTGCCTGCCTTATTGTGCTTGGCTCTCGGTTTCTCCTCCCTTGTGGAACAACCTGCCTTTTCTGCTTCCTGACAACTTGATGCACATTTTCTTCAGCGGATGTTGCATTTTACAGCTAAAATGCGTATTAAAGTCTAAAAGCCCTCTACCTCTAAAAGGTGTATGTCCTATTCTCTCCCAGCCTCCTACATTTCTTCCCCTTTTTGTTTCCAGCCATCACAGCCACCCTCCTTTTGCACCCTTCTGTCCTTCTCATTCAACTCGCTAATGTTCAGTAAAGGAATCAACAAGTTTGTTCAGAGAAGGGGGAGGTCATCACATACCCAGGTGGATGTGTGAGGGAAGGAAGGAGAAGGGACTCTCCCCTTTTGGTGACAGTGAGTTGCTGCACTAGCTCACCACAACAGCAACTTCACTTTCAGTTTCTTTATTTCACAATATATCTTAGTTCTTCATTTAGAATAGAATACAATCATTAAGGTTGGAAAAGACCTCAGAGATCATCAAGTCCAACTGTCAGCGCAACACCACCATACCCACTAAACCATGTCCTTAAGTGCCACATCTACAAGTTTTTTGAACACCTCCAGGGATGGTGACTCCACCACTTCCCTGGGCAGCCTGTTCCAACGCTTGACCACTCTTTCAGTAAATAAATTTTTCCTAATATCCAATCTAAACCTCCCTTGGCACACCTTGAGGCCATTTCCTCTCTTCCTGTCACTAGTTACTTGGGAGAAGAGACCAACACCCACCTCCCTACGACCTCCTTTCACGTAGTTGTAGAGAGCGATAAGGTCTCCCTCAGCCTCCTTTTCTCCAGGCTAAAAAACCCCATTTCCCTCAGTCGCTCCTCATAAGACCTGTTCTCCAGACCCTTCACCAGCCTCGTCGCCCTTCTCTGGACACGCTCCAGCACCTCAATGTCCTTCTTGTAGTGAGGCCTTCCTGGCCACCTGGGCACACTGCTGGCTCATGTTCAGCCGGCAGTCAACCAACACCTCCAGGTCCTTTTCCGCCGGGCAGCTTCCCAGCCACTCTTCCCCAGGCCTGTAGTGTTGCATGTGGTTGTTGTGACCCAAGTGCAGGACCTGGCACTTGGCCTTGTTGAACCTCATGCAATTGGCCTCGGCCCATCGATCCAGCCTGTCCAGATCCCTCTGCAGAGCCTTCCTACCCTCAGGCAGATCAACACTCCCGCCCAGCTTGGTATCATCTGCAAATTTACTGAGGGAGCACTCAATCCCCTCGTCCAGATCATTGATAAAGATATTAAACAAGACCGGCCCCAAAATTGAGCCCTGGGGAATACCGCTTGCGACTGGCCGCCAACTGGATTTAACTCCGTTCACCACAACTCTCTGGGCTCGGCCATCCAGCCAGTTTTTTACCCAGCGAAGAGTACACCCGTCTAAGCCATGAGCCGCCAGCTTCTCTAGGAGAATGCTGTGGGAGACAGTGTCAAAAGGCTTTACTAAAATCCAGGGAGACCACATCCACAGCCTTCCCCTCATCCACTAGACAGGTCACCTGGTCATAGAAGGAGATCAGGTTGATCAAGCAGGACTTGCCTTTCATGAACCTGTGCTGGCTGGGCCTGATCCCCTGGTTGTCCTGCACCTGCCTCGTGAGCTCCCTCAAGATGAACTGTTCCATAATCTTCCCCAATACCAAGGTCAGGATGACAGGCCTGTAGCTCTCCAGATCCTTGCTTGTAGATGGGCGTCACATGGGCAAGCCTCCAGTTGTCTGGGACCTCCCCTGTCAACCAGAACTGCTGATAAATGATGGAGAGTGGCTTGGCAAGCTCCTCCACCAGCTCCTGACTCACCCTAGGCAGCCCCCTGGATGGACCTTCATCTACATCCTCATTTGCCTGGCCCTCAAGTTCCAGAGTCCCATATCTGTTGTGTAAGGGCAACTGGGAAGGTGAGGGAGGCCGGGAGGGGATTTGCCTGGCACCCTAAGCAGGGACCTGTTTCCATTCCTCCTCATCTCTTAAGTCCCCTCCTTCTGCCTGCTGGCAAGAGGGTAGTGGATCCTCTGCTTCTTGTGGAGCCTCCACCTGCTGCCTTTGCCTCAGGGACGGCAGGGTGTGGCTCCACCAATATATCTCCCTCTCACACTCCCTGGTGCTCCTTAACCTTTCCACTCCCTCCTTCAGCTCTGCCCCCAGGCTGAGCAGCTCATCCCCCGGTCACACCGCGCACAGGTGCTGTCCCCGCTGCCCTCCGGCACCAGTGACAGGCTCAGGCACTCCCTGCAGCCGGAGACCTGGACAGCCGCGTGCTTGTGTGGGAGCTGCGGCTGGGTCGCCACACTCCTCCTGGCCACGGCTTTCGGCCGGGTGGGAACCATGGCTAGCTCCTCTTCTGGGAGGGCGATGACCGCCAGCTGAGTGAGCCTCTAGAGCCGGGAGGGGACTGCGCCCGGCCCGCGCAAACTGCCGCGCCACGCCCTGGTGGCTCGCGCTCCCTGGGGCTGCTCTTGTGTGTGAGGGGGTTTGGCCGCCGCCACCCCTGCCCCCGCCGCGCCAGAGCTGCCGCCCGCCAGGAGCTCGCTCCTCCGGCTCGGGGGCGGCTGCGGCTCCCTCTCCCTGCGCCTTTGCCGCTTTCGGAGGGGTTCCCCGGCGCCACCCTCCGCTCCGGAGCCCTTCCGCTCGGTGGCTTCGCTGAAATGGCGGTACACTGGGTTTTAAACTGCCGCCGTCACCCTTCTCCCCGCCCACGCCGAGTCGGAGCTGCCGCTCGTCAGGAGCTCGCTCCTCCGGCGCTGAGGGGGCGCTGGGGCACCCTCTGTCTCCCTGCGGTTTTGCCGCTTTAGGAAGGCTCCCCCGGCGCCATCCTCCGTCCCGGAGCCCTTCGCCTCGGTGGCTTCAATTTACCTTTAGTCAAGACCTAATTCTCAGCCTTGCAAGTCCTCATCTCCCACTATAAAATGTKGAAGAGACAATAAAAAACAAAGAAAACACCGGTGCTTTAAATCTAATTGCAGGTGAAAATGAGCAGAAACATGCCTTTCTCACCATCCTTTTCCCTCTAGCACAATAACTATGTCAGTGGGTTTTTTTCCTTACTGCTTTCAGAAATATCCTGAAACTCTGATTACCTTTTCTGCATAACCCCATTCTAAAGAGCTCCTACATGACTATGATCAGCAATAAAAACCCTAAGTCATACTGCTCTCTCCAGTCCTCCTGGTACCTTACCTATGCTATATATAGACATCAGCTGCTGAATCAAGAAATCTGTATCAGCAATAGCAAACAGCTCTCAAAACATGACAGAACTGCTGCATATTTATTAACAAAGCATATGAAGAAAGAGATATAAATGATGTGCCATTTTTTTTGAAGTTCAGATTGGCTCATGATGTTATTCATGGCATGTATAAAGGGATATATGTAAAGAACAGATATTTTGGAGTTGAAAGCTCATTACTTAGGYAGGGGAATACCGAAGTGACTGTAAAAAAAGCAGGCCACATTGCCAAGATAGACTACTTGAAAATGAATCCTCTGCAAAGTTTAACCATTCTACTAACTAATTACACAACAAATGTTACTGTTCAATACAAAAGTATTTTACCAAATGTAAAAAATGAACTTATTCATTCAGATACAACTTGGGAGGATTTTACTTCTATCTAATGTGCTAATTGCAGACTGAAGTTTGAAGTCTCTTCTAAAACCAATTTACTGACCACAATCATGTCTGTTAATGGTAATGCAGTACAGTACAGAAGTACAAGAGAGGCTAAAATTGAAATCATATTTCATGGAAATATCTTGATGTACAGTAAAATTCTGCTCTCCAACTGTAACATAGCTATTTCTCTTGAATAAAGTTACTGCTGATACTGTTGGCGAATAAGTAATTCTTTCCACTGCTCACGGACCCTTTCTCTGAAAAGCCTTGAAAAGGTCACCGATACAAAAAGAAAGCCAAATCTGAGCAAGAGAAAAATGTAGTCTGATAACAGCTGTTGAAAAATCATACTTTCTTTTCTTTCTACTTTACAAATACCATGTTTTGGTCAGTCTGGCCATGCCTAACATTTTGGAGGACACAAGCCATGATACCTAAATTTGCGAAGCCTTAGAGTCACAACTGAGTAAGATTCCACAAAGGGAGAGTGAAAGAACGATCAGTCCATATATTCAGGGTTGGTCAGTAGCAATGAAATCAATGTTTATCAACCTGTGTGTACTTTTACAGAGGGAGAAGAGCTACATACTGCTTATGCAGCCTACTCTGTTCCTGAAGAGATAGGGAAAGACAAAGGAACAACCACTGTGCAACACCCTTTAACAACTCTGTCCAGCAGAATCCATCAGAAATCTGTTAGGCATCATTATCTAATCCCATCATATCATTTGGAGGAAGCTCCTAGGAGTGTTTCCATCAGTCTGTCATTTGATGACCAGTAACCACAAAGTACATGAGAAAGTTTAGCAGCAGTGACTTTCACAGGCTAGCCTGGAGGGAAAGGATTTTCATGGGCTGCCTTGGGACCTACTAGTGCCACAGGAAAGAAAATTCTGAGCCTTAAACACACTRCCTGGTCAATATTCTATGAATGGTTTTACTACCAGTCTTGGAAACTAATAAATCCTCTGTTCCGTTCTAATGATTAACCATATCTAATGCACAGTTCTGTTAAATGCACTTACCATTCACATCTAATYTTTCAGAACCAGGTAGGGAATAAAACTGCCTCTTATGTTGCATCTGATGGTATAGCTGAAATTCTCATTCATTCTATCATTTCTCATTAACCCAGACTGAGGTCAGACTGTTGTAGCACAGAAGTTAGTTTATATACTAGAAGTGYTCCCAACAGCATATTTAAAACTGTTCAAAGTTTCATGTGGGTTATTGTTTAATTTTTTTTTTTTCATGATATCAACACCTAGACAAAAAGGTGTTTTCATACTCAAAGCAGACCCAGAGGAAGCAGCAGCACTTTTTTCTTATCTTCAAGGAGTTTATTTAGCAGTTTACATATATAGCAAACAGATGCTGCTACTCTTAATTTATTCATAACATACTGTGATGATATCTAGAGAGGCACAGAGCAGACTTGTTTGACCTTTACCATCCGTTATCTCTTCTGCAATACATATGTTCTAGTTGCAATACCYAAAGAACACTTTGTGGTGCTGGCAGCTACTGTTTACACCCACTGATGAAGTCGTCCCTTTCCTTCTCCTCCTGCCACAAAGCAGCTAATAGTTTTCATGAGGTACAATGCAGAACAATGACATTGTTTCTGTAATCACTTCATTAATAACTTATTCCCAACATACACCACATCTCCAAATTATTTAAAAGTGTGTGTACTTACTATCCTCATCAGTTAAGTCACTGAACAGGGCTAACAAAGTCTGTCACCGTGAAAGGCACTATAAGTTGACCCTAACATTTCCAATACTTCAGAAAGCCCCCATTTCCCTGCAAACCTGACCTGAAAATGAGCACGGCACATTAAGTTCCTGCGGTTTCCATCTGCCTGTCAGCTGTGACTGTTCCAGTATTTTAGATGCTCCTCCACCAGCATGTGTTGAGTTGAGTGATGAGCAAGACTGCTCTTCTGAGAAGCATCTATAATATAACGGCAAAGACAAAATTTTTAGACAGCTTCAAACATGCAAGCAAACTACTACTTTTTGTACACACTTAACAGAAGGTTGATCATGATATTGGTAAATCATTCATTATTTGGCCCTGCTCCTTCCATAACATTGCATTAGCCTGAAAGAAAGACTACTGAACTTAAAGCAACCCACATTTTAAAGTTAAATTAAAAAAAAAAAAAAAACAAACAAAAAAACCCCCAAAAACCCCCCCAAAACAAACACAAAACCACACAGAAAACGCAAAACATTTAACTTAACTCTTTTCATAAGTTAAATGCAGTACTTCCGAAAGCAGCCCTTTCCGGGCCCGCCGAGAGATGGTCCCAGAGCGCCGGGGTACGGGCGCGCCAGCCGGCTCCCCCCGCCAGCACACCTGCYGCCGCCGCGCGCCGGGCCGCCCACCTGCTGCCATAATTACTCAGGGGCGGGCGGGCGGGCAGTCATGAATTTAGGAGGATCCCCGATYGCTTAAACGAATCGCTTGTGCTAAGAAAGTTGCCCTTCTCTTAGAGTCACTACGGGCGCGGCGCGCGGCTTACTCTTTCCCTTTGCTGCCTGTGCAGGTGCCTAACGGCGAGGCTGCGCGCCTCAGCCCAGCTCCTCAGACTCAATAACAATATAGGCAAAAAAGTATAGGCAAAATCGCTTGCTGAGCAATATAGACGAAGCAGYAAAGCTCAAAAAATTTGTACAGACAAGCATGAACACAGGAGAGTCAGGCAAGCTGTCGTGACTGATTTGAAGCTGGCAAGAGAGGAGAAAAGCAGAAAGTGTTAGAGACAGGAGATGTGCCTATGCAGTCTGGTGCAAGGAGGCTGGTAATACAGATSCTCCTGCAGGCTGGAAGTGTCTCCTTCTGAAGGGGCTAACACCTAGCCAAGAATGACTACAGCTCCTSTAGTCATTCACAGGCAAAACCTTCCCAGTCACAGAAACGACGGCTTAGATGTAAGCTGTAACACTTCAAATTGAAGACCAAATGATGGAATATGCAAAAGGGTAAGACAGAAGTCCCTTTCCCACAGGATTAAGGGTTATTTTTCAAAGAATCAGGGTTTCAAATGACAGAATAAGTCCGCTAGATGTTTTGACACCTCTGGGAAGGYGGTGTATTTTACACAGAACAGAGAACAAAGAATACAATAGCAGTTACACTGTACTTACGTGGCTCGGTTTGACTTGTCCTGTTATTGTTTTCTCCTGAGTTCTGTGAGTTTCTGTAAGCCATAATTAGTTCACCTGACATGAATATCAACACAGCAATCAACACAGCAGTGTGATCCTGACGTGCCACAGAGACAAGCTGCTTCTTGCAAACACCTTTCAGGTGATACCATTTAGCACAGTGGACTACAGCACTCAAATGTCTGATGAATAACTGAAGTGTAATTATGCAAGTACTGTGATGATTGGGTTTCATACCTATCTTAGAGTGCTAATAACATCTCATTATTTTAATAGTTGCAGTCAGTTTGGCTCCACTACATAGGTGGTATTCTCACAATGTATTATGGTTGTTTATAATGTTCAGAGCACATTCTGTCATTGCTCTCTGTTACAGGCCAGCTCTGCTTAGCAGCAGTTCAGTGGAGGAGTATTGCAGAGGTAGTTAAATACTGTTCAGTAGGATGAATTTCACCTGTTTCTCAAACTACATGTTTAAACTCCCTTTAGCACTTCTTGTTTCCTCCATCTTTATCACTGCCCCTGGGCTTGAGTCTTTCTCCTTCCCATTCAGGATGATCTCCAAAATATTTGAGATGACATGAGGGAGACAGTTGCCTTGCTCGCTCCCTTCCCTGCTCGCACCCCACATCCTCTTGTCCAATCTGCGAACAAGATAACATTCATGGGTTCTTTGGTTCTGAACAAGGGCTTTGCTTTCTATGTTCACAAAATAAAAATATTTTCAATTTGGGAAAACAAAACATATATTTATGCTTAGGTCTTTAGAATGGCTGAATGTGCCAGAGAGCATACACTGCCATGCGAGTGGAGATCATACTTTGGGAAAGCTGGGTCAGATTACTTGAAGTTGAAAACTGGCTCAATAACACGCAACAATCCTGACTTAAGTCACACCAAGGAGGGAATAATCCCTGGAACCTCAATTTTTTTCTGCTGCTCAGCAAATAATGATACAATTGCAGTTGTGCTGATAATATTGTAAGGCTCTACACTCATTTGTGTTTGCTTGCATTGGAGTGAATTACTGTTTAGTAATTATCTTGCCAGAGTCTTGAGTCTGGAGAAATCTCCCATGCTTAAATAATCAAGTGAATATCTTTGCATGTGTGCCTGAAAATCAAAGTAGAAGCATAATGCTCATTTTGATGAAAAAGTTGAAGAAAATGACAAGAAACTAGGAAACTAAATAAGATTTTTATACTATCCTCTAGGGCAGCATATGCACTTAGCCAATTTCAGCAGTTATCTGAGTGAGGAGTGCAGAGGATTTTGAGTGGGGAGCCCTGAGGTACCTCAGGAAGGACAGCAGAAAGGTTTGGGTAGAAGGCCTTAAGATACTTTTGCAGGGACAATTCCTTTGTGTTTTGGTAGGAAACTACTTCAGCAAGGAGAGCAGAGCAGTTTGAGCAGAAAGTGCTGAAGTACCTCAGCAAGGTGAGCAGAAGGRTTTGAAATGGAAGCACTGAGATACCTCAACAGGGGCAGCAGAAAGGGTTGTTTGGGGAGTCCTGAGGAACCTCGGCAAGGAGAGCAGAGGTATTTTTGCAAGGACAATTCCTGTGTCTAGGTAGSAAACACTGTGATGCCTGAGTGGGTACAGCACCACGGTGAAATGGTGGTTTGATGAAAGCAGTTCCAGTGTTTGTTGTGAAGAGCTGAGGTATCTCAGCAGGGATAGCAGAGGAGTTTGAGAAAGAAGCATTGAGGTACCTCARCAGGAATGCAGGAAAGTTTGGCATGAAGCTCGGAGGTACCTCAGCGAGGAGAGCAGAAGAGATTGAGAGAGAAGCCCTGAGGTACCCCTGGAAAGACAACAGAGAGGTTTGGGCGGGAAACTATGGTTTACCTCAGCAAGGACAGCAGAAGAGCTTCGGTGAAGTCCTGAGGTATGTCAGTGAGGAGAGCTGAAGGGTTTGGGTAGGAAGCCCTCAGTTTCCTCAGCAGGGAGAGCAGAGGAATTTGAGCGGGAATCCCTGAGGTACCTCTGTGTAGCAAGCAGAATGTTTTAAGCAGGAGGAACTGAGGCGGTACTACTGTGTTTAGGCAGGAAATACTGAGTTATCTGAGGACTGCAAAAGCATTTAGGTGACAGCTAGTACATAATTGATATAAAGAATATACCAGCTGATCCACTGGGCAAAAAGATATGAAGAATTATGAGAGAAATCAAATCATAGAATCATTAAGGTTGGAAAAGACCTCTAAGATCATCAAGTCCAACCATCAACCCAACACCACCATGCCCACTAAACCATGTCCCRAAGTGCCACATCTACACATTTTTTGAATGCCTCCAGTGATGGTGACTATACCACTTCCCTGGGTGGAGTCCTCTGGGTGAAGTGGTAGCATGGAACAGGTAGCCCTTGAAAGAAGAACAGTATGAGTAGGAGCAAAAAGCTGAGGAAAATCTTYGCTGGAAAGGGGAAAGAAAATATAAGTTAGTGTGTGAGGGGACAGGTCTAAGCTGGTAAGTGTACAAAGCAGGAGACAGGATGAAGATTTCAGTAGGAAATGCCAAAGCAGCTTTCTTGACTACTACTAACAGGTCTAAATCTAGGTGCTAAGTAAAATATATTAGAGCTGAATAGAGGGCCATATCTCATTGTTTGAAACAGTTTAGAAAAAAATAATTCTGCATCAAGGAAAGAAAACAATCTCATCAGACTTTTCAGACCAGCTGGGGACAAGAATTCTGATTTATATTTACAARAGCAATAATTCCTAAAAAATTGAGAAAGTAAGCTTTAAGCTCCCAACTTAAAATTTTTGTTATTTTGTATCCTTACAGCACAAGAAAAAAATATGGGGCTGAGACAGAAAGAAAATTTGTAAGAAAGCAGAGCAAAAAGAAGAAAGGAGCATGGCACTCGGGGCACAGGAACTGGCCTGTAACCAGGGCACAGGTCACRTAAGAGCATGGCTGGCCCCATTGGYGGCCTGCCTGCCCTTGAGCCAGGTGACCCACCCTGTAATCAGGGCTGGGGTCTTGGCCTGTTTTTGGCCCTTTGCTTTGTTGCTCCTGGTGCTGTCTGAGGAGAGTGACAACCCTGTAAGGAAGGTGAATGTCACTTTGTCCTCACTGGAAGGAGACATCGAGCTCTCTGGAACCCATTGCCTGCCCTGTGAGCAGGGTAGAGCCCTTACCCCCACGGCTTCCYGCCTGCTGGCCGTGTGGCCAGGGTGAGCACCCTGTAAGAATTGGGGTGTTTCACAGCATCGGCTGGCAAGCAACCTGTGGAGCTCCCTGTGGGCATCATGAGCGGCCTAGCCTCCATGCTGCTTCCCAGGCGCAGGTCTGACCTCATCCTCCTGCTCGTGGGCAAGAGCATCGGCGCCTCGACGCTGGCTGCCTTGGCTTCTCTTCCTCTGCTGGGAAGGCCTTTTAGGCGTATGTGCCTGGCTGCGTGTGTGAGCTTTTGATTGAGTTTCAAAATTGCTGCAGTATAGAAAAACGAGGCTTCCCAACAGCGGGAGAAGAACCCTCTGTGCTAGCAGATAGGTTCTGCCTTGCAGCCTGAATGGCGGGAGAGTTCAGGTTTGCCCTTTCTTCCTGTGAGACAGACCTAGGCAGCTTCATAATAGTATGGGCAATGGAYCTCCCCGTAATCAGGGCTTCACAGTCTGCCTGCGTGGCTGTCTGTCCTTCTGGGAACTCAGTCAGTGTGCAAGCCCTGTAAGCAAGGCATCTGTAACACCATGGAGCCCTTTGTGAACCTGGAGCAGCTTGAGTGCCCTGTAAGCAGGGCTCAGGAGCTGCAGCCTGCTGCTTTAGCCAGCAATGACCCCTGTGCCTGTAAGTAAGGCACAGGTGGAGGAACTGCTGCTGCATACAGGGGCAGTCCAGGATTTTGTACCTCTTTTTGTCTTGGTATGACTGCTCTGCTGCCAACGGGGTCAAGGTTTCTGCCTGGGCTCCTTAAGACTCATAGTGCAGCAGCCAGGACAGCCAGCCCACCCTGTGGGTGTGGGCCGGAGCCTCCCTCTGTGTGGTGCTCGGTGCTAGCACTGAGCAGCCGGGGTGACACCCTGTCAGCAGGGTGCTGCGCGTCCCCTATGCTCAGATGGAGGTGCTTGGAGCAGCCCCCTGTAAGCAGGTAGGTGACTCCTGCCCTGGCCTTCCAGAGGCATGGGGCAGAGGTCTGGGGAGCAGGCGGTGCCCTCCCAGTAGTCAGGGCTAGGGCCCCAGTGCTTTGGGTGGCCTTTCGCCAGTGTGCTCTGCTGCCTGGCTGTTGAGAGTCATTCCTGTTGCTCTGGGGGACAGYAGAGCTCATTGACCCCCTCCACCCAGACTTACCTGCCTGTACAGAGGGTCCAGGTCCCTGCAGCTTCCTGCCCGGCTGGCAGCCTGCTTGGTGTGGGCACCCCTTAAACCTGGTCAAAGGAGCCTTCTTTGCCCTTTAGGACCAGGGCTGCCCTGTATTTTAGGGACCGGCCTGTGCCCTAGTGTCCCCGGTAAGCCCCCTGTAAACAGGGCTGAAGCCTCTTCCGCCACTGCTTTTCATGCCCAGCTGAACGTGCCCAGAGTGCCAGCCTCAACACCAACTTGAAYTCTGCAGCCGCAGCTCTCGTCAAGGCAGCTGGGCAGCTTCCCCCCATGGAGGCTGGGTCATTATAAGCAGCAGCTAGTGAGTTGAGCAAAGGGATCCTATCCTGGTCCTGGGGCATTCTGGAGTGACTGGGAGGAGGTTACTTCTGTTACCTTGATCCAGGCAATCTCCCTGCAGACAGGGCTCGGGGCTCTGCTCTCTCTGCCTCTGGTCTTTGTGCTCCCTCAGCCAGCTAGTGAGAGTGAGGGCCCTGTAAGGAGGGTGAGAGTCATATAGGGATTGTTCGTATTACTGAGGTCTCTGGGGTGGGATGCTTACCCTGTGGGCCTCATGCCCTGCTGCAGTGCAGTGCAGTACAGAGAGTGTGGGTGCTCTCTGCGGAGAGGGTATTTCACAATGCTTGTGCTTGTGGGACAGTGGGGCAGCCCTTTTTTGTGCAAAAAGCACCTCGACTTCCCTGTAAGAAGGGTTCAAGTCTGTGGGGCATCAGTGCCCTCTTGTCAGCCAGCTTCACAGCCTACCCTTGCCTGTGAGGGTTTGTGTCACAAGACTCAGCTTGGTGGGATGCACGAAGCCTCTTGTAACCTCAGACCCCAGAGCTGACCCTCTTGTCAGGATTTGGCTCCCTTCCTTAGGGGCTTCATGCCCTGTTGGCAGGCAAGCCAGCACGGCAGCCCTGTAATGAGGGTGGATGCCATGGGCCCAACACCCTCCCCTCCCTATGGAGGGACAARGGGAACTAGAGCAATGTGGACAGCTCTGTAAAACAAGGCGAGAGACGTCCTCTCTTTGTGCCTTGGTTTTGGCTGCTTAGCGAGCAGGACAGAAGGAAGACTGTGAGGATGGAAGAAATTCCTTCCTATCATTGCATGTCCCACTCCTAGAAAGCATGCTCAGAGTCCTAGACCTCTGCTCTCAGCCATGTCCCTGGACAGAAGACTATGTACTGCCCTGGGGACTCTGCAGCTTTTCCTAAGGGTGAAGGAGTGGAAAGCACTGCATAAGCAATAAGACAAATATCCTGATGGCAACAATTATACTGTTCAGAAAAAAAAAATAAAATCAAGCGTTTGTGGCAGTAATGCATTAGTATAATGGATTCCCTATTTATTTAGCATACTTGCTCCATTCTTTCAGCTCTAGCAATAATCAATAATCCTCCCCTCATGGACTCTATACAAATCTTCCTCACAGGGAACACATTCATAACTAGTATTTGTTTACAATCATATTATATTGATATTATAATAATAATATATTGATATTATATATCATATTATAGAGATGTGAGTAAAATATATTATGCCATACTTCATAAAGCCTGTATGCAACATAAAACAAGTATAACTCTCAGTCATGTCATCTCCCATAACTCAGGCTGTGAAGAGCATGACAAAATTCCTCAATTCTTGTTAGTCCCAGTATTAAATACTGTATGAACATATGAATAAACCAAAAAAATCCATGTTATTCTTGTCCACGCAAAGTACACATTTGAGCCCTAAGAGCTCTATTCATTTATTTTCTTTAGATGATCTTACTCAGTGTTCGCTCACTCCCTTTTTCTGATGATATTTGTGAGCCCTTGAAGAATCACTGACTTCGAGACACAAGAGTGTAACGGGCAGCCACCACCGTAGCTCAGTTAACCAGTGGCATAATGTAAGTATTTTCACCCTGGCCAACTGTTTACTGAAAATGATGTTACCAACCTGGGTTTACACCTAGTATAAGCCTCCTGTTCAGTTTGAGGGTAATTTGCCTGTGTTTTTTATGCATCTAACAGAGTACAAAGAAATGCAGGGAAGACTGGTAATGACCTCTGCAGTAGCACGGGAGTTGCCAACACTTTCCCTTCTCCAATTATGGGTTTGATTCCCATACTCTTAACATGTTCACTTCTGCTTCTTAAGAACTGGTGGGTATCTTGAGAGCTATATAATGAACCCCTAAATGGTGCTAAAACCAGGGAAGTTGTATATGTTAGCCTCCAGCGTTTTGAGCTGGAGGATAACAGTTCTGTTTCCATTAGATACAAGATATATCACAGTGACAAACTGTTAAAAAAMCCACTAAGCTCAAGCAGCACACACATTATTCCAAAGCTGAAAATCTATGTAGCTTCATGCTAATGAAGTGTGTCTTAATGTTAATATCTTTGTAGAATAACTGTGGGAATAAAGGTAAAAGAATGCTGCTATGGGACCCAGTCTGGTATTAAAATGTAAGGGCTATTTACTAATAAAATACTAATAATACCACATGGAAAAGGCCCAGGATAAAACACATTTTTAATGTATTTATCCTCTTCCATATGTGCAGAGCTCACCGTCACAACAGTTTGATTAGAGTATAATGGGGAATAAATATGTTTGTATCTTTCTTCGTTCACCAAGCATTTCCCAGTTACATGACACTGACAGTAAGTTGGCCACTTTTGCTGTGTTTGCTAGTTTTGATTGATTTCACATGACGAATAATAAATACAAACGATCTCTTTCATATTCCTTCTCAGCATGTTTGAATATTACTGCTTTTACTCTGAGAATTTATTCTGTGAGAAGAGAATGCTTGTGCCATCCATACATTTCACTGTGGGAAACATGAGTTAATGTTATTATCGGATTACTTGGTATGTGCTATAGAAACAATGACATCTGATTTTGCGATAAATACAGCTTACAAGAGGGAAGGGAGAGAAGTCTCTATTTTCATATTATGTTATGAAACAGCAGTGAAAATGATACTCTAAAAATGGTAGATTGGCAGTCTTAAGGAATAGAACTCCTCTGCCTATGAAGAATATGGAGGGGGAGAACCACACTGTTTTCACAGTACTCTTCTTTCTTGCCCAATTCATTTAACAGGAGCTATTCATAGCCATTTAGTCATTATTAGTCTCTGTTATATTTAGACTAGCTTTATAAAGGATAAAATTACAGTTGTTACAGAATTATCCACTAAGTCATCTCTCCACAAATTAGTTTTTCGTAGCACAAGTGCTTGAGATAAATAATTGCCTCATTAATGTAGTCCTCAATTTTTTGCCCTTCGGTTTTGCTTTACTTAATTAGGTAATGCTCAGATTGAATGAGGCCACCTTCTAAGGGTTTGTCCCATCAGCTGACTTGTCCTTATTCTTTCTTACTGAAATCCCCCCCACAGAGAAGGCACTGCTCTTGATTGTGCAATCTCTCGTATACAATAAATCTACCAATTTAGATGGCCTGTAGAAGATCAAGCAAGTGAATATCACAGTTATTCTAGATAGTATTACACACCCCATGTGAACACATAGGCTSTATACACAGTAAAGAAAATATCTCAGACTATCCTCTGTAAGAAATGAAAGCCTCATTAACTGGAGTAAAATAAAGATATATGTATCTTGTTTCTTGAGATGTCTAGTAAGTCAAGGTGAGTGTATGAGTGTGAGTGCAAGTAAAAATGAAGCCCATGTTGCTGCAATAAAAGTGATCTATTTATTGTCCAACCTAGCCCGTGCCAATTTAGTAATCTCTTTTGTTCTGTTGGCTAGTAACTACTGATTTTCAGATGTTTCTTGGTTCCATACAAGACCTTTTGAAATAAACTGGAACTAAGAGCAGCTGATGATGATGCAGCTTGGGAACATTTGCATAAAATGTTGGTTGTGCGTCAGTATACTAGTGAAAAAAATATCTTTTGTAGAGTTTTAATTAAAGATGGAATGATAGTCTGTTAGAGTACACCTTTTGAACAACTTTTCATATACCATCATGCTAGTATAACTTCAAATGCTTAACTAACTTTCTGACATTAGCAGAAAAGTGTGTTATAATGAGTACAAATTAATATGGCTTTGGATTTATTTGGTAGAAAAAATGCTGTGTGAAAAATTCATCGTTGAAAGTGATTATCAGTTACTGATAGGCATTCGAAGTGAAGCAAATAATTTGAAACTAGGACAAATGGCCCTCTCAACTTTGTGCAAAGTAGCTTATCTGGTATAAAACCAAATTCTGCCTAGACTGCAGTACATTATCTATTTCATCTCTGAACTTACAAAAGATACTATCGGTGTTGCTGAAGTTCTGCTTTTTGTCTAGGGATTTATATTAGCATTTAGAAGGCAAACGTGCTGTCTTTAATAGTACTGCATGTTGGCAAATATTTTTTGTACTTATCTATGCACCACTTTAACTAGAAGCTAGTAAACCTGTATTTATGCTGCATGAAAACAGCAGTAGCCATCTCATTTTCTATGAGGTATTAGAAGATAAAAATAATCTTTTAAAGCTTCATCCAAAGCTCATTCATGGTCAATGGAAAGATCCCTTTTTTCCCAATGGAAAACTGCTATTATTTAATTTAAAACAAAAGCAAAGAAAATTCAGTCTTTTTTTTTTTTTCTTTCTCTTTCAAGATGATAATTCACTAAGTAAACTACTATTGTGGTGCTCAGGATGACATCACAGACTTACTAACTGAGATCATAGTTATTTTGTGTGGGATAAGACATACACTTTCTGGAATTTGGTTTCCTTCTGGCAAAATGAAGACAATATAATTTTCCTATTTTTCTACTGTATTGTTAGGATAATTAAATTGAATATTGTATTAAATAGATCACCAACTACATTTGTTAAATTTATAGAGGATATGATGAATTCAGATGCCATGGCCACCCTGAGAGAGAGACATTTCCCAGTCTTCCATGAAATCATATTGTAAATTCTCAGGGGCAGTTCCTACTCCTAGACAAATAAGTAGCATAAAGTCTTTTTGCCCAACTGTTCATAACCTTGAGAATGTCAATTAATTGTGTATTGGTTGAAATGCTTTTAATAAACACAAAATACTTTATTGTGTATTAAATTTCATCCAGCCTATATACATCTAGAAGGGAGCACAGTGATATGGAACAAAAAGTGCATAGAGTAAAAAAGACCAAGCGAGTGATAAAAAGTGTTACATGAGAGTTAGGCTATATAAGAAAGGAAATATATCTATGTATGAATTTTCTGTCTGTTTATTAAAGCATGCATCTGTGTTCTATAATGGAACTAAAATTGGGGGCGGGGCGAAGAGAAGTAAAGCATGTTATTAGGTTAAGGTTTGTGGAAGTAAGCTACAGAAACAGAATAATTCGTAAGACAATAGTCCAGTTTTATTAAGGCTAACTTTTGATTTTTCTGTAGCTTCTTCACTGCTTAAAGTTAATATTTTCTCACTCTTAACCTCTTTCCAGGGCAAATATTTTCATAGGCTTCTTGATAGTATCAGCAATCACTGATCCTGGCACAGGAACTGAGGAACAAAAAGATATTGTAGTGTTTTCCATTGACATAACCACCTATTGTCGCGGATGGAGTGTGAGAGAGAGATGCGCTTCACTCCTAAGAGAGAAGTAGCAATGTGCTTATTGATGTAAGACAGCGATTTAATGAAGTTTGATAGTAAATGCGACAGTGAGTTAACAAGATTCAATGGCAAGGTACACTTGATTATTTACTGCATGGAGGACAGGGTCAGACAAAACTGTTAGGGAGACCCTCCCGTTGAGTCATGAGGTTCAGAAAGGACCCCCTTGCTTTCTAAACTCCTTCTCAGAGAGGAGTCTAGGTGTGGCTGGATCCAATCCTAGTCCCAGACTTGGTCAACAGTTTATGTCTAAAGGATTATGTATGGAAGTTTAGCATGCTATTAGTTGCTTACCGAGGATCTGTTGCAGCAAGGAATCTCTCAGCCTTGAGGAGTAATCCTGAGAGGCATTCCTACTCAAGGGGAGATCCTGGTGTGCAGCCCACTGCCGTGCAGGAGAGCTCAAAGGGCTGTTGGGCTGCCCACTATTTATGGAGGTAAGATGATTGACTCATAGTTGTATCTACATACCAACTGCAGACATTAGTTTCTTCCAAGTTTGGCTTGAGTCGGACATTGACCAGTGCTGTGGTTAGGTGGACACATGGCCTATTGTGTCTCCCCTGAATCTACTTTGAGCTGGATGCATCCATCACAACCAGACACATCCATCATGGTTGCCACAGGTGGTTATCGCTTTAGCAGTGTTACGGGAAAAGGTCAGCTCAGGGGGAGCACACCGTCACACCCTATCTTTCTTGGCAAGGACTAATTAAAACAAAAAACAAAACAGTGACTCAATCTAAAGAGTCTCAGTTTTTAATTAATTTGCCTTCAATACAGCACTAACAGAACATTTCTCTTTCTGGAGATAGATGCATTAATAAAAAGGGAAAAAAAAAAGGAGAAAGGTCAATAATTTGTGGTTCTTGCTACCGCTTTGCTCCCCAACTTGCGCTACATATAGGAAAGTCAAGCACTGCTATATTAAAGCATAGCAAGTTCTCTTCCAACAGAGCTTGCAATTTTTGGGACTCTTCTCCACTTACAATTGAACTGTTTTGGTAATAGGACAAAGAATATAACCAAAGTAAGGGCAAGAAACAAACCAAATAAAATTATGTCCTACAGAGTGAATCTCTGGTACAAAACCAATATTTACTGTAATTATAAATAATAAATAACTACTTGTTTCTAAATTTGCTATYCATAATGAATAGAAGAAAAGATAAAAACTTCAGAATGTTATACGCATGGGATAGATAGTAAAACCAGATTCACTTCTTGTAAACTGAGTCAAAATTCAAATTATCCCCTACTTCATACTGAGTAGAAATGGCCAGTCAGAATAAAAATCATAGACTTTTTTTTAGATATTTACCAAATATCTGTTGCCATGCAGAGTCTATTTCAACAAGCCACAAGTGATACTATTGGACAAGAAAAAAAAACTACAACCTTTTTCCCTTTCAGGGAGTTTCTTCTCAAGTATCCATATTTTCACAGAGTCATATCAAAACAGAGTTCTTCTAAATTATCTATTAGTATTTAATGAGTATCTTTAGGACGACCATTTTAGCTTCTTGTCAAAAACCACATTGTTGAAAACTCTGAGCATGCATAAACAGCTCCTCTCTCAAGTCACTAAGTCTTCAACCTTTTTCATGTTGAAACTGTCTGGAAAATCATTCATTTATAGACCATTATTTGCCCTGTAACTGCATGTATCCAACATAGAATTATTCCACAGATAGACAAATGCCAGGCTTACATGAAACATTTTGGCAATAGACCTAAAAGCCTTAGCTCTGTGCTTCATCCATGGCTACATTCCCTCTACATCACCAAAGATTTCGTATTATTCAATTTATGCAAAAACATTAGTTAAGGATGAATGTGATATGGATCAAAGCATCTTCACTGGTTTTGAAAGTGGATGCATAGAACGGTTATATGAAGATTAATATGATTTATCTTTGTGAAACTATTTCAGAATATGAGGAAAAAGCAGTTACTACTGAAATATAGCCACTTGGAAGTCACAAAGAAAACAAAAATGTTACAATATTTTTTTCTTGCTTTAATCTTTTATGCCTCAGTTAATAAACCTGTCCTCCCATTGACCTATCATTACATGAGAGCAATAAATTTCTTTAACCAGCAATAACATATGCCATAGCAAATCAAAACACTGTTTGTTGAAGAAATATGCTCTCTCTTTAGCATTTCTTTTCAGATGAATTTTCATTGGTTTGTTTCAGCATTTTCCCCTAGATACTGGTTCATTAATCTCTTGAGAACTGAAGACTTGATAAAATGTTAATAATGCTAATGCTGATAGTACATTATAGTAGATAGGCACACACAAAGTATCATAGAAAGAAAATATACAGAATAGCATATAAATACATAATCTTCCTACTTCTATTATTCTACTGTTTGTTTATCATTGTTGCTTTACTATAATATACAAAGCTTAGCAGTACAGGAACAGTTATATAGATGGCAAAGTAGTTAACCAGGTATATAGTAAGAAAATTTACAGTTTAGCATCCCAGTTACTAAAAAAAAATCTATTTTAAAAGTTTGTTTTCTTATATTAAAACCATTTCCCTGTATTTAGATCTCCAGTGATTTCTTTCATACATGTAACTGTCTCAAGAAAGATTTAAGCAATTATGGAGTAATTTGAATTCAAAGATCTTACACGTTATGTAATTCCCCCCCACATCCCTTTGTCTACCAACAGCAGCAGCTCAAGGAATGCGTATTTTAGTTTCTTTGAGTATCTCTGTTTGGGAAGCATGGTATTCATTTCACAAACTACTTACAGATAAAGCTGAGGCAATTCAATCAAAATAATGTTGGGAATTAACACAGGCACATGTTTAACAGCAATAAATAGCTCAGGTTTGTGTTTTATTTAAAACAAATAAATTGAAACACAGTCTGGCTTAATGAATGGCTCATTAGTGCTTGTGAGATCTGTATCCCCCATTTTGCCACTAATTTATTGAACGATTGTGGCTAAATTGCTTTCACTTTTATTGCTGCTGTTTACCCATCTTTTTCCCTCTTTCTCATTCTTGTCTGTTTAAGACTACAAGGTCTCTTAATGTGGTGTAGTCTGAGTTCTCAAAGCTATAAAGCCTCCAAACTTACATTCTAGTTCTGTAATAATTTGACTTCAGAGAAAAAAACCTCCCATAATTTAATTAATTCCAATTCCCCTTCTCATTTGTCTCGGTCACCTGTTCTTTTAGAATTTTAGAGAAACACTTTAAAAGCTAAATCAGGTCAGTGATCCAGTATACAATACCACATTTCAGTCTCAATAATTATTTTGCCTATCTAAATACATTCTGTAGTGGTATTTGAATATCCTAGTCCTCATTTTCTATCTTGAACTTCTATATAACCGTATAATGAAGTGCTAAACTTTTGTTAATTTCACTATGAGATTCACCAGAGTTATAAATAAGGTATACAAACAGTCATCAATGTATCAGAGATGTTGCCAACATTATATTTCCAAATAAGTTATACGTGATAATCAGAYAGAAATCTATATTTTCAGGGGTTTTAACTAGGAAATTTCCCCAGGTGCTGGGAGGTAATATGTTTGGCTCAAAAACTTTTTCCTAGATCTTCAAAAAGAATTTGTATATTTAGCTCTTATTTTTTATACATCCTATTAGCTGAAGTTTAATGTTTTTATGCACAGGTTAACAATAGTGGACAGTCCTGTTGGATATCATGTCATGAGGAAAGGTGGTTGATATTGTTGCTCTTTATCTATCAATTACAATGTAAGAAGCTGAATGAGGCATTCTGCTGACATTTCTTCTTCATTCAGAAAATCTCTAATTTAGAGCTATTTAAGATACTTATGTTAATGGACATTGCTGGCACAAGAACATATGAATATAAATTATCTATGTTTAAATGGGTAGGTTAGGTTTAGGTTGATCTAACCTAAAATTAGAAGAAATTYTTAATGAGAAGAGCAAGACTTATCTAGAAATGCCTTCCCATAAGACCAGGAATATGGAAACATTTCTAGATTTAAGCAAAGAATTAGGATAAGTTTGTGTGCAACTTYATTTACTGCCAGAATGAGAAGATTCAGGAGCCTACAAGACCCTGCAGTGGACTATATTGCTATATTACTCTAGAGGGTTATATATTCAATGAGCTAAAAAAATGAATTTCCATTTTTGATAGCAACAAAATAGGAGAGAGCATAATTAATATTTATCCTGAGCATGGAGKTTTTTTTCTCATTTTTTTAGTTTGAGTATTTCTAGGATACGCCAGGTTTAGATTTAGGAGAAAATCTGTGGTAGCCTGAGCCAATGAAACTAAACCTCATGCTCACTAGCGAAAGTAGGTTGTTAAATTTAAATAAATTTGCCTTGGATAACGGAGGGCAAAGCATTCTCTTTTTAATTACACTGCTCCTTTAAAGCTACTTATCTAGATAAATCTATTGTAAACTTATGTAGCACATGTCTACAATACGTATTTGGCGTTATAAAATATTCATCATATCGCTTAGCTTTTGCACAGTGATACTGATTAATGCAAACTGAGGTCAAATGTGACCATACACAAGTAGTGTAAAATTCTGTTAACTGATTTACCTGAAAAAGTTCAGAATCTGAAGACCAATTGGTTCAGTTTTAATAAAAGAACACCAGAAATAGTATCTCTCTCAAGATATTATGTTACTGTTTTCTGTACTTGTCATGCATACATTTCTAAAGGACAGAATGATTTCTGTATGCGTAACAGCATGATTCACTGCTAAACTTCTTGACAGCTACTGCTAGTCCATTTCATTGCAAAAAAATAACAATAAAATAATTTTTGACTTCTGTTGATTTCACTTGCACCCTATTGGAAATCAAAAAGTTAATTGCTCTAGTAATTGCAACTTTGATCAATAAGAAAATAAATAAATCTGTCATTTACAAATGTTCTTTATTACACACCAAATTAAGTCATATTGCTGTTCTGGAAAGAGTGGGTCTTTTATTGCAAAGATAAAATAGGTTTTCTTGTAGCTTTCAGATAGTAATTATACTTTAGCATTTAATGTATCACAGCAATTATTTTCAGTTCTGTAAAGTTACCTGTCATTCTTCTGTGAAACACTGGATTACAGCATGAAGGAGGGAAGAATTTTAAATTAGAAGCACGCTCTGTATGATTTAAAAAAAAAAAAAAAAAGAGACAAAAAGTGTTTTTTTTTTCCAAAGAACACTGGACATCACTGAGAAAGGTCTAAAAGGACAATTTTAGAAGCAATAGGGTGAAAGAGAACAAATGAAACATTTATGATGAACATTAGGAATGTTTTACACTGAGATCTGCTAAATTGTAAGTAGTCTCCCTGAGGAAACGGCTGCAGCCCATTCAATAGAAACTGGACAAAACACTTGATAGCATATCGTAACAAACAAGTCTATATTGAACGTAATGATGAAAATGTGTTTGTTCTGTTTTTAAATATCTGAGAAAAAAGGGAGAAAAAAATAGACTCTTGTGGCACACATCAGAGCTTCAAGGATGGATGGAGTAGATTGATCTGCATACCCAGAAATACATAAGCTCTTCCTTTGCACTTCAAAAATGCGTGCTTCAAAATACTCCTGTGCTTGAAGACAAGCAAGAGAGTTGCAGGTCTCAAAAGAATTAATCTCAGCATAACTTTCGTAATTTTATTTTGAGGAATCATTTCAGATGAATGACTTCAAGCATCATTATATTAGATATTTTGTAATACTATCTATACTGCAAAATTTTATCTTTCGGTATAAGTATACACAGACATTAACTTCATCCAGCCATTATACTATACTCTTTAATGTTCTGTTTTCTATCACAGAAATTTACACTAAAAATAAACTTTAAAAAATCTCGAATTACAAAACTACTAAAGTGACACTTGAAAATCAACTTTCTAACTGTAAGTTTCCATTCTGTGGTAGGTAGGTTCTACTAAAAGAAAGGACAGAAGGCTAGATTCAAATATTCCTTTCAAGAAAGTGAGTGTTCTTTCATTGTGTGTTGTTTCTAATAGAACCGCAATAAGTGCGTGAAGAATACATGCCACTACAACATTATTATACTTCAGGGAAGATAGCCCTCTAACATGAATGATAATTTCTCTGGTAGTGATTTTCACTGACCCTGAGGGATGGTTTTCTTTTAATTGCACCTCATGAGCTAGCTAGAATATCAGTACTCTCATTTCCACACAAATTAGCTCTTGTATAACTAGAATCCTGAAGGGATGAGAGAAAGCATAAACCAGCTCCAATTTCCACATCACCAGAGGTAGCAGAAAACAGCACTTTCATTTAGGAAAGATTTTTTTAAATTATAATTTTACTGTAAAATAGTAGAAAGCAACTTTAATGGATAATTTCTCATGGGCACATTCTCAAATTTGTATGCAAAGAAGAAAAAAGGAAAAGGAAAGGTGAATGCACGTAGAGTTTCTTATTTTTAAATGCATTTATATGTTGCTGGATGACATTTTACTGCCCCTTCAAAGCAAGGGATTTATTTCTATCATTGCCCTAGTGGAGGGTTACTAACAGAACCAGCCATATGCTCAGATGAAGATGACTGTTTTTATTCCGGTGAAGCTGCTCTAAAATAGACCAGCTAAGGATGTGATTCTGATCCCGAATCCATCAAAATCAGTGAGACAGCACTGATTTTTGAGTTATAATATAGAATTAAATGTCTTGCCTAAAATCACACAGAATATGTATGGTAGCCAAGGTCTGAATCCGAGTAATTTAAACTTTACATCAGCATCATTAGCATCAAATTTAAGATTACTACTTTTTTTTTTTTACTTTGCATAAAGATCAGGCAAAATCACAATCACTAAAGAACAAAGCAAAAGCTCACGCTGATCTCTCTTCATGTTTCTGGGGAGTGAAGTTAAACCATAATTAAAACCATGAAAACTCTGTAAAGACATATGAACTCAGACACAAAAGTATCCTGAAATACAAGGGAATTCAGGTAGGAAATCAAGACAAATTGTCCCAGAGACAAACATCTTCAGATCACTTCTTGTAAAGGATTTAAACTGCATACAGTAGAATTTTTTTTGCCTACTTCAGCAGTGGCTTCAATGTGAAGGTACCTATCAAAGATGTTAATCCTGTGGGATGATAACTGTCTTGTTTTTTTAATCAAGGGTATGGAACTTCAAATGTTGGGTGACTCTTGGAAAGCACGTTTAGCTCTGGACTTTAGCATAATTTTTTCTATTGCTTTAGGATTGCATGTACTACTACTGTGATTCTGACGTTTATAGTCAACTTTCAAATCATGCACTCATACTCTAAAATAATCTCTGTATTTCCAGGATTTGCTGAATCCTTTTTAAATTTGGTTATGTCTAACTTACACTGGATTTCTATAAATAAGAGCATGAAATCTCCTATAATTGAACTAAACACAGTCTCCTCCTCTATTTGATCATTTTAGCTCCTTGTTTTTGTTAGAGCCTATGAAACAGAAACCACTGATCTTGACGTTTGACTAAAAATACTTCTCTCAGCAGCAGCTGTCGGCTATTAGTTCTGTGCTCATCAAATACTTTAGCAACATTGTCTTTAAACTTATTTAGCTTTCCAAACCCCTTACTGGTATTTGCAGTACTATCTGGACACCATTATACAGAAAGTCTCTCAGGTTTTTTAAGTTCTGATACAAATACTGCAATACAGTTTACCATATCAAAAACGTAGTGGCATCTCCTAGGTATTAGTCTATACATGTTAATGAGGATCCTGGTTCTGCAGTGATCTGTTGTAAAATTTCCTACCTTGGTTTCTCTGCTGAACGTGTAACTTTTGCCATGCTTAATTATGTTTTGTTTTCATTTACTTTTAGCTTAAGCATTATTGAAATATTCCCAAAATTTGGGTGAGAGAAAAACAGGTAAACAAAGATTGGTGGGGAAAAAAAAATCATACTATGAATGAATAAAAGCAAAGGATTATTGTAAAGACTTTTGCAAATTCACCTATGCCTGCTAACTGTTTATGGAAAACTGAAGATTTTGAATGAGTGTGATTCAAGCTTTGGAGAAAATAAGAACATCTGTGCATATATATTTGATAGCTAATGACTCAACTGGAAAAACAGATGTTTAAATGATTGTGTGTATGAAACACTGCATTAGCAAATAAGATTAGAGGTCTCGCTCTGTTTGAAGCAGACTTACCAGCTAAAATATTCTTCACTGACATAAACAGGGATAAAATTGCAATCAAACTGTATGTCTTCAACTTACTAGATTTTAGAAAAATTGGTGACATGAAGCCACCTATCCAGTAGATAAAACTTTCAGGCTAAGTATATATAGCAGAGAAAGTGAGTATGAATTTATTCCAGAACACAAGTCAGATTACACTGGTGAAGAATGGAGTCCCTATCCACTTGTGTAGTGACTTGTGCAAGTCCTCAGGCATGATAATGTGATATAAAAACTTGTCATGTAACATTCTTCATTTATAATGAAAAGCAAGAAAATGAAAAACAAAACTTGGTCCTAATAGAGTAATGTATTTAATGCGCTTTTTTGGAATAGTATTCATCTGTGATATGACATCCATCTACGATATCATCAATGACATTTTTGATACAAGAGGCATGAAAGTACATTTCCTGCCTTCAGCAAACTTTGGCTCAGGCTCATTCTCAGCCTGAGATGGTGTCTTTGCAATTAGCACCCTTTGATGTGTGTTTTTCTTCCATGAATAAATCTGGGCCTTTACAGTTTAATTACATGCCCTGGGTAGCACACCTAAGACATTTTTCATAGTGTTCATTTATGACGTTTGGCAGTAGCAGTACTACTACACAGCAGATTTGTGTGGAGTCAGGTAGTACCCCTTCTGAATAGGAATCATTACATGTTTGGGTACTACTAGGGCAGATGTCTTTTGGGAGCATTGATACCTCTCTTATTTGAACATTTTTCAAATTCCTTAGCTTCAGGGACACTTACAGAAAACCTCTTATGTGAGCTGCAAACTCTGCAGTTCAAGCAAATTCTGAATCATTGCCCCCAGCTGTCCATTTCAATAACTCAGTAAGACTGAACGCACACACACACACAAAAGGCTGTCATTGACTATCCGGGAAAGGGTTAACTTGACTGGTCCCACAAAACTCAATAGCTGGCAGAAGACTTAAGAGGAAGGATGGGCTTTGGTCTCTCTTCTTATTTTAATTAAAATAAAAAAAAATCACAGAATATCTTCCCTTCCTTCAAAGAACTTATCAAATTAATGAAATTACGATTACTTCCATGCATTCTACAGTTTCTTTCTTTACACCGATTTAATTTTTTTTCTTTAAAATGGATCCTTTAAAAATCAAGTACACACCTCTCCTGTGCAGAATATGCTTATTAAAAGTCAAGCTATCTAAAACACCTCATATAGCTCAAAATTTCAGAACGCCCTATGTCTGAAGAGGTACATTTATCAGAGCTGAATGCTCCATTGATCTCTGTGCAGAAGACACAAAAGAAATTAAATGTCAGTTACTTAGAAACTGGAATTGATCAACCTCATATACAATTATACTTTGAAAACAGAAATAGGAATAAAGCACACCTTTGACATTAGGTTTTGGACTGCAAAGCGGCTTATAATTAATAATGGAATTTTCTTTAAAAGCTGGTTTCATATGGCATAGAGAAGAACAGACATACTAGATTAGGAGTCCTGTTAGCTCAACACTATCTCCAAAAAAAGACGGGCCTCTGCAGGTAATGATCTATCTTGTTAAGGACCATCAAACTTCATTTGCTTTGGATCTACTATTAGCTAGTTTTATTTTATGCCTCTTGTTTTTTGCATCTGAAAGGAAAGTAAGAGTGGTATCCTATTCACCTTCTCATCCTTCTATTGCTAAAAAAAAAAAAAGGTGCATATGCTATCCAGACTAATCCATCTTGGTAGTATGGATTAAATGCATTTAAATTTTAATTTAAATCTGTGGTGCTGTTTCAGAGTATTTGTGCTTATTCATCCCTCTACAGGCATGACCTTGTCCATGAAATACATAGAGGAAAACTTACAGAAATTCACTGATGAGAAAAACTTACAGAAATTCATTGCTAAGGTTACCTTATGTCATAGCTCATTTCTGTAAGCCAAGCTTTGCTGTCTGTGATAATGAGAAAAGAGGCTTGCAGTTTGTAGGGAATACCATTTCCTTCAGCAGCTCCCAAGAGTAGTGCTGTATTGAGGAAAGGTAAAGCTCCTTCAACAGTTTCAGGTAATCTCAGCCGTTTTTGGTAGAAGATAAATTTTGTCACATTTACTAGAATAAAAGGGAAGTTTTCTCATGTTTTTCAGTTTTTTTGTCAGAGATTAATCTGTGGAAGTAAGGGAGAGAGACAAGCAAAATCTGAGTSACACAGTGAGAGAGAGGCTTGCAAGGGAGCTGAAAGTAATCTCCAATTTAAGGTTCCTGTGCCTTTTTTTTTATACAGATCCAATGTGAAATGGCAGCTTCAGGAAGCATTAGAAGATCCGTATAGCTCAGGCCCACGTACAGTTTTCCATTTCAGTGTATGACTGGCTTATATACATTTTTGCATCTTAAATCCACTTCATTCAATCGCTTAGAGTTATATCTAATTCTAGGCAGATCTCCACTAAAGTTGTTAATAGCATTGTACACATGGCTGCATACTTGATGAATAGGAAGGCTTTCCATGGAAGAGAGAACTGACTTCGCTTCAAATGTTATTGTAATAATATATCTTCATCATAAATCATATTTCACTGACAGGAGAGGTGGTAGAAGTCTTGTGGAAGACCCACTCTAGGGGGTCTCTTGTACCTAGAGACAAAAAAAAAAAMCCACCACCCACCCACACACGTCTTTGATATACAGAAATATTTTCAAAGATATTGAAACTGAGTACTTGAGAGCGCTATTTTTTACTTTTTGTCTTTCAAAGTAGGTGAATGTCTTATTTTTATTGCCACTGGCTATCCAAAAGGACATCTGGCGTGCTCAGATGCCAATGCAATCAGACAGTGCTCTCAAAGGAGAGATGCTAGCTGTCTCTTCCTGTGATGTAGTGTGGGAAATGGAAACAAACTTGTTTTCTAATTCTTTTCAGAAATAATGTATTTTCTGGCATGGTGTCAGAAGCAGTATGATTTGAGACATCAGCATCTTTATTCAGAACATAACCAAGAAGTTAGTTTTATTTTGGATATATTCATATAAATGTAAGGATTCAGCTTGAGAATTATAATATATATTACTTAATTCCCATTTTATGCATTTAGATAGCAGCGTAAAAGATTAGTGAAAGAAGACTGAAAAGAGGTTAATTTACTATACGCACAGCTTGGATTGCTAACAATAAATGTGATTGATGAGGACCAGCTCATAAAGAAGCAGAGCTACAGTCAGCATAGCCCTTATGAATTRACTTTCAGTTTCTTCCAAGAGGGAAATAGTTTTTGTGTCCTACTTCAGCCAGTTGGACTCTGAAAGCTTTATGATAGAAGTCTTTCACGCACTGACTTTATTTTTCTTCACATATTCTTGTTTCCACTCAAACGGTTGTTTATAAAAAAAAAACTGAAAAAAGATTTAAAAAACAGTTGAGAGATTCATTAAGGTACATAAATTAATTTTTAACTCCACGCCCATTTCTTGAGAGTACTGAACTGCAAATATTATAATTAGGCAATAATCTGTGTGAAAGTCATAAGAAACTTAAAACATAAATAACAATAGCCACATGACAGTTCAGAACTTTATTACAATGGATGTGCCTAAAGATGCCATCCCTAAGGAACAGCTGCATTCTGACCTAGGAATCTTTAGGAAAGCATCTTCTCCTTGGATTCTGCCAAAGAGCACTTGGCAGGGAACAGGAGGACTGAAAACGTAAATCTGCACTTCATTTTTCCATTCTCCAGACCTCTATGTTCTCCACAGACTAGTTCAGACTCCAGTAGTTAGTGTTGACCTGTTAAGAAGAGTTATAAAACTCTCTAGGAACTGTTGAAATTCAAGAACCTTTTCTCCTGCGTCAACAACATCATAGTCTGTAGAGAAGCAAGAGAGCCATCCCTGTCAACTTGTGATTTATTCATGCCAAGGAAAGCCATTCTCCAGTAATAGCTCTATACACATTGCACCCCCCCCAACCCCAGTTAGTATAAGCAGAACAAAATAAAAATACAAACAGAGTACCATCAGCTGAAAGCACAGGCCAAGAACCAGATGGTTATTTAAAAATAAGTATGAAGGCAAAAGCAAATGATTTTATTAAAAATCATTAAAATAATATGATCAGGGTAATTACTTGCACATATTTGTAAATAACTACAGTAATCATGCATTTTACTTGCAGGATGATACCTCCATTCTATTTGTAGTCTTTCTGTTTTTGCTGATTTTACATGCTAATACTTGAGATGTTTTGCAAATGCCTGCAGAATGTCCTCCATAGGTAAAGCTATATTTATTCCATTCTTTATTTTGGTACAGCATATACAGAACTGCACAACTGACTAGAAGCACAGTAATTATATTTCATTGTCTTTCTTTAGCTTCTTCTGAAGTCTCTGATTTTGAATTATGTTATTGAACGAATACCCTGAATCATGACTGCATTATGTGCACTAAAACCAGACAAAGTACAAATGTAGCACGAGATTTCCCCTATTACTAACAAAAAGTCAGAGACTAAGGCAATAAACTGATAGCCCAGATTTTTCTATTATGGTAATAAGATATACCTTTTATTTCCCCACCAGTCCCTAAAATGCAACTTACAGCCTTAAGCTGATACTGCAGCACAGAGCCTCAGAGTAGTGATTTCAGCAGGTACAGCTACATGCTAAGTTACAGGTATGTCACAAGTAATTGCATATGAGCTATCTGAGATAAAGCCAGCATTAGCACAGCCAATATTAGCACAGCAGTAGCCTAAGGCAATACATTGGCTGATGGCTTGGACACAAGAGCTGCAACAGCATTCCTAGAGCAGTCTTTTATTAGGGTGATCCTAATACCAGTTCAGACTTTAAGGTAAGAGATGCGAAAGAAATGGAAAAAAGTTTGAGACATCAATTTTTCTTGTCAATCCACTGAACATAACTCTACCAATGGGTTTGGCATCAAAACAGATTGAGAAAAGAAAATACGGTGTTTACCAACACCACAACAGGGCTCTGTGAAGCAAGAATACAGGCACAACATGGTGAATAAATATAGAAACCTGAGTTTACCTTTAAGCAGTTGCTCTAACAAGTTAGACTAGACCTACTTGAAAGCTGAACAAGGATAAAAATTGATTTTGTATAAACAGAAACAAATAGGAACCTGAATGGATGTACCAAGCTAAAGTGCACCCTTTTAAAACGGTGGAAAAAACCGTTGACTACTATTACACTATCCAGAGAACAATCTACAAAGAGTCAGACAGGAAGACTCTGGGGTTTGGCTCCAGAGAAAACCACAAGATTATAAAAATGGATTGCAGCAATCGTTCAACTTTAATGAAAGACGTAGAAGTAACATCATCAAAAACCTGAAAGACCAGCTTTCACGACAGGGGATGAGAATGTGTAGTGAAATATTTACAGACTTTCTAAAAGGGACATACATTGTGTACAGCAAGACTGAACAATATTGCTGACAGACCATGAAGATTAAATTCTAGCACTGAAAATGAAGCACTCGGTAACATTTTTTTCTGGCACAGTTAGGGAGGCCAGGAGCTGCTGTTTAGCAGAGGCCCAGAACAACAGCATAGCTGGTACAGATTCTGGTGGAAATGTGTATGTGCCAATTTGACGGCTCAGAGAAGTATTTTATACTAGCATTTTTATGGATTAGTGTGTGCAAACTGTTTGCGTTGTCCTGGGCTTCTGGGAAAAGTGGTATAGAATTAAAAAAGCTACAAGCCTGAGTAAAGCTGTAAGAAGTTGGCTTCATCTGCAACACACATGCCTACAAGTACTGAAACACTGCACTAAACTGGCTCATCATCGCAACCATGCAATTCTTCTCCATTTTGCAGATTTGTTTATTTGTTTTAAGGCAGCCGCAGGTTTACTCTGTAAGTTTACCAAGTTATAGTCTGTGCCATTTCAGGGAAAACTTCATTCTTCTCTGCCATAAGAGCTGCAAAACTTCTAAAATTTTAAATGCCTTCTGCTACGAAGAGATATTACATTAGTTTGAACTGCTGACAGAACATATAAAACCCCCCACATTTTCCATGTCACAAAAAAACTTTTCAACAACAGACAAGTTTCTATTACTGGAATAGGTCAGACTCCTGAGAAATCTACAGAAGGAGCAGGGAACAAGACAGATTGGTGGCTATAATAAAAATACAGTACTAACACAGCAAATTCACCCATGTATCAGTAGAGCAATTGCTTTCCCAATAGATTTATATTATTTCTGAAAATGTATCAGCCTGTGATATTCTTAACTGTGTTTGTTTAAATAAGTACATAGGCAGATATAGCATTCATTCCAGTTATCCGAAAACGGTACCAGAATTAAAACAAGAAATGAAACATCTCTTAAGTCCATAGTCAAGAGAGCAGTACTCACACAGTTAAGTTTTTGGGTAAAAAAACCCAAACAACCCATCAAATTACAAGGGAAAATTTCTGTTGACTAATGCAGGAGTTGGACAAGAAAAATGTAACAAAAATACTCCAATGTGCTGTCTTTATTCTTTCCCGAGATTGTGAAAACAGCCTTTTCAGGAGGTTACAAAAGGTTGTGTTCACACTGTCTGTCTGAAGGGCAAGGCTTGACGTGTGAGCCAGCTCTCACTTTCAAGCTGAACTTTTCCCATGAAGCTAGTGAAAGTGTGTGTCCAAGTCTAGCCTAAGCACACAGAACATACAGGTTTCTGAGATTAGGATTGGCACATGAATTCAAACCTAAACAACATGGCAAAATAAAAATAATTTTCATTTTTTACATACATAACATACGCAAATATCTATGTGCAGAAAACACACTATTTGAAGCATATAATGATGTTTGTGATAACTAAAAGACAATTTATGATTTAAAAAAGACAGATTATAATAACAAAAAGCATTGTCTCAGCCTTTGTTATTCACCTCCAAGCACCTAAACTGCAAAACATAGGAAACATAGGTTTTAAAACTATTTCAATAACAGCAAAACGTATATACCAGTTCAAATGCCAGAATCCCTGCCGGTATGACCTCTGAGCCCCAAAACACTAGCCCCGTGCAACAATACTGATTTTTTAATCCCATAAACTTCATTATTATTTTCATTGTTGACCCTTAAAGTTAATTAAGAAAATGACCCTTTCAATCTTGGTTGCATTCTGAAAAAAACATTTAACTTTAACCATTTATATACAAAGATTAAAATATGGTTTTTATACTAAAATTGCATGATTGCAGATTCAGCCCTGTGTTGTGTGCAAGCAAATCTCTCACTGAAGCAAGTCTCAGTTTATTTGGCAGCAAAAGTTAGACAGGATCATGCCCACATTGCTTTTGGAAATGATTCTACAATCTTCCTGCATGAAATAAATGAGAACTCATATGTTTCTCTTTGTATTGGTCTATTTTTTTCTCACTTTGCTCACAAAATAGGACCATGCAGGCAAGTTGGATGATATATCGCTGCACTTAAGCTTTCAAAATTCTTTGCAATTTTTTTCTTCAGTTTTAAAGAGCAGATTTTTCTCCCAGATACGTGTTTGCAGCTTTCCCAGAAGTTGTAAAAGTCACATGCTTGTAACAGAGGTAAAAAGTTTTTGCTATAGAGTATAAGCATACGGAAGAGTTTGTGTATATTTTGGAAATTTTAGATGCCTGTGTACAACTATAGTTTGTGACACTGGTGCAATATGCTGTGTGGAAATTCTGTGGTTAACTGTGCCAGATATTGTAAAGTCAGTCTGAACTCATTCACAAATAAATATACTCATTAGTTTAAAAAAATATCCCTTCAATTTGGAATCAGATTTCTATTCCATGCAGTTTTCCAGATAAATCACAGCATTTCCACATAGTATTTTTGACAGAAATAGAAGTATGAAGTAGGCACAATAAAAAATAGAGTTATACACCAAACTTCAAGTTGGAAAATGAGACTATTTGCAAATAAAGCACACAAAACTGACCTTTTTGACCTTAGATGAACTCAAACATAAGCCCCTTTTCTGCAACTTTGAGAGCTAAGAAAAATCTTTAAGGCAAATACCTTATAATAATAAAAACCTCTTTTCCAACCTTCTTTTTGAATGAACTGCTGGCATGTTCCTCTGCTGTACTAGTTCCTTATCTGCTGAATCCCAATTTTCTGAACAATATCTGAGGTTTCTCAAGCAGTTCAGAAAGCTGAAAATGAGAGGAGAATTTAATGTTCTTGTCATCACAGTGAATGAGAAGTGCCTCACAATGCAGTAATATATAGCTCTTACTTTACTACATATCCCATAACTCTGAGTCTCTGATGGCTTTAAAAATCAGCAGGGACCTTAAACTGGCATGTGTTACTAGGTGTCACATTTAATGCATGTGCAGTCACATTCCAGACAAATAGCTATACTCAAGAAACAAGCCTATAATTCTTCTGAACAGAAGTGTCTGAATCTGAACTTACAGTCCACCTTGGACAGCAGAAGAGGTATTCCTTGGAAAGATTGTCTATACAGTCCATCACTTTTGTTTAGACATTCAACCTTTCTACAGAACCTTAGATCTTGCTCTTTGCTGGGAACTCAGTGCAATACCAAGGGCAAGATTCTGATTTCTATGGCACAGTATTGCTGCGCTGTAAACAGAACTAATCATCCAAATTTTTCAATTAGTCTAACTACATTATGGCCACATTCCAACACAACAATCAGATAAATTCAGCAAGCAACAGGAAGCTGGGCCAGATGCAAGCCCAGTGCAAAAAACCAACAGCTCCAGTTTGTTCAGTTTGAATCTCAGGCAAACCTTGAACTAGGGTTTCGTGTCAAGTGCTATGTAACAGCTAAGGGACGCTGTGGGGGATGTCCTCCCACCCTAAACAGGAAACTTCCAGTATGTTCCTAGACAAACGGGACGGGGGAATYAACCTTCTGAAAACCAACCATTTGGCAACTTTTCCTAAAAACAAAACAAAAATATTTGTTCCCTGAAAGATAACGGAGCCACTTTCTGTGCTACCTGATTGCATGTATCCATTCCGTTTGTGCTGTTAATTCTGCAGTACCTTGGAGAACTGGCAAATACCGGGTGGGAGATGACTAAAGAGTTATTATATAATATCTCCACCCTATGTGATAYTTCCCAAAGTTGCACTAAATCGCAGGGTTGATTGCCAAGCCTGAAAGACAATAACTTTTTTAACAGCTTAAAGTAGATTGAAAGCTTTTATGGCTGAGCTATAGCAAGAAAACAGCAAAACTGTATAATTTGTTAGCAAACCAGGTCAGAGTAATATTTCTTTTGTTAAAAGATGCATTCTAGTTCCCCAAGACATGATTAAAAAAATTCTATAATCTCTGAGTACTCATTAGGTAAGTTAAAGTAAAAGTAAGTTTAAACTTAGTTGTATTACATTTAAGATCTGTAGCCTTTCATATAACCATTCCCACTTTATGGTTCTAGATATAATTTCTCACACACACAGCACAAAGAATACCTTTGAAATAAAAAGTTCCCAAGTRAGGTTTAATGCTTTCAGAACTCAGTTGCTTATAGACTGATTTTCAGTGGTGCGCAACACATGACGTTTTCACTGTAATTGGTATAAGCACAGGACCGGTGAATCAGATCATTAAATCTCATTGGTGGTAATCAAGGAAAATTCTAATCTACTTCTGTCTAAGAAAAGAATTATCAGTTTACTTTTCTCTGTGTTTCTCTAAAGGGACATTAAGATGTTACTTACTGATAATTCTGGTACAAAAAGGGGAAAAGCATATTGACACTTATTCCAGCAAATCAATATACCTGATATCCTCAATGTATGAAGTCTTAAKATTTACCAGTTTATTTGTAGTTTCTTAAAAAGTAATTGTTTTCCCTGTGTACTCAGATATGGTGCTATGAAACAAAGCTGTATCTGTGAATGTACTCACTAATTCAATATCCCATATATTCATTTTTATTTGGCTAATTCACAGTAAGCATACACCATTCCTTTACTGACAGATAATATTATTAAATRTTTAGCTCACATAGTAGATAATTGGAGCATTTCTCCTGTAAATGTTAATTTAGTCATGCTGGTAATTCATGCTGATCCACATGAGAAAAACTGCAACTAAATTCACACTCTAAGCCACAGGAATCAGCAGCTGAATCAGAAAAGAAAATTGTTATCTAACCCACACAGTTGTGGAGAGATRGAACACAGGCACCTAAACAATTGGTCATATTGGCTTTATCCACATTTTTATTTTTTATGCACTTCCACTTGGGATGCACAGTACATTGTTGGACTGTATCATGTCATTTCCTTTTTCAAATTCTAACTATTAAAAAAWTAGTATATTCCTTAAATTGAAAGTTGACTTGGGCATCTTAAATTGAAGAAGTTTGGGGACTKATTCATAATTCCACATATGACCATGTTTCATCCAACTTGTCATGCATGGAGCATGCATACGATAGCAAAGACTTCATGTGCTATTGACCCATGACAAACTCAACCTGCTACCTAGAAAAAAATCGCTATAACAATATGCGATTTCTTAAGTGATCTGGTTTTCGTTAATACTTCGTAACAAACCAATCTCAGATTCTCCTACTTCAGTTCCACATTTACKCAATCTCTTTAGGGTACCTGTGTTATAATATAGCTTAAATACAGCTCAGAAAGCTGTGTCTAACTAGTATTAGAAAATGGAATGGATTTTAATTCTATAAAGCTGCAAAACAAAAAAATTCAGCCTACACACAGTCTAACATGCTCTCTATGGCATGGATGAATTTGAATGTTGTATACTGGGAACTGACATCCCATTCCCTCCCCTCAGCATGTTGCCTTTTTTATATTCGACTGTAATAAATGCAACAAGCAAAACAAATACAAGAAGAACACTCCAGCCATTTTTCTCCATAATATGAAAGTAAATCTTTATCTGTTCAGCGTATTTTTTTTTTAAACTAGATGCATAACAGATTAAGCAGGTGCCATAGTCTCTCTGCAAGAGCTAATASCTCCTGACAAGTGAGGCAGCAAAGTCTCTTCACCTGATACACATTTTCATGGTAGTTGAACAGGCAACTGCAGTTTCATGATTTGTTCAATTTTCATATTATATTATTCAGGAAGAATATCAATACTACATGTATTAACATCTATAGATTAAATAGTTTTTCCTAATTCTCATAGCTTATAGAAAAACAATATTGATATTTGAGCTATTTTACTACAGTTTCCACTAAAAATAATTTTGACATGAGGACTGTGGCAAATCCTAGAAAACTCAGCAGAATATATGATCCTGCTTTCTATATGAGGCTGGTGGAAATATGCTTGGATTCACTAAGATCTGTGGAGTTACACTGACATATAGCAGCAAAAGACTGACACTTAGGTGGTGAGAAGTGGAATTAAGAAAATACAAAACAAAAATTTTCCTACAACTCTTCARTCAGTAACGCCATCTATAACTTGACTATGAGTTGGTATATATTTTGCTATATATTATTTGGAAGTGTCCATTATACTCTCCTGCTGTTTAGACASTGGGAATACATGTAAATGACTGAGTGAAGACATGGCTTAACAGCACTACTTTTCATAAAGATATTGTGAACACTGTGTGTTGCTAGTTAGATGTCCCTCTGTGCATAAATGTTACAAAACAGAAGATAAACTCCTGTTCCTCACTTGATTCCCCACTGTTGAATAGAAAACAGTTCAGTGTTAATTTGGGCTTCTTTCAGAATGAAAGAAAAAACAAAACATTTTTTAATTGTTTGGTCATCTGCCCTGTGGATGGTTTCTTTATCCTTTTCACACACATTCTGCAATCATGGTTTATGAACACTACTAATCAACACAACTACCATCTACCATTTTACTTTCATCAGGAGGTTGGTATACTGGGATTGTATAATCTTGTTTATGTATTGATTTTTTTCTTGAAGTAAACATCATTCTATCAATCAATCATGAACGTGACTTTTCAAATTTAAATAACTGCAGTCATTAATGAAAAAGTAATGCATGATAGTAATTTAAAGGGAACACAAATGGATGTTTGAATATTTATGTACCTCTCTGAACTAGAAAGTGATGATACAGCACTCATTGTCAGAGATTTTTTATTTAATTTGTGGATTTTTTAAGTTACGATTCACCAGATTAAAAACCAATAGTAAAGAATAAAACAAACAGCTGCAACTACAATATTTTGTAGCCACTTCAGCTTGAATCTCCCTAACATGTATGTGAGATCACATCCACAACTTATAAATTACATAAAACATTACATAAAAAAAAAATATGTGAGAAGCTGTGCAGTTGTGCAGGGGGAAGAACAGAGGGACAGRCAGTGCTTAGGAGGGCATGAATTACTTAACAACAGATTTTCATTTGAAAAACAGCGGGTGCCAAAGGGTAATAAAAATTGCGTAGAAAGCTGAAATGAATACAAATGCTGTGAATATACTGGAARTGTCTGGCAGTTCTGTTCTGCAATGAGTCTACTTGACAAACATTGCTCTGCAGCTAGCATAAACTATTCATTGCAATTAAA
Organism: Oceanodroma leucorhoa; assembly: GCA_030449065.1. Taxonomy (NCBI): domain Eukaryota; kingdom Metazoa; phylum Chordata; class Aves; order Procellariiformes; genus Oceanodroma; species Oceanodroma leucorhoa. The sequence continues at coordinate 24,745,966 of JASVER010000003.1, read as the reverse complement.
TATTTAGCTCTGCCATATCTGAGTTACGGGCCTTTGTGAGCCCACCTTTTAGTAAATTGCCAGTAGTTCTAAAGCGATACCACAATATCATTAATCTACTATGGGCAGGTGGTGCCCCCATCACAATCTGAGTTTTGCAATGTGCAGCAGAATRCTCACAAAAGATGTTTTATGGTTTCAAGATTTAGGTTATCTTTGAACTGTATTACCACCGTGCACAAAATACGACATCTTTAGAAAGCCAGATTATAAAGATGGATGCACTTTAAGGTCAACTGAAAATGTTTCACTGCAGTGGCATATGTTTAAGCCTCTTAGATAAATAAGCAACAGYTCAAAGCAAATATGGTTAAAYGAACAGCTCTGGAATGAGATCTACTTCRGAATATGAGAGAAGTATTAATGTGCTGGGAGACATAGCACTCTCCATGTGTTTAATACTATATATGTCAAAGTATGACAACATATATGTCAAAATACCATATGTGTCAGACAACTCGGATAGTATCAAAATCTGTAAGCAGAGATTGTGTTGGATAAGACAGCTAAAAAGACATTTGATTTGTTTTAGCTAGAAAATTCTTAATTTCTGTGAAAAAGAGAATGCACAAAAGTCTGTTTAAAACAGAAAAGCTGTAATGCATAACTAAAGGAAAATCAGTGTTTGTAAGCTGTAAGTGTATAAAAACAGCAATATATTCAGGGAAAAGGCATTCCCTTGTTTTCCTCTTTCTGAAGAAAAGTAAAGTTTCCTACACAAAGCAAGTGTGGGATTTAATCATGAAATGAGGAGAAATAAATGGAAAAATATTTGTTACAACTTTTGCATACAGCAAAGTCAGCTATCTTCAGTTTTAAAGGACTGTGATTGACTTGCTTTGACTCTATTACAAGTGTGTTAATTGTTCCTTTTGGAAGTGGAACTGCCTTTTTTGACAAAAAAGTAAAATAGCTTTTGCATGTTTTATACTACTGTTGCTCTAAAAATCCCCAGCAAACTATTTCTCTTTTTGATACTCTGAATTGACATGGGGATCCAAAAAAGTATACATATTACAGCAATTAATAATTACAGATAGTTCTACCCAAGCACAGCTGTCAGAACTGCAATTCCCTCTGTGGAGATTAAGGAAAAATATATGAGTTAGGCCTGCARAAATTAAAATTATTTTAATAATTAAACAGTTACAGTGATAAAATGTAGAACTAAGTTATGTTCTACAGTTGCAAGACATAAGAACAAGTCATAAATATACCTATATTAATTCCCTATTTCTTTTTTAGTCTAAAATAGTTTAAAAGACATAGAAGTAATTGCCTTAAGGAGAATGTATGCATGAAAGAATGCATTACTTAGGTCATGAAATTCATTTCTACAAATTTGTATGCTGATGATATTAGATGTAAGAGTCAATCTCAGCTGGAAAACRGAGGTCAACTTTCCTGGCATGAGTTTCATACTTTTATTTTTCTATCCAATCTACAATAAATATAGTCTTGCATGACCAGCCTTTAGTAATCTGCTTTTCATCGCCTACCTCAAAGCCTTTAATTTTTTTTTTTTCTTGGAGTGTTTGTTATAGTCTTAGAGGTTTCTAAGTTGAAACAACAGATCAATAGTTTCCTACCCCAGTATATTTGTCAGCTACCTTTTATCTAATACTACATCCAGTTTGAAAGATTTATTAATTTTTTTTTTTCAAAGAGCAGTTTCATTGCAATTTCAGTATTCTAGAATGGAAATTGTCTATCTCCCCTTCATCCTTATTATGACTGAATTAATTTCCATTTTCTTCAGATATGGTTATTTCCATTTCCACTAGTTATCCTGTTTCAATCCTCGTGCTCCATGTTATCACCCTTACTGAAAACTGAATTAATGTATTCCTTTAGTTCAGGAGCAATATCTTGATCAGCTCTAATCTCATCCTCATTGCCAAAGCACGGAGACACYATTTTATCTTATGACTAAAAGACCATTTTTATCAGTTTTGATTTCCCTCCTAAAATATAATTGTTTTTGTCTTTTGACAACTATTGCTTAAGTCTGATAGTCCCTTGTCTTTAAAATATAGCTTTCTGGGACATATCTTTCTCTGTAGGCTGCTTGTTTTTTTCCTAATATCCTTTCCCACCCACTCCTTGACTATAATACAAAAATATATTATTATCAATGTTATGCTCCCACTACAAATATTTGCTACGTGTCACTCATAACAGTTGCCAATGACTAAGATTCTTGACCGAATAATTGAATTATTTTAAAACAGAAAAAATAGGAATATGTARAATGCACTCCCTGAAATAATAGCAAAACAAAAATAAAGGAATGATACCACCATATCATCCATCACAAAAGATTATCATCATTCAGATGACATATTTTTGAATGAATACAGAGGTATAAAACATCCAGCGCTCAGTTCTTGGCTACATTTGGCAGGTTCAGTAATGAAAACTCTTTTGAATAAAAGTGCAACTTTTATTAAATAATGTTTTCTGGTTTTACAAACATAATTTCTCTGAACTTTTTCACTTTATAGCAAAATACTATTCATATTAAAGTTGCTGAAAGAAAGTCTTAGAAGCTATTTTCTCTGAACTGGAGTGATTAAAAAGAAACCAAAAAAACCCACCAAACTACTACAATCAGCATTGTAATGTATCGTCTTTCTTTGTTGCTTGTCTTTCCTTTAGACRTAAGGCAGCAGAAAATAACTTTGCTAAGTAGGAAGTTGTTAAAATAATAATAATTATAAAAATAACTACAGAGTTTTTATTTAGGACTTTATATTTTCCTCCAAAATAAAGCATTTTTACAACTCTTGTTCTACACATTTAATCTGACTTCTGAAAAGAAAATAGCAACTTRCATGGACAAGAATTTATCAAGAGATAAGGACAAATGTTTGTATACCTTTTTTCCCCCTCTGTGCTAGCTCAAATAGTATCTTCAGACTAAACAACTCCTCTTTTTCCCTGCATCAGGATAAAGACAGTGTATTGCTCCAATCTAAAAGGAAAGAAACTTTTCCTAATCTTCCAGAGGAATTGTTATCTTATATTACATTAAATAGAAAAACTCTCTTTTACAAAACAAGAATTCTTGCGCAGGAGCTGTGTAGCTAAGGTCTCGTTTAAGGAACACAAACAGAATCTCCTGACACTTGAAAGATAATAAAGATGTTGAGGCAATGGGTCTATTGCATGTAAAATGAGAAAACTCTACTTTTTATCACGATCTGTAATGGAATAGTCCAGTGACCAGATCAGGAGTATTATCAGTCATAATCATTCTCCAAAGCTACATCTTCATTATTTCTTACTGAAGTAGTGCTTCTCCCCTTCCTACGGGGGTCTAATAACTCTGAAATATCATGCACCTGATGCTGCAGCCAACTGTTTTTCTGGCTCACATCCTGTATTTTGCTCCTTCCAAATATCTTGCAGCTATTTCACTGTAACAGGCAGTTTTTCTTAAAATTGAACCAGCCTTAGCTTCTGCATAGAAGGTAATTTTTCTGTTTGAACTGATGGTCTTTTTAATGGGTTTGTTGCTTGATTAGATTCCCAAGACAAAACCAGTTAGGATGCACAAGATAATTCACTGTGAGAAGCTCTGGAAGTAAGAGAAGTTTTTGTGAGCATAATTTAGATTTTACTGAATTTAGATTTTATTGCAAGGACCTTTAGGTCCTAGATCTCATTTCATAGCCGATCTTCAGTATTTATTTCAGTTTTGTCCAAGTAAAAAATACTGACTAGCATGGCAGAGGGAAAGGCTGGGTTTTTTCTTTTTATTGCTATTTTTAACATTATGCTTGTGACTTAAATGCAATTCTGCAGCACTAAACAGAAAATATTGCCCATACATTTTTAAAATAAATATCCAAGGAGATTATCTAAAGAAGCTTTTGCAAGCAAATAAATAAATATTATATGAGTAAATACAGGAGGATTCTACGAATTTCTTTAAAGGTCCATCATGTTGCACAATGACCCCTTAGGAACTGTCAGTTCTATTGGTCTCAAACCAAAGTACAATACTGGCTCCTCCCTCCTCTCCCCTGCCACCTCCGTCACTGTACTAATACAGAAAACTAGTTTTGAGAATATACCTTTTCTGAAATACTTCTCTTCGAGGTACATTGTTAGGGTTTTGTCTCCTATTTAGATATGTGCCATAATAAAACTTCTGATGCAAGCGGAGATGCCTGTACTGAGGAATTAATACCATGGGAAGTAAGATGCAAACAATTGAAGATACGTCTACGATAGCATTTTGTCTACTTTGCAATCTTGTATTACTAAATGAACATCTGAAAGTGAAGCTAATTAGAAACAAGAGTTAAACTTGCTATCATTCTATTATCTTTCAAGAGAGAACAAGATCAACAAAAAGAGAAGCGGGGAATTATACAGCACAGATTTTTAAACTRTTGCAAATTTCAACTTTGAGAGATCAGAATCTCTCTAAGCTTTCCGCCATTATTAAGAAAGAGACATCAACTAGGCAAAATGCCTGCAACGTTGGCAGGCCTCCTGCCTACCTCCTCACAGCTTTTAAATACCCTGCACCTGTTCAGCACACCTTTGCAACTGACTTGCTAGTTTCAGCCAGAACGTATTTAGAAATTGTGTTAGCAAGAAAATTCCGGTGTGCTCTCTTCCTATTTATCAGAAACAAATGCATTGTTGTCTGGTCTTGAATGTAAGATTTAATTTCTAAAATCTTWCACATTTTAAAAGAAGTCTCAAAAACCAGTAAGTGATCAAGTGAGCCCCAGATTAGATAAACTCTGCAGAACTTTGCAGTAATGCTTAYATATGGAAATATCATCTATGTGCAGTCTGTGATAAAAAATTCTGGAATTTATTGTTCTTTTTAGCCTTTCTASAATATCTTTGCAATTTCATTTAGTTTCTATTCTTCAGAGAAGCTTACAATTATATTAATAGGATTCCTCAAAAATCTATGGAAATACATTAAATTCCTATGCATTAATCCATGAGAGATGTCCCACAAGATTGCAGAATGCTGTATTTGATGCTAACTTCATGCAAGTCATTTAAAGAATGCATAGCACACTATTTCTGAACTGAAGATTATGGCCCAAGCTGATACTTTATAAAGATATTCTGTTTGGTTACAGAATATCAGTGTTTTTCTCCCTGTGTTGTATATTACATTTTTTTTGTTTCAGTACAGACTGAGCTGGGTAACTGACAGTCACTGCACTCTGCTCAGTCAGGTCCATCCCTGAGAATACCACAACAGGGAAAAGCGTGCAGGGAGGACCTAACAAAAAAGTTCAAGGCCCCTAGAGCAACACAGGCTGATTCCAGAAATTTTGAGAAGAGTGAGAAGCAGTGATATTCTTCCTAGGGACTCAGAAGAGATTCAAAGCTTTGCTGTAATCTGGGAAGCAATTAAAAAGTTGCTAAACAGAGAACAARCCTGTAGGAAGAGAAATGCCCTGAAAAGCCACAGTAGGCAAGAGGGAGATTTCCTTTCAAAACTTTTTACTTTTGTACAGTCTCATTAAGAATTTTCTGTATTTCGAGATTTTTTTYCCAATACCACTTTTATAAAATTTGTTTTTAGAATGGCATGCTGAGAATCCCATGCCCCACCATATAAAATCATCCTCACTATCTATTGATACACATATATATATCTGTATTTCTATATATTTTCTAATATTTATAATGTATATATATTTATAACTTTTACATTTATTTGTAGAGGAGTGTGCTTTTCTGGGACGTTTGCACAACTGAAACAAACTTTGAAAACAGAAGTCTTCTTTCAAAAGTTGTTTGATTCTTCGGACAGATATTCCCACAGCAGTCTTAGATATCTTACCCTCTATAGACACTTTATGCRCTATTTAGGTGGAAAAAACAAAATTTACTTGCACATCATTTACTTGCTCATCAATCTGACAACATCCACAGATGAGGCATGCAGTAGAAAACACAAGAGCACCACAATAATGCAAAAATCTTTCTGGTTTAGTTCACTTAATGCACGTCAGCAGTTTAAGTTAAGCTAACTGACCTCATGCACAGCTAAGTTGACTACCTTCTGTAAAATGAATTTGTCAACCTCTGCTAGACATCCTGAGCCATAATCTGAACCCAGAGAAGAAAAGCATGAGAAATAACCCCTCAATAAAAAACTTTCTAAATCCAGATTTTGAATGTTTGTTACATACCACCTTTTCACTTACAAATTACCTATTCCCCTCCATTCTGCCCCCAAGTGCTAAAGGCATAYAGGGTGCACAGACCTCACTAAGTTGGAGGTAAGAGCTTCCCCGCTATCAGAAGTTCTCTGTCACTTTAAACCTGGTACTTTTTATAACAACTAAACCGCAAAACATTAGACCATCAAAGACACCATGATCACAGGAAGGGGTGATTTAATGAATCACTGTAGAATGAAGCTGCAGTAATACTCCTGTATTTTTACACCTCCTTCAGTAGAGGCTCTGGCTGGGAATTGCAAGCTAGATGTAATTTTTCAGGAGGTCTTCAGGGTGCACAGRAATTGAATCTCCAGCTGTTGTTGCTAACTAAGCATTTTTTATCAGGTCTCACATACCAAAAAGATCTCCGTTTAATATGATGTTGATACAAAGTCTTAAACAAAACTACCTGAGTACAGCCTATTGGATAGACAAGACCATAGCCTAGAACAGCTAAAACTCATATCATTTACTATTCATTCTTATTCTGCTCCAATAATCAGACACAAAGAATAAGTGATGAAGGGCTGTCAGTCAAGGAGGGATTTACACTGAAGACTTGTTTCCACCATAAAACTCATGAATAAAACACAAGTAGAATGACAAAGGTGTTAAAGCAATATTATAATTAGCAGGGGTCAATTAGAGAGTTTTGGCTATCAGTTACAAGCATTTCTTCTCTCAAATAAAGACCTTCCTAGTGACAGCACGTTCAATACCAAATATCTAAATGCAAAAATCCTATAAAACAAAGTTTGCCTTGCTTTTAAAAGCTATTAGTTTTGTCTTTACAATATACTACAGCTCAGATACCATAACACCTTTTCTTCACAATATTATGGATTTTTTTAAAAAAGACTTTTAACAGTTTTTCTAACTTTTGTTGGGGTTTTTTGTATAGATTTTGTCCCAAAACTGTAAAAAATACATTAAAATCCACTGAATTAACACAGAAGCAGTCCTACGGAATTCTAAAATGCTTATATATAGTCTTTATCAAATCTGATTTCATGAAATCTTTTGAAGAATGAATAGGATAACATCCCCCCAAGTAGAGGCTACAAATACAACTGATAGTGCTTCCAAGCAACTRACCCTGAAACCAACTAAATTATCAATATTAGATGTTTATTTCAACATTTGAATTCTCTACTGTCATATTTGCATTTCTTGAGATCATTATAATCTCAAAGCTAGAATACTACAGAAAAAGGGGAATCCAGTTTGGACATTTTGCCCTTGGAGTTAAATTGTGATTACATTCAGGTTTTTTTTTCACTAAACTTAAAAAAATGCAAAGATAATGAAACTAGAGAAATGCAATGGGGCAGCCCATAAATAAACATCAATTTCCTTTTTAAATCTTGAAGTATTTCCAGGAGCACAGAACCATTCTCAGGTTTTAATTTCCTACAATGTATTTTCGAAGAATAGTGTTCTGTCAACCAGAATCACTTAACAGGTCTTCAGTACATACAAACTGTTACAGCTCCGCTGACAACACAACTGTGTTGTATGGGGCACCCAACACTCTTCAAATGGAAAAACACTGAATTTCCTTGCATTTCTCCTACAACCTGACCTTCAGCTAGTCTGCAGAGGCACCAAGACCATCTAATCCACAATACCATATGCTGCTTTCTCTCTTGTGTTTATAATTAAGTTACACTTTTAAAAGGTGCAAAATCTTTTTGATTTAGTTATGCCACTGTGCTTGCTTCTGAAAATGAAGCATTTCCTTTTTAAACTCTTGTGGTCTTTTCATCCCATTCCAGTGCCTACTGCAGCATCTTAGCAGGATGATTATTTTCYGAGGACCTTAACTAAAGACATTTACTGCTCATGTTCGGATGACTAGTTCATTAACAGTCCTATGTCCTTCACAGAAAGTTGTTTTTATGTTCTAATCATCTTTCCAGAGACCAGAAACATAAACCAGGTCATTATGAGTTAATTCAAATCAATGTCCAATGACTTTCTAATTTTCATTTCACACTTGATAGCCTTAACGTCTGCTTTTGGCAACAGTTCTACTGAAATACTCTATCAGATATTTTGGGAAGTTTTTTCATCTTTCTGAAGCCATGTCTAATCAAGAGGGCAGCAGCATGAACACATACCACCATTTCATAGGAAAATGCCTGGAAGTTGGAATTCTCTTCAATTTAAACATCTCTGCTCTAAAGCTTCTCTGGGATTTACACTGAATAAATGCAGGACAGAAAAATTCCAATAAACATTTAGGCTTAAATTTCGTTCTAAGCATGCTTTCAATTTTGTTTACTTGCAGAATTATGCTAAAGAGCAACACCATCATGAAAAAAATGAATGCATTTATTGCTTACATAGGTAGTAAGCATAGACCATACAAGGATATCCAACCTCAAAGTTTTGGTACCTACTGAAAAGAACTTGTCTTGTGGTTTTGGAATTAGTGCCTGAAGAAGGCATTAGTGCACTCTGCCACTATGGCATTTTATTTTCCTTGTGTTAAGCTGGGCAGTAAAATTTCCCTTCCTAACAGAATATTAGTGATTAATGACTGCCATASTCCTCAAACAAGCATATGTTAGTTTATTCTATTTGGAAAGAATAAAATATTATTTTGGTGGTGTTTCTCCTCTAGCCTTCCCACATTAAAAGGATATCTAATTACCTCTTTCTTGATTTTGGTTTACTAAATAATGGCTGACTGAAAATTTACATTTTTGTGGTATACTTTGAGCTTTACTTCCAGAGTTGGTTTTTTTTTTTTTTTTTTAATTTTTTTGTTTGTTTTTTTTTGTTTTGTTTTCTTCTCTCCTATTCTCACCACAGGCTGGGGAGATGCAAAGTTTTATTCCCCTGAGCTGTGTATATATGATATTTCCATCTTCTGCTTTCTGCGTGCATCTTCACAGTTCAGGAGCTATGCATTCATAGGCTGTCTCGGCAATATGTTACCCTGCCASATTTCAAATCTTGAGAAAAACTAGGAAAAGCAAGAAAATGTACCCTCCGGCCTTGTTATTTTCCACTGAAATTAATCAAAATTCTATTAAAGATCCTTGATGGATGGATACACGAACAGTTTGCCAAGTCATACCCAAATCTTCATGCATATGATTTTCATTAACCTTTACATGAGTAAATTTACTCCTGAGTGTTTTAAGGTAGAGCTCTCAGAGCTCTGTTGTACATAACAGCTCACATGGAACATTGGCAGTCACGTTATATCATGCTTGTCCTSAAGTTTATCAGGAGAGATATTACAGGAGACGTACAAGTGGTTCATATCACTGTCTTTTAAATTGAGGAAGCCATGCTGACCACATCTTTTCCTGCAYACTATTTGCATGCTCTGATCAAATCGGTTCTTTTTGCCAGCCAAAAAAGGGAAATCGGGCTCATCCAATTTCAAAAGTCTACTTAAAATAAATTATTTATCTTCCTTTTCATTTAATTTAGATCTTGCTTCAGTGTCATAATCCTACTGACACTCCTGTCTTGCAGAGTTCCTCAAAAATCTATATAGATCTCTCTTTAAAAAAAAGAAACAAATCRGAAATTAAAAAAAATTCCCTACCTACTTATGTATCCTTGCATAAAATCATAAGCAGATCACAAAAAAAAAAAAGCTGAGATTATGATGAAATTCCTGACTCACTGATAAGTAGGTAGCTATTATTTGAAAAAGATTCTGGGAAAACAGAAGGTGAAACAAAACTGGATAATCACTTCATTCAAAATAGATAACTATTTTAAATTACCCAAATTAGGAGGTTGGAACCAAGAGCTCAAAGTCCCTCTTGGCTATGGGTAAAGCTGATGCTCTCAGCTGGAGAATTTAAAACCCAGCATAGTGTTTTGAATGTTTAGGCAACTTCTGCTAATCTAAAGGAAAAGGGTTGGTAATATCCTCTGAGAGCTGTACTGAAATCTGCTGGTTATTTCAGATAACCTCTACTCATCTCATACTCTGTCACTTCTATTTGGTTTCTGACACSCAATTAAAAATAGTGGTTTGGATCTGAGGCTCCTTGAGGATTTTATTTTCCCCAAACAGAAGAACCACAACCTTTATTTAGATTCTGTTGTATCTAGAAATCATCATGTTATCTCAACAAGACAAATTCATGATTTAGTACATAATGATACCCAAGTAGGCTGTTCACACAAATTTGATTAGTGCTTACAGGCATAACATGAATCAGTGTGTTGGTTTATTATTGTGCTGCTGTCTGTAATTTTTCCTGTTTAAGCACACATTACATCGCTAAATGTTTGACTGACACTCTTGTATGCTAAATTTACACTTAAGCTCTACATAATTATTTCGCTATTGGTTCTACATTCTGTGTTTCTTTCCAGTTTTGCTTGTTTCTTATGGTCTAATAGTCCTTGCTTTACAAATCGCTGTATTCTAACCACTATCATGTTTCTGTGGAAACAAAGGAGTTTCAGCCTTTACAAAATTTTGAATCTTTCCTCTATTCTGTGTAATYCTTTCTTTTCTGCTGTTTGAAACCTTTGAAATAAGATGCACATCTCCTCAACATTAATCTGAAAAATACTTTGGTAGGAATTGCTTCATTGATTCATACAAACTTCTCATAATATAGCCTCAATAGCAGATGTATAAATGAACAATATTAACATGAATGTTATTCGATATAAAACTGTTTGGACACAACTATTGCAAATGTTATATATTACTACCCTATTACTTGGATATAGATTCAAGATCAGAAGCAGAACAATCAATCGCTCACTTGAAAAAACTTCAAGATGAAAATAGGCAGGTGCCAAAAGAAACACCCCCAATTCTGTTTATCATCCAATTCTGTGTGCCCCCCCCCCCCCCCCAATGCGTTATAAATTTAGGGATCTAGACTGCAATGATGAATTAACTCTGTAAATGGAAGTCTAATTGAAAAGCATTGAATAACAGCAGATTATGCTTTGGGCTTTCTTCTCCTAACAGAGTATAATTATTTGTAAAGTGTATCTTATTCTAAAGTCATGTTTTGTTTCTGATTACTGATAGCATAGTCAAAGACAAGGTCATAACATCACCAGCCCAGGACTCAAACCTGAACATACTTTAAGCAAATAAATTCCAACTCCCCCCTCTTTCGTCCCTTGCCAGTTTACATAAACCATCCAGTTTCWTTGTCCAAGACTGTACAGAAATACTGTTTTCAGTAAAAGTATTTGAATGAAGAGAGAGTATTTTTTTTTGCAAACGAGAAGGTATAGAAGAAATGAGAATCAGAGAAAACAGCTTTCTAACTGGCAGAGAGCAAATGTGATCACCTGCTGTGATTTAAGTTCTACCCATACATGTGCTTTACTGATTTTTTTTGTTTTGATTAACTGCCATATTTGACATCTGTCTCAATATGATCTGGAGCCCAATCATTTAAGTTTTTTCCTGGAATTTCTCATTTTTACATAAAGTAGCTGCTCCTAGTTCTCTAAAGTGTTGATATTTCATTTCAAACCTAGCACAGACTTTCTAGGCATATATTCCTAATTTCAGAGGGATGCATAAAGCCATAAATATCTCAAAACCCACTTTGCCTTAATTTAGATATTTTTGTGCCTAAGGATTRTATCCAATAGTGATGGTCAGGAAAAAAAAATACCCATAAGGAACAATATACTTTAGAAGCAGTGGAAACGAAGTGATATAAAAATAATCAAGAAAAAAAAAATCATAGATTTACCCTTTTAAGATATAGACACCGAGCTCTATGGTCAATAAAGCACTCCTCTTTCACTTAATGTCTTGGATAACTATCCTGTTAAATCAAAGAAACATACTATAGTGAATATTTCTCTGCATGTTACTAATGAAGAGCAAKTTGCTCTGCTGTGTAAAAGTTCTGTCGTCTTCTACCTTGTGTTAATTGCATGTTGGCTTTAAATAAAAGGTTGGGTTTTGGTCACCATCCATTAGGCTTCCCTGTGAATGATAGGGCTGCAGCACRACAGCGGGAGTTTAGGCCTCAAGATTTCCATCAAGGAGATTTGAAGGAAACGGTGCATCCACAAGAGATTTACTTATGTGTAAACAGTTTTGAAATAATTTAGTATAGATAGAAACCTTGTTTATTGTGAGACTTTTCGTAATAAAACCCCTAAACCCTTTCATGCCTCTAGAGCATGAAAACTCCCTGCCTCCTATGGAAAACCTGTTCTTCAAGGATAAGTAATTTTCAGGAATCTTCTATGCTCATTTTCTTCCAGGCTGAGGAACCAGATGGCTTAGATCTACTTATTCATAMAAGTCTCAATTCCTTGCTGCTTATAAGTCATTAAGTTTAGTACTGCAAAACTAGTACCATTAACTAGTATTGAAACGAGCAAGACTTGAGACTGCTTTGCAGCTTGTGGGAGGATTCTTACAACTGTGCTGCTAAAAAATTAATTAGACTTTTCATTAATTATAAGACATATCCACAGCACAGCTCTTCTTCTAAACTACCATGACAATATTATAAAAAGCTTTTYAGGACAAATAACAGCATAATACTGAATTTTTAAAATACCTGTTGTGAGAGTACTGTTAGCAGGGAATGTAAACTGTGATTCAGTGGACAGATTTGCCATATGGCAAGCTTTTAGTGCCAGCATTAACTGAATCCCCCAAACAAGTATTTCACTTTTCAACAATAAAAAAAAAGAAAAACTACTTGTATGGAGAGAGGAAAACCAACACCAACTGATGTCAGAACTGATCTCAGTCTAAATTATCTATACCGATATCAAATCTTCTTTTCTAATGAAAGTATCCTTGCAAGTGGTTTCTGTCCCGAGTATTAGGTATGTACAGATGCTTTCAAGCAGTAGTGAAGGATTTCAATACTATAATCTCCAGTGCTTTTGCTTTGCTTCTAGCACTTGCTGCTCCATTGCTTTCTCTCACCTAGCTAACAAAACAGCAACTTCTCAGCAACTCTCCTGCAGAGGAGTCCCCAGGGCTCTGACCCTCTCATTTCCCTCACTTTATTGTGGGCATATTCTGCAAGGCCAGAAGTGAAGACATATTCAGTTTCTAACCTACCATGTCACAAATACCAGATCTATAGAAAAGTATCAATTATATCTATGCATATTGTGGAAAGCACTAATGTCCTGGAATGGATCATGTGCTACATAGCAACTTTTATATTCCACTACAGCACTGAATTTCTGTAATACGTGCCCTCTGCAAACATCTGGCTGCAAAACAAGAGAGCTAGTCATTACCCATTAAGTCTAACTGAGCAGAACAAGGTCCCTCTGAGCTTTTCTTGGCACACAAGAAATGGAAATGCTTCTGTGAAGGTCTGACCTTGCTGTCCCAACGAGTTATATAGAAAAATTTTGTTGATTCCAATGGAGTTTTATCCAACTCTTGATAAAATCATAGGTTTCCTTTTTTTTAAAAGTGCATCTGTTCTAAGTACTATCCCTAAATACATCTGCCACTGTATATGTTGAACCTCACTTGTAGTATTTCTTAAGCCTCAAAGTGGGCAATTGCATTTAATTTTCCTCATGACAGAGTAGAATATACCAGAACACCTTCAACGTTTTCAAGACATGGGGCAATATGGTACTGCTAGCTTAAGAGAGAGCTCCCCCCTGAATCAATGCTTACTTCAGATACATCAGGAAAAGAATCAGTTACAATTTCTAATATTCTCCAAATCAAAAGGACTATGAAGCACAGCAATTCCTATTTAAAAAAGAAATAAAATTAATCTACTGATGTCTTACCTGTCTTTGACTTGTATTAAGAATGCTATGAATGAAAAACTTAAAATACATATTACAGGGTGACTTACACATGTGCTGTATAAGTAAGACTGTTTTACTGGGAGAACAAAGAAAGTGTTATCTGCTCCAAAGAGCAAGACACTGAAAAGGAAACTCTCAGAACACACATTCAACATACAACAGACACTATTAAACAGCTCGCAGATTCATGCATTTTAGTTTATCAGAGAAATGTCGGATACTTGATATTGGAATTTCATTCATACAATTTTTATAACAGTTTTGCATGCATAATCAACATGAGGAGGAATACACCTAAAAGGGAAATGTTTCTCTTTAAAATAATCTTTTCTAGAGGACGGGGGGGGAAGAAGAAGAAAAAAAGACTGAGGCTTCTTGAATAATTAAAAAAAAAAAAATAGGTCATGCTTTTCTGAATCTTAAAAACTTTTTCAAGACTTTTTTCCGTAACTTAAAGGATACTGAATTAAGGTTTAATTTTGGATACCCATTAGTTCACATGGATCTTATGAAGTTTCATGAGTCTGCTAAACTGGAATGTTAAGTATCTTGAGAAAAGCCAGTCCAATGACATTTCTGTTTTGACCCCAGGCCAAGACAGAAACTAGAGAGAATTAGACTATTTAACTGAATATTTCAGAATTTTAAAGGAGCATTAATTTGGCTGAAAAAAAAAAAAAAAAAAAGATGACTATTCCAGGCATAAGGGGATCCTACATTACAGGAAGTGTTTCATGCATCTRTATTCATTCCAAAGTTTCTTCTGTATAATACATCTGTCTTGTAAATGCAAAGTCAGCCCTGGGAATGTCTGGAGATGCTGGAAATAAAATAAATTTCTATTTTATTCAGAGGRAGAAAATAAGAAGGGAGAAGGCTTTAGAAAAACTACTGTTGTGGAAAGGGTCAAGAAAAGTAAAAACACCCTAAATAGAGCTTACTAAGTGGAGAAAGAATTGAATCAAGAAACTGGTTTGCCATTCACATGAGACAACATGTGTGAGCTTGCATCCTTAACAAATACTGGTCTTTCCTTTGCTTTGACATAAACAGTGACCATCAGGATAAATTGATTTTTTCCTCYAGATTTCTTTCCTGTTCTTGATGTGGGTGTTGCCCTACATAGAGTCTGTTCAAGGACATTTTCAGTTTCATGATCTGAGTTCTGTGACAGATGAACATAGCTAGCCGCAGGGTAGATATTCTGCTCCCGCAGTGCCAAACAGTTGGGGTAAGCAGTATTTTTTGAACTGTGTCTCAAAACCCCTTAGGGACTAGAGAAGAATTCAAATGGCATTGCAAAGGATTAGGAAAAAATATAAGTAGAAAAAAATTATAAATAAAAAGCAGAAAAAATTGAAAGCAGTGGCTAGCTCCCCTGGACTAGGGCAAGGGGTTGGAGAATGAAGTGTTGCAGTTTGTCCATGGCGGATGTCTCTCTGAGCCAGGAGCTGCTGACTTCTTTTACCTGCTGGTGATTTTCTAGATTTTTTTCTTCTAGGTCAGGGGGCTGAGTATGTATTGTGGTAGCCAAAAATTACAGCTGGTTCTGATTCTGCTGTGCTAGAAAGAGTGGTGTCTTGACTCGAAATACTGCGGGAAGACAGGTAAACCATTTGGACTTTTGGAAGTTGTGGGAAATCCTGGCATAAAGGGAACAAGAGGTGTGACCAGTAGGGCAGTACCAAAGACAGTAACTGTTTTGTTTTTTGTGGACGTAAGAGAGGACAGAGGCTGGGTCTTCTCTCCCTTGACTTTCACAGCCCCTTTTCCTGTCTGTGCACAGCCACAGGACTTGCCTGCTCAGCCCTGTGGGCTCTCTAYCAACTAAGGAGAAATGCTGATCTTTGAAGTAATCAGGTCCAGCATTTTTGTCCGAGTTGGGCAATGTCATCCAGAACGGTTTGGGGGTCAGTTCGGTCAGCAAACACCAGCTAGAGCACAAGGAATAAATCAGCCAAAATGAAAACAGAAGATCAGGCCTGTGAGAGAATTGATCCTAGGGAGGAACTGATGGTGAGGAACAGAATTTATGAGTTTGGGAGTGGAAGTTATGTTTTTTACCCATATATAATAAATAATTTTATTTTCAAAATTCATAACACACATGGGCTTTGAGGGAATGACATAAAGAGACAATGCTTGGAAACCAAAACTGAGAAGAGATTTCTGTAAACTCTTTAAACTGGAAACTGCTGGGTATAGGACCACTGTAACCTGAACGCACTTAGAGAAGTTTGTTTCTTATAAGAAAATAAGCTGCAATTCATAATTGTTTCCAAATGCATTAAGCAGACGGCACATTTCCCAAAGGACATATTTATTTTACAAAAATCAACAAACTATAGAGGGAAATCAATCAGGTATCCAGCTTACAATAATTTAGGTTTTCTGCAGTGGAGAATGAAGGACTACTAGTTATTGGAATTGTTTTTCTTTTGAGYGATGAGGAAAACATCTGTGTATAGAGCAAGTGATGAATACATTCTGGTAGCAGAATGCTCCACATTCTTATTCATGGAATCATTAAGGTTGGAAAAGACCTCTAAGATCATCGAGTCCAACCATCAACCCAACACCACCATGCCCACTAAACCATGTCCCAAAGCACCACACCTACATGTTTTTTGAACACCTCCAGGGATGGTGACTCCACCACTTCCCTGGGCAGCCTGTTCCAATGCCTGGCCACTCTTTTGGTGAAGAATTTTTTCCTAATATCCAATCTAAACCTCCCCTGGCGCAACTTGAGGCCATTTCCTCTCGTCCTATTGCTTGTTACTTGGGAGACCAACACCCACCTCGCTACAACCTCCTTTCTTGTAGTTGTAGAGAATGATAATGTCTCCCCTCAGCGTCCTCCTATTCTCCCCTCCTCCTCCTCCTCTTGAAGTTTATAGAAATAGTAAGATTTACAAAACTGACACTAGTACAAGAGAAACAATTTGGTGTAAAGAATGTTTTCTAATGACCTGTTTTTCACTTTGAATGGGTGCATGCACTCAGGTATTCRTACCAGCACTTAAGCCTCAGATAGATATTTATTTTTAATTACTTTGATACAGCTTTGAATATTACAGGGCTGGATAAGAAATTGCAAATAGTTACCAAATCCCAGTGATTTCATCAGGAAGGAAGTTCAGTCTCTGAATCAAGTGTAAGACTATAAACAGAGTATCTTGGTTTTAATGAAGAGAACTAAGTTCTTAGCTTATGTGCGAGCTTATACTGTATATTGACTTTCTCTAAACTATACTTCATGTTTGAACATGGAAATTTTTGGCTTAATGTCACTTTTTTTCAGAGTTTAAATCAAATGCCCTGAGCCTTTCTGGAATAGCTAGAAATTAAAAAAAAAAAGTTACAAAGATGGTTCTTTCATTTTCATCTATCAGTAGCAAATCATTAAGGGAAAAAAAGCAATTGAAACTCAACTTTCTGGCTAGTGTCGATGGGAACTGCTTAGCATACCAAACAAGGGGAAAAAGTAGAGAAAAACACCAGGAGTTGTAAGTTTGTGATTAATACTGAAATACCCAATCAAATTTCTATCTAATTCTACTAAATTCATTGTGTCACTCTAGAAGCAAACACTATATCCAGTTTCCCTGACAATGCAGTCAGTAGCTAAACACAAGAACAAGATCAGACTGAAAGCAATTTAAAAAGTAAAGTTCATTCGTCTTGTAAAATGCAAAGTTCAGTTCTTATAATTCAAATGGCTTCAGACAACGCTGATGCCTTGTGCTTTTTGCAGGCCAGGAACAGATATAAAAGATTCTCTGGGCTAACTGGATTAATCATAACTTCTAAAGAAATGAAAAACATGCACTTGAATATTCTACTGCTCTTCCCTGCATTTATTCCTTTGATAATGGTTTTTCTTGAGAAACCATTTATAAAGCTCTAATTATTCACAGTTCCATTTATAAAGTGAGTCTGAGGCTCCAAAACGGCTAATGCTTTTTATAATTTTACAATAACCACTGTACCATTTCACAAGGCATTGTACAAACAAAAGGCAAAGAGCCCTCTGCCCACAAAGCCACAAGCTAAATGTTCTTGACCCTGAAATACATAAAACAGTTGAAAGGCTGCTGCAAAAATAGTATCAAAATACTCCAAAGAAACCTCTGTATACTGTTTCTTCTCCTCCTAGACAAATCGATCCTAGTGACACAGCGCAGTGTTTGGAGACCACCCACCTGCAAGCTGAGCAGTTTTTCCTCCACTGATTCATCAGTGAAAACATATGCACTGAGGCAGAACGCTCAGACCTTTGTGCTTAGCCTCCCCAGAGGCCAGGAGGTGTTGGTTTGAACACCACTAGTAGGTATAGGAGCCAGGTCTCCTCTGCTCTGGAACAGTGCTTTAATCCTGAATATACTGCTCTTCCTTCACCACCATCTTCTTCAAAAGCAAAGACTTCAGGAACTCCTTCTTTGGAAGAAAGGATATCAGCCTTCAAAGTAAGGCAGTCTGGCAGGAGGTGGAGGCTATTTTCTTGACACCAGAGAGGAGCTGAAATCTCAGAGGGGCACTGACATTCAAACCCCTCTGTATCCTTGCGCAGATAGCTCCAAGGAGTCTTCTCTGGTCAGACAACTGGCCTCTTTGGACCCCATCCTGAGGTGCCATGCTCCACACTGGGCACTATGCAAGCAACTGGGCTTGAGCATACTATGTAAAGTAGGCTTTTTACTCATCCCATTTCAGTAAGGTCATTATCATTATGTAATCTTTCATTAATTGCAAAGCTGCATTAACTTTTGGCTATATCTTCAATGCCTCTGAAAGGGGATGGTTAGTGTGCTATATGTGAAGGGACTATTAACTCAGATTAAAGAGAGAACTTGGCAGGTACAGCACATACACAGGATGAATTTTTATTTTGAAGCTAAGAGCAACAGTGAAAATTCTCATTTGCCCAAAGGTGATCATGTCAGATGACATCATGTCAGATAGCGTTAAATAGCAATCAAACTTTATCTGACACTATTTTGCTACACTTGCATAGCAGCAACTGAAATGACAGAAACAAAGTCATTGCATAAATGGGAACATACCGAAGTTATTTGAGAGTGTGAGCAGGTGTCCTTAAGTGTAATTAGCACTTCACAGACCTCTTGTTCCTTTAGACTAATCTGCCTAGAATTATCAACTTGTAATGGCATACAGCTGCTGAATAGATCTCCCTACATATGCCATGCCTATCAACAGAAAATTATTCTCAGTTTTGTGAACCAGCTTGAGAATTAAGAAAATGCAAATTCAAACAAGAGAATGTGTACTTTTAATATTTCTTAGCATTGTTCCTTTCCTCTAACATGCTAGCTGACAAGTTAGGCTGAGTTTTCTAATGGTTTCTACTTTTCGCATTTCAGAAATAATTAGGAATACATTTTACATCCCATTCTCCCCAACATCCTTTCYAACCTATTTTGAAACCGAGCAATCAAAACATCATGTAGCAGATGTAGTTGAATATTCAGTGTCTTGAACGGAGAACAAAACAAAACCCCAAAAAATCTTGATTTATGGTCAAAATCAAGTTTTCCGTCTATACTCAATTCTTTTCCCATTTCAACCTTTATGTAAAAAGAAATAGGGCTCATAATTTAAAACGTTTAAAAAGAGAGACATGAGCTTCTGGATTTTTTTTCCTGAATTCAACTCTGATAAGCCTATTATGTATTGTCAAGCTAAGAGTCAAACCTCAATTCCAACACACCTTTTAAAGCTACAGATAACGTGCTTCCATTTAAATCTCTATGTTAAGATCCCTTTAAAACCAACCATCCAGCATGAGATAGTATTTAAACTTTTGTTCACTCAGAGCCATCCCTTCTCCCCAGAAAAAACATAAAACACAGACCAAAGAAGAACTGATTTGTAAATTGGTTTTAATCAACAWCAATCTATTTTTCAAGAGAAAAACAAAAGTGTGTATAAATTCTGCTACAAGAGGAGATCTGTCAAGGAAGAGAGAGAGTTCGGCTCTACCACAGGATGAGTTAGCAATGAGATTAAAATTAGAAATACAAGGCCACATTTTCAAGTAAATATTATAGAAGAAAAACAAGATTTAAAATGTTACAAAAATGAGTGACCAGAGTTACCAAAAATAAATAYGAAAACAAAAATTACCAGAAACACCTGGCAAATGTGTTCATCAGACTTATGTCAATAGTGCTAGTGTTTAAAATAGAAATATTATTTTGTTCCAGTTTCTTCGTTTCAAAATATTTTGTTATTAAATTTACTTCTATTTAAATTTAACACACCGGTAAACAAGATACTGAACATTTGGCTCTTTTCTCTGCGCTGTGACCAAAGTTTTGATTAGAGTGAATTTGCCATGAAGCTGTTGGGGAATTCACAGCAAACTCTCCAGCTGCCACAGCAGCATGCGGTGCCAAGCTAAACCTGCTGGGCTGGAGAAATGGAAAGCAGATTTCAAGTCCGTTAGGGTCTACCGAGAAAAAAAAGCAAGTAAAGCAAGTCTGGCTAGTCTATACAGACTAAACATTTTATCCTGCTTCAAGAACTTCCATTTTCTGATGTTACAGTTCCCGGGAAGAAGATACCCTATTCATAGCTCTGGTTGTTAAACCCTGAGTTCCACAAAAGAAAACAACTGTAATCCTTCCCATAAARGAGAAGGCAAATCATGTACTACTTTCATGTAGCTATAAAACAGTGTGTGTTAGCAATTCAGTAAGCCATTAAATAATCTTGTTCCTGGGCTTGAATTCCTTAGGGTCCCATTTAAAAGAAATTAGGATCTTTTTATATGCAGACAACTCTAAAGTGCATGCTAAAATAATGTGTCAAAAATTACATAAATTTAGAAGCTGTTGGTTGACTAAAACGGCTTTGCCAACAATACATTTATAAATGTATGGGTTGTTATTAGAAAATACTACAGCTATTACAAAAGTATATGAATGCATTAATAAATCATAGCAATTACACAGCATTTTACATCTCTACAGTGCTGTGCAGAAGTGTAGTACTCAAATATTGTTCATTATTAGACTTTTATTGTTCAGCTAGATGCTTTTCCTCCTGCAGCTTGTGGCAAACCTCACAACTGGCTATTCCCTCAGACTCATCCATCCACCTTTTTCCAGCTGCCCCTCACATTAAGCCACTCTCTCATTTAACCCTCAATACCACCTTCTTACTTGTTGCCTCAGTCTACAAATTCATCACACCTGCTGGAATGGAATCTCCCACAACAATTCTCAGGATATAAAGACAAAGTTTCCTGGGAATTCTCTGACTTTGTATCAGAAAATACTGATTTATTGAATCAAATAATTTTCAGACCACATAAAGAAAAYGGGAAAGACTTTTTCAGGCCAGGATAGAATCTTTTGGTCAGACATCATATACTTACACAAGAAAATAAAACAGACCCACAAAAAAGTTACAGACATTTCCTGAAGTTTACAATACACAGGTTCAAGTCAAACAGAACCATGGATTGCAGGTTTTTCATCTTATTTAATCAGTTTATTTTGATACAATTAATCTAGACATGTCTCAGGCAACAACTTAAAAACGCTTAAGTTTCTTTGTAAAGCAAAGTAGGGAACTTCACAATCTCAAAAATTATGAACCAGTTTCAGGTTGCAAACTATTAAACTTTCTTTGGAGGAAAAAAAACCCAAACCTGTTCTACTAATGCCTAGACTAAGTTCCTTTTGCCTTCAAAATTTCTTTCAGACTAAAACTTTGTGCTCATGACACGCAAAAAGCAGCTTTTTTACTCCAAGTCTTCTGAAGTATTCCTTTAACATAAAAGATTAAAAAAAAGGATGAGAAAGGTATCTATTGATAATAATGAAAAATTACA
Source organism: Oceanodroma leucorhoa (assembly GCA_030449065.1). NCBI lineage: Eukaryota > Metazoa > Chordata > Aves > Procellariiformes > Oceanodroma > Oceanodroma leucorhoa. The sequence continues at coordinate 24,724,087 of JASVER010000003.1, read as the reverse complement.
TTGTTTAGCATTTATTTACAATAGACATTCTCTTGGGCAGACGAATACTGCAGGTTACATTCACTCAAGTAATACTTGTTTCTGTGAAAGGAATTTTCCTAGGAGTCCCTAAGCAAGCAGTAGGCTAGTAAACACATACTGCTTGGATACTTTTCTTTCCAAATTGCTGTTGCACAGTGCTCAGAGAATCATAGCTCCATACAAACAATCATATTCTGGAAAAATCATTAGATTTTTCAAAACTATCAGGGATCAAAGAACCTTTGATTTAGACTACACGAGACGTTTGGATTAGACTACATATGGGATTGCTCTATGTCAGCAAAGCAAAACCAGTATAAACCTGGAGGAAAGCTCACTGAAGTTCTAAACCAGACTCAAGACAGAATGGGTCAGTGCATAGACCTCTGACAAAACGAATTTGGCTAAGAAAATAGGAAACCTCCTAAGGGATCAGCATAAACAAACCTAACCAAATAAGCTGTTCTCTTCAGTAATCTTCTGTTTTTTCCAATGCAAATTCCATTCTTGGCAACCAAAACAATATGAGTCCAAATGAAGTCATTTATGGACAGCTGTGTCATATATTTCTTTACCTGGGCTCTAGAAGTTGAAATAGAAATCCTGTTCAGTATATAGAATGACCAATATGCGATGAAATGCAGACAACAAAGATTTTCATACTCAATGGAAAAAAAYATACATATTTTATAAGTCTCACTACAATTTAAGTAATTTTACTGTTCCCGCTAGATTTGTTACTGTGATCATGGAAGTAATCCAAATTTTTCAATCAGCTGACTTGGTATCAAAGGATTAAAATATCTCATTCTACATCACAACTTCTTTGTGTACAGCCTACACGGGCCTATCCACCACACCTGAAATGTAAAAAAACCCTCCACAAACTGAAACATTAAAATAGCTATAATTATATATCACTCCTTTTTCTTTTTTCTTTCTTTTTTTTTTTTTTAAGAAAACTCTGGGAGGTCCTGAAATATAGATCAAAATTAGCTACAAGCTTGAATTTGACACAAATTTTATCACAATTGTGAATTCATTCTATTATATGCTACAGCAATATTCCTGTTAAGTACAATGGGATCGTATCAAAGAATCTGAAAAAATAGAATCCCATATCCTGTCTTTCCAATTTTGAATTGCCCACATGTAAACCTAGATCACAGTCTCACAAGGAGCTCTATCGAGATCAATCCTTTTTGAATCTGTGAAAAGTAGACTGTAGGAATGAAGACTTCCCAGCTATACACAACTCCCACAAAAGCTTTCCTGAGATTCCCCTGTAATAGACTGCAGACACCTTAGTTCTCTCAGTTTGATTGATCAGTTTACCTTTGACGACCCAAATGCTACAAATCTTCCTGGTATATACTGATAACAGCAGAACTGCTTTTGAATAAATGAAAATATATTTGCACAGCTACAACAGCGCTGAAGTGTTTTTATATGGTGGTAGACCTTAAGCCAGTAAGACCTTATGGGTAATCTCCCTTGCCTTTCCCATCTCTGACCCAAAGGCAAACAGTTGCATTACTCCACCGATTTGCGAGTTCAAACATGAAGAAAACAAACCAATTCCCCACAGTTAGTAAAGGCTAATATAATAAACAACATCATCCTTTTACCTTATGCAAAATGCACTGGAGAAGCCTTGTACCACTACTATGAAGTGCCCAAGTTCATAATTGTCAGATAACAATTTCCTGTCCTATTTCTAGCTATGAGATAACTACTTATTGCAATTTAAGTGAACTTACTCTGCCTGTCTGCTGCTACATCAGCCTTCCAGTTAAATTATGCTTTTGCTGAATTTGAAGAACTTCACTGATTTCAAGTTCTAGGATAAGGAGGGCTTATTCATGCTAGAGAGACCAAGACTGCCAGAGCAATGATAAAAGAGACTGGAAAAGGTTAAATGCAATCGGCAGAGTGAAGCAGAGGAAAAAAAGACTGGAAAATAAAGGATGATAGAAAACCAGACAAGAACTAGAGGACTGAAAAAGAGACACAGCACTCCTTACATCACCACTTAGCCTGTAGGAAAGCAACTCTGTGCTTCTATAAAATACTTTTCCATAAATTCTCAGTTTCTGAACAAGGACCTGTCCAATGCTTTTCTGATACACTCCATGCACTGCTTTTCTTCCAGGTACCAGCTGCCCAAGGCTTAATATTTTAACAATTCCAAGGCTCCCAAATATGATCTTAGGTGAAGACACAYGAAGAAAGTTGAAGGGAGAAGAAATCAGTATCAGACCATAAAAGTACAGAACCTGCATCTCTAAGGTGATGGGACATGCTTTGCTGAATACTAGAATATGCTTTTACRGCTCACAGAAAACGACAGGGTCTACTTGATTTAGTTTTAGGCATACTAGACCATATATACTGATCTTTGGAGTTTGCTTAAGTAGGTAATGTTGCTGACAAGCTGAATAAAAATTTGCATAATTAAATGACAAATATGATGGGAACATGCAAGTATGAGTTGCAGAATCAGGCTGGATTTCTTATTTCAGAATGAATGCCATAAGCTGAGTAAATCATTGACATCTACAGTATTCACCATCAGAGACATCAAATCTCATTAATCCTTAAATTAAAAATAAGCCTCCCTGTCGATTCCTTTCTTGTGTTGAAAAAGAAGTTCAGTAAAAATGTTACTAAGCACTTGACCATTCATGCACCTGTGCAACAGACCTAAGTAGGAACTTTGCACTTAAGGAACACTTAAGTGGCAGCTTGGGTTAAAAAAAAAAAAAAAAAAAAGCACACATAGAACAATATTAAAAGGTCCTTCACAAGATAATGCATATTTTTTTTCTGTTTATGGATTTATTATGCTTATCTTGTTAACATTATCTTGATAATTGATAACCTACATACTATTCTTGATTTGTACAATAGCGTTCTCAAACTCAGGCACACACAAAACATACATGTTTGATCTGACAAAGTCTGTGGTGAGTGATTGAACTGATGTTGGCCCCAATCCAGAGCTTTTCCTTGATCCTCCTGTCTCCTGCTCCTTTTACATTTAACTTAGTAGAAAGTCTAGTACTGCATCTCAGCTGTCAGTAGCCACCAAAYGCTGCAAGACAGAAAAAAGTGACCTCTTACACTGCCTGTGCCTACGTGACTCCTCCTAGTGCAAAGTTAAGCAAGCCTGCTGYATTGTCAAATAGCACTTTAAGCAGAGCGAAGGAAGACCTTGGGTGAAACAAACTGTTGAACTTCTTGCTGGAACAGAGAAGTATTGACAGATCATACAAAACTAGGAGTAGGCTTAGTGTCTGAGTGGAGACGTTAAACGGGACTGTGTGGGCACCGCGTCAGCATTCCCACRCAAAGCCACCAGCAAAAGTTCTTTAAGCCAAATCGCTTGACTTTGCACTAAGTAAGGAAGAGACACTCAAAGGATCAGTAATATTTAATAATGTGAGCAATGGCTTTTGGAATCCAATATTTAGTGTTTTTCTTAKCCTGAATTTCTGATGAATTTTATGTTACTCCACCATCTTCTCTGACCTAGAAGGTTTTTTGCCATAAAGTGCAAAATATTCCAAACTATAAACAAYGTAGAAAAGTGAGTGACCCTGGCTGATATTCAAATGTGAATTTAATTGACCATGAAGACATTGGTAGAATCGTGCAGCAGCTCTGTCATCAGTATCACTTTGCTGAAAGAGAAGTCAAAAGCAGTTTTCTGACAGAGGATTCCATGTAGCCAACAGAAACCTAAATAGTAGTGCTTATTAAGCCCCAAAGAACATTTAAGAAACCTGTCAGCTTGACACGCAAATGCTTTGTATATTAATATAGGGATGAGAGGGATGAGAAAGGAAAGAGGAAAAAGGGATGAGAAAATGCAAAAGAATCAATAAACTTTACTATGAAATTATGAGCTTATCTACTGCTCTTTCAACTACTTTATTTTCCAAAACAAATCTGTATATGATGAGAGCTGTCTTAAAAAGCATATCCACTGAAACAGCGCGAATCAACTAGCACACACGACTGCTTGCGCTAAGGCAGCACAGGAAATTGCCATCTGTAAGAGACAGCAGAGGTTTGTAACTGTGCAGGCTTAGCTTGCTTACAGGGTGAGCTGAAGGACACTTGGTCAATGAAGGCACTTCGACAAAACAAAAAWAAAAAGCATTGCCCTTATCACCTTTGGGATCAGCAAAAAGCGTGCATATACTCAGTTACAGTAGTCAGCTGACAGGTRGTAACTGGTTAAGCTCTGCAGTTTAGTTGTGCTTGTTTGCGTCTGTACAGTGCAGATATTCAATCCCACATTTGAGACTAATTAGATTAAAAGTAAAGAAAATTTGAAACATATATTTAATCCTTCTATTGCCAGGAGGAATTATAAAAGCACACACAGASTACTGCTCTAATAGTTGCTATTACATTGTCCAAACAACAGTAAGGTAAAAACCATAAATTATGCTGATAAGAAAGCATTGAAACCACTTGAGATTTAATTCTTTGCATAGTAAAGAACGGCAGTCTTAAATTTCTTACTCTCATGTTATTTTTATGGGTTTAGATTTTTTTCTTCTAATGGAACATGCTTATTAATGTTCACGAGGTTTATAATCACTTGTTTTTCTCAGTTTCAACTTCTGTTTTTTATTACTACATTTTAATAAAAATAGTGACCTATTTTCTGTCACAAAAAGATAAAAATCTGGGAAATACAGGAAAACATATAGARAATAAAAAGAGTAATTTGTAACCTATCATGAGGTATGTCTAGTGAAAGCTTAACTTTATATTGTAAATTTTTTTTAAAATACTGTAATGTGTTTACATGGCTAATGATGCAGAAGTGAACAACCAATACTGTGCTTCTGAAGTGAAATGAGGCACTGACATTGAGGGAATTTTCATAATAGAAAGGAAATTACTTTTCTGATACCCTTCTTGGAGCAATAAGGTTACTTTAACAAACCTGAACACAGAACACATTTGTTTTATCCTTTATTCCCTATTGAACTTTAGCTACTTTAAGCCAAAATGTAACAAAATAAAGAGGAAGGAGTTTCACATACAACTTTTCATGCAAATTACCTGTTCTGTGAAAAGAAATTATCATAATGGCAGTAGTAAACATCTTGGTTGGTAAAAGCTTTCCAGGTCTCCACTTTTAAGTAAAAAGCAGTTGGAATTTTAAAGGAAACTTCTGACAGTTTCTTTTTTTTGCAATTTCCATAGTACTTTATAGATAAGTTCTCTATTATTCGTATGTACTGTATGCATATTTCATGTAAAACCAAATCATGTATATACATATGTTCCTTCTCCTCTTGCATTTATATTTTTGACAGAAGATGAACCACCCCTTTCTTTCTAGTTCCATCTTTTCTTTTTGCTTTTAAAGAAAATACTTTAAAATAGCATGGTTGCATCTATTACTGGCTATTTTCCTCTCAATGAGATAGGAAATCACCAGCACTTACATCTGGAAACACAAGACGAAATGAAAGCTTCATTATGAAAAAATACAGGGAATGCTCATTTAGCCACCCAGCTGGAAAGATTTTCAATGCAATTAATTATCAGAAACAAATATAATGTTTGAAATAAGGTTCATTTCTTTTTAAATCGATTTCCAGTAAGAAATAGGAAACCTATTAYGAGTATACTGAATTGACAAAGAGCTGTTTTAGCTTTTTAATATCTTCCCATGCCCCTGAATTTTTCTACACGGTCTAACACCAACTGCATTGTTCTGATTTTTTGTGCAGTCTGTCCCTTAAGGCATTAGTSTATTGAAATTAAATGACAGAGGACTTGCCAAATTCTTGTCAGTCTTTCATCAGAGGTTTTGACTTTTGACATGAATGACAAAGTGATAGGATAAATTTGGGTATTAACAGCAGTTTTAGAAGTGTTTGCAGGTACCTTAGTACCTGATCCACTGGCCATTTTTGTGAAAACAGTCCCATCTGTTCCCAGAAACCTGAGTTTGAATTTATTCTCCTTTAAGCTGTCAAATAAATCCTTAACCTTTTATCTTTTTTTTTTTTTTTTTTTACCCTTCTGTGAAGGAAACTCAGAGGAATTTAAGGTTTTTTTTTAAAAATTATTATTTTTTTAAGAAAGAAGAAATACAAAGGAGCATGGAAAGGTATTTCTTAAGCTCCATCTGACATTAGTTAGAATTGCTACTAGAGATTGAAGTTTAGGCTTAGAAGCCTGGATCCAAATTGGAGAAGCTGAGTTGTTGCTGAGAATCATTATCTGCAAGATATTAAAAGGTCTGACCAACTTCTGCAGCTGTGCTGACCACATTTTACCCTTTCCATTACTCAAGCCCTAAAATATTCAGCAGTGTCCCAGAATATTTTTCACAGCAGCATATATAAAAGGAGATTGGAACAAGCAACTACTATTAATTGCTATRCTATAAACTACTATATAGAATGAAGTCATCTAGTACTTGCATATTCAGTTAATAGTACAGACTTAATCTGTAAAGTCTTCAGTTTGTTATTTATAGATTATAAGCCTGCAAGATACACACACGCAGATATACACACGTATATACAATTAAAAAATGAAAAGTGAGAGTTAACTAACTTTTGGCAGCCTCTTAAAAATAATGAAAAATTGACACAAAAAACCTGAAAGCTATGCATAATTTATATTCTGTAATATCATTGTTCTCCTGCAGTCATACACAGAGACACAGGGCAAATTGAGCCTTTTTTTTAATTTTGCTTGGGTTTTTTTCTGTTGTATTTAAGGTGGGTAACTTAGAAAAATAAATAGATAGTTGGTGGTCACTGCCCAGATAGTAGGGGACAGATAAGGAGCTTTTTGCTATTTTTTTCCCTTTTACAGTTTCAAGCTTTCAGTCAGCATGTGAATCTGCTCACTACGGTTAATGCTTCGTTGGGAATAGAAAATCAATTACTATTTGAGGTAAACKGTAAAAAGTGTTAGCATAAACCATAAGAACACTTTTGCTTGAAGGAGTCCTGTTAAGGTTCAAGGAGATCAATATTTTCCAGCAGGTCCTGCAGTTCTGATAGACCATATCCGCTGATTTTAGGAGGTAATGAAACTGCCAATGGCCTTGCTGTCATGATCGATGGAAATGACATTCATAAGCACTGGGCATCCATGAGTAAGTCTCCTAGTGATTTCTTCATTCCTTTTACCAAAGGAAACCACTAAGAAGTGGCTTTTCTTTTTTTATATTTTTTTTTTTAACTCTGATTTTTTTACCTGTCTTTGATTGCTGTTTAACTGAAAACAATAAAAAGTGAGGTTTTGCTTTTTGTCAGGTATTAAAAATTGAATTAAWCTGATTTATTTAAAGATTTTACTGTTTAGCCACGGTATTTTGCCCAGCCAAAGTGCAGATTCTTTTTTCCCCAAGAATGAAAACTTTGCAAGATTTTCTGTTTTTCTGAAAAGTATGGCAAAGTAAGATTCAAAAATATCTATTATTTCATGAAAGCCATTTTTTTCATTGAAAAGACTTAGRAATTGACAAGAGAGAATTATTTCATGATCTCTGGTTGTGTTGCCAATTAAAGCAATGAATGGTAACTGCTTTCCTGAAAATCCATTTCTGGAACATAAGTGAATAAAGTAATCTCAGTAACTTTACTAAGTCATATAAGTATATAGGACAACTTGTCTTCTAGATCAACTTTCTAAAAATGCAAAAAACTGCCCAGATTTCTAACCTACAATAATTTGGTAATGAAAAACTGTGCTAAGTGGGAAAAAAATTAAAGGCTTTCAAGCCTTCAGGGTATTTTCATTTTTATGAAGTCAGTGACAGTTACAAACATTTTAAAGGAGACACATAAGAATACCTCAGTGGCACTGTCTTTAATAACCCAGGGTGGAAACATGAATGTGCATTACCAAACAGCCACACTACGAGTGAACATTAGGCCTCCTAAGGCAGGTAAGGTCTGCTCTATTTGTGGATTTCAGTATTTTTTTTCAGTTTTGAATAATAGAGGAAGGAAGTTATCCCAGGACTATAAATGAGGACAAAAACCTGTCCTCTAAACTTTTGTGCTTATAAATATGCTAATCTTGCTACCATTTTGCCTAAAAAGGAAGCAGCCATTCCTTTACAGCTTCTGACATGCTTTGATGGGCTGTCCATTTAGTTGTTGTATATAGTATTTTAAASCATAATGTAAGAGCATCAGACAACACTGTCACTGTCTTCAAAAAGAAGCTTTTATTGCTCTAGCCAAAGTTTAATAACCATGCTGGAGAAGACAAGTCCAAAGCAGAGATGGGAAACTTGGGATCCCAGTAACATCTGGTGCCTTTTTCACAGGTTACAAAAGTTAAATTGCACAGCTTTTTGGTGACTCCGCTATATTTGCTTCAATATCCAAAGACAATGCAAGCCACAGAGAAAGACAGAAAGGTCAGGGATCCCAATAAATATTTAGAACAATCTATCTCTTTCTACCTATCAAAAATTTACCAGAGCCTTTGGGCAGAAAAAGCCACCTTTTCAGCTACAAGCATCATTTGGACTAAATACCCCYGACAAGTAAATTTATTCCAGCATAAATATTTACAACACCTGGCTGTCTGAAAGCAACCAACCTTAAGAATAAATAAATCTCTGGTAACTTAAATGATACTGCTGGGAGATTTTATATTTTTTCAGTGAGAGCCAAATGTGATCCAGGGACTACTGGAGACAGTAGGATCTGAGTCCAGGGGACTTTGGATTAGGCTCTTGATTTTTATTTTTAAACAACATCTAATATTYAAAATTTCCCATGATGCTTAGGGACCACATGACAAGTATGATTCAAGTGTATCATAGGAAAAACACTCCCCTCCTCCAGAACTAAGGTTTAAAAAAGTGAAAATAACTTTTTTCCAAGTTATGCCTCCATTGCCAAAACCAATGAACAATACAAATTGTGTTAACTCAGTCTGCCTGATCCCAACCTAGTATTTTTATTTTTGCTTCTAAAGAGAGAAAAATAATACTACTTAGTGCTTTCTATTTCTCCTATTGTACTTTCTCGCCTCTTTCACTGAGGCAAGTCAGAGTTGATAAGGAAAGCAGATGACAGAGAGAAAGCAAGAATTTCTTCATATTTCTCTTATTCTCAACTTTGAGAGTTTATTATTTTCCTACGGCCTCCTTCCCCACTTACAGACCTCTGATACAAGAGAACACATTCAAACCTCAGGCTCTCAAACAGGCCCCAAGAGCAAGATTGTGGATGATTCTCAGTCTTGTTCTTTTCTTGCAATAGACAAAAGCCTTTTTATTTTTCTGATCATTCTTTTTAGTAGTACTTGCATGACATTGCATTTTGTTTCACTGACTCTCAGCTAGCACCGAGAGGCATCCTTCTTTTTCCTGGCCAGTTCATAAGCTAAATTGATTATGCTCATCAGCCTCTCCAAATTAACCTATTCAAGTCTAATTGGTTGATTCTTTTGTTTCTAAGCTTTCATCTACAGGGAGATTTCACCTTTGGGAATTTAGTTTAGCTGGATGAGCCAAGAATGCTTCCTCATTAATTTATGTTTCTGCTTCTGATTTTAAAACAACCACAGAAATTAGGCCTTCCTAGGGAGATTCCTCCCTTAAGCCACAGATCACTAAATGCCACATGTTTTCATCACATTCTGACACTAACAATCCTTTGAGATGCATATTACTGTGTAACTAAAACCTGGTTAATAGTTTTGTTTTGATTATGATTCTGGACTGGGACCTTCAGTTGTGAAAGTCTTGTCTAGAGTGAAACCCTTTAAGAATTAGAAACCTTATGAAAAAAAGGACTTTAACAACTTTCTCAAAACCTTTAAACTACAGTTTCATATACAATGTTGTTATAAGATATGAGCTACAGTATTAAGACCTTTAGAAATGGACCCTTTTCCAACCTCTCATTTTTCCCATTCCATTTGTTATTTCCCAAACTGCTAATCTGGAATTAAAAAAAAAAAAATATTACCATATTAGCAGAAAWCTAGATAGAAATTTACTAGCAAAAGCTCACAGAGAGGAAAACCTTGTGTGGCTTCCCTACAAAGTAAATAAATTTCAAACAAAATAAAATAAAATAAACCCACCACATTAAATTCTTCAAGATGCTATCATGATTTCAACTACACAGAATTTTTAAAACAACAACAGTAATTTTTCTCATTGTAATACCACTGACGCCACATAAAAGCGTATATTAGTTCTCTGGTGTAGGCACAGGAATATGAGCACTTTATAGATGCAGTTCTTAGTACTCACAAACCCCACATTCCATGGCAGCGCTGGGAACCTGATGACATGGTAGTCAAGGATTTATTCTCACACATACAATAGCTTGCACACAATGTGATTACAAAGATACAAGCAGGACCAATGTAGTTCCAAAAAAGGAGAATCTACTTGATTTTATGCTTCCACCTATTTTCACAAACCAAAAGGTACTATATAGTTTAAGTAACTTTAATTGTTGAAAAGGTTGGTTTGTTTTTTTAGAGGTTAATTGAATTAGAAGTTAGGTTTCTTTCATTTTTCTTTACAGTTGCAGTTCACAAACTGCATTGCCACTTTGGATTCCTGCAGTAACCCATGAAGACTATAACAGAAAGGGCAAAACAGGAGCTAAGAGAAGTTAGCTTTAACCCTAATTGAATCAATGACTCATTCAATGAAACAGCACCAAGACACATCCAGCTCAGCTAGAAAAAAGGGCTCACAAAACAGACCTAGCCTGGGGAATTCCTCACTACAGAAAAAGGGTTATAGAAATAAATAATGAATTAGAGAACTTTTTTTTTTTAAAAAATGAAAAGCCTGAAACTATTTTCAAATTAAGCCAGGATTCATTTATATATTTCAACATTTATGTATTTCAATTCTGCTGCTGTATGAAGATAGCTGCAGATTCTCTTTGTCCTTCCTGTGTTCCTCGTTGTTATCCTTACATCTCATTTTTCATTGATCAATGTAAGGCATGACAATGAYCAAAGGCATCAGGATGCTTCAAGGACAGACTTTACAGAAATATGGGGAGATACCTTTTAAAAAATTTTATTCACATAGCTCTACCTTCTCTAGATTCTTTCCGGTCAAGAATCTAGATTCACATATCTCTGGCTGTAGGGAGAGGCAAAACCCTGTCACCCAAACCTCCTAGTCTTCTAAAAATGAATGGCACTGTCATTGCCTTGTGAGACCACAACTTCTAATAGTTTCTCTACCTTCTTTTGATTGTGCAGAAACACATTTGATTCCTGATACCTGGAGAAGGCAGAGTAATTAGTAATAAATTTTCCTCCATTTTGTCAGAACAATATACAGTGTTGCAGTATATGGGCATACTCCTACAAGGATGAATCACTGTATTCAGAGTTCAAATGGTTTACATCGCATTTTTATCGGAACAGTTGAAAGCATGGTAGATGTATGCTTATGTTAACCAGAAGCGGACGTGTTCAGGATGGGTCTGTATTTGACTCTCTTTAGGCTGTGATTTTTATCCTTTGGAAATGTATTCACTATCTTTTCCAAGCATCCATAGCCATCTGATATTACAGTAGCATTTTGCATGCTCATGATGCAGCATGCCAATGCCACAAGATCATAATTAAAATAACAAGAATTAAAATACTTGGTTACTTCCTAAAAGCTAGAAGTCCCTTCTGTCATACAATTGTATGGCTGTCAATTTGTTCTTGTTGCTTTAGGAAGTTAGGAAAAAAAGTAAAACATGGGAAAGTAAAGTAGCAAAATAATATCAAGTGAAATGAGATCATTACAATGATCAAAATGGAAAGGTAATAAAAGGCTGACCAACTTTTTCTTCATCCCAGGCAGAAAAGGATTCAGCCTTGAAAAAAGACCCAACAAGACAAACACTTAAAAAGAAAGCAAAGGTTTCTATATTTTCAAGGGCTGAGATAATACCACAGGCAAATACAACACAAAAATAAGTTTCACACAATCCTAACAAGGCCATCCCAAATCTTATTTTGACAGTTCAGGTATTACAGAAGTTACTCACAAACCTTTTAAGAGGGATAAATTTCAGGAATTTCTCTATTTTTTTTTTAATAATTAAATAATTGTATAACTAAATATTAAAATTAAGATCCATTCACAGTTCCCATCCTGACTCTCAGCTGCATTTAGCTACACATGAGGAAAAAGAAATCCAGCCTGCCCGGTATGCTATGGCAATGACTATCATAAGACAAATCCAGAAAAATTCTAAAACCTGTAAAGCAAAAAAAGACAGACAACAGCTCTCCCAAAACATGCAAAAAAAAGTAACTCCAAATCTCAGCACATCTGATCCTTAAAGGGCTCTATGAGGTGAAACCAGCAGGAATTTTATCCTGCTAAATGACAGCATATTTCGCTTGCTTGTACGCAGGCCTGTACAAAGGACTAGACATATGCAAAACCGGCAATAAAAGCATGAAATATAACAGTTGCTCCTAACAAGAGCAGTAAAGGTCACAGTAGTGACTATTCCCTACTCTCTTCACCATTATATCCTGCTGAATGCACACTATCTATTTTTAAAATAGTAACTGTGTAAATATATTAAATCATTCACTAAAGACCTTTCTGAACACTCTACGCTATTTACAAAAGATAGAGCTTTGACTAGCTGCTAGAAAAAAAATCCTGTTAAGTGGCCTAGGACACAGTTCATTTCTTCTATGCATCCGACACAATGGGGTACTTCAGGTGAAATTGATTGGACACATTAGTTTAATCATATCCTAAAGCATACAAGGCAGTAATGCCAGAAGTAAGATTTTCCCCCCCCCCCCCCCCTAAGAAAGTTTCAGACGGAAACTCTGAAATAAAAAAATGGGATTTTAAGCCCCTACTGAAAATATATCTGCTGTCCAAAAAGAAAACAACATAAATGAAGAAAGTCCTACGGGCTGTTTATTGATACCAGATTTGCTTTAACAGTTAATCTTCCTGAAAGCCTATTAGAACAGTGATAATGACAAAAGCAGCTCTCCATACATATTAACTGTTGGGATAATAGTACAAATTCAGTTGATGAATGTTAACACTTAACTTGCTATTGTCCGCATCCAGAGAAACCTTAATTATATCTCTAAATATCTGAAGTAAACAACCATTTTAACTGGGGTACTGCTTCAGATTCATGTCGGTGATTTTTTTTTTTTAATAAGCCCCTCATTTTGTAGCTAAATAAAAGACGAATCAGTGTTCACTGCAATCAACAGAAAGTAGTATGTCACTGTAATGGTTCTGATCTGAAAATAAGAGGGAAATACTCTGACTTCACTTGAAATTACACCATTGATCCTGGGATACTGTTCACCCCTGTCCTTGTGAAGTCCCTATCACATGTTCTTAATAGCAGCCAGCACTATTTCATAGTTTAGTTACTTTATTAGGTGCTTTCAAGCATCAATAGATGAAGATATAAATACAACTACACAATTCTGCCCACTCTTCAAAAATTGTTCTGTAAATCAGAAAGAAAAATCAGGAGTGTGTGACCTCCCCATATTCAAAGCATATAAGTGAAAAGAAGAGACTAATAACAAACATTCATGTGATACCATGATAGACAGGGAATGCATACGTTAGTAGGTGGATTAGCTAGAAAGCTAATCAAAGTCCAAGTTTGCATTCATATATGTATAAGTGTTAAAATCAATGAACCATTCAACTCAGTTGATTCAGTTATCTTGATACTCTTACCACCTTCAGTACTTCTCTAATCAAAGAGCTCAGGGATTACTCACCCTGCTTAATTCTGTAAGGGTTACTTCTTGTCTGGCTAACGTACACCAGCAGAATAGATAAAACAAGATTTGTATCAGAGTCAAATATTTCTTAATTCTGAGTCTTGATCATTGAGGTGTTGAGGACAACTCAATGGACTCAGTGTGTTTTGATTCCATAAATGTCATCATATAGTCTAAATGGCAACAGTTCAATCCTAAATTGCTGCTGATATCAGTGACAGTATAAAATGCTTTTATGACTGGACAGTAGTAGAGATGCCAAATGCCCACTTAGCTCATTTATTACCCCAAAAAATTGATGTCAGTTCCATAATTGAAAACATTTCCTTAAGTGACCCGGCCAATTGAGGGAATTATATTTTAAATACTTCCTGATAGAAGAATTACAAAGTTACAACAGATTCAGGTGCAGAACTTTAGTATATAGTTTAATGCTTCCCTTTCACTGAGGAAACTGGTAAAAAGAAAAGTGAAGGAATACTTTCAAAACCGATTACCAATTTTAGGAATCTCAATTTGAGTTGCCAGGTAACTGTATCTTGAAGGAACTTGAACATTTGTACTGAATCCAGCAAATATTACCTGACACATAAGTAGCTGTTGCCTGGTTTAAAGTGAGTATCCAAACCCAATCTTAAGGAAGAGCTTTTAGGCACCAACTGATAGTGTGACTTTCTAGAATGGAAGATGCCAACTGAATTCAGGGTAACTAAATGCAGCTCAAAACTATTGCTTTGCTAGGTAAAATAACTCTACAGTTCATAGGAGAGGAACTGATTGTGATTCATTAGTCATGTTGAAAAATAATGGATTCCAGACAATCCCATTTCTAACAATGGAACATTTCAAGGAGGAGGAGGATACTTGCCTTTCGGAACAAATAGAAAGCAGACTGTGCCCCAACAGACTGAAGAGGTTACAGGCTGAATAAGTAGACAGAACAGAGAGCTTGAAATTATTTTCTCTGAACTGTTTTAGGTGGGGAAAAAAAAAAAAATCAGGGTTGGGTTTTCAAAATTGTCAGGAATGGTGCCAGCTACTTTTTTTCCCCAGTAGCTGAGTAGTTTAAGAGCTCTTTTTGAGATGAAGACCTGAACAGAACTCAGCCCTTAGTCCAAGAGAACCAGAGCTGAACTCTTCTGTTTCATTATACTGTCCTAATCAGTAACTTACAGGACTCAACTTTGAGCGAGTTGAGCGAGTCTCCCAATCCACAGTGTTGGTGGTTTTCCATTTCTTATTACAGATGTGAGATCAAGAAAGAAAATCCCTCCACCTGCACACCCACCAGACAAAGACATATGCAGAAGATGAAAAACCTGAGTAAAGTTGAATCCTTGAGCAAGAGAATTCACATAAGCAACCAGACAGCTGTCATGTCACATTGAAATAGTACTAGTGGGGACAACATCCTAATCTATGATGCAGTGCTAAAATATTCATTGAATATCCCATTATGAATCCCTGGAGCCATTCATGCTTTATTTCTCTCCACCATTCGAATTTCAAAAAGTACACGCTTGTGAAACAAAATCAATCTGTAAATAAAAGCATTATACAAAACCTGTTAATCGTGCATTACCTTATAAGTTCCTGTTGTGTTTTCTCATGGAGTCTAAATTGCAGTGAAGAAAATTATCTTGGGAATTATGAGTTAATATGTATGTTTTGCTTCTGACACCTTTAGTATAGCCAGATAACTCAGCAGCACATGCTAGCCTATCATCATATCATTTCAATACCTCATTACAGTAATTCTTCTTACTTCGCTAACAGAATGCCTCCAAGATGTTGATTCAGCCCACCATTTTCTCTTCATTACCAAATACAATTAGTAAAGGGAAATAATTCAAAAATAGAGTGACCATGCTGTTTAATATTTGTCACATGAAATGTTCCTGATGAATTCTTTTCTACCTCACTTCTGCAGTCAAAACATAACTGAAAATATAGCTTAGTTTCAAGGCATCAAATCTTATTTCTACATTTTCAAAGGCTGCGGGGCTCTTTGTCTCCAAGTTTTGCTTCTTGCATTATATACAGAACAGAGACCCTTGATGCCAGCCACTTACTCGTATCATTCAGACCCCAAAGTGCTTATGTGTACCTACTTACAGATACACTATTGGATGCAGTATATTATTGCAAAAGTTGATCACGTATCAGAAGAAGTGGCCCTATTTCATGTACCAAAACCCTTTACTAGAAATTTTGTGTTTCAGATAAAAAAAATTTAATAATTTTTGGGCAATGACATCTTTTATACCTGAACTGTGGTTATCCTACAAAACTGATCTGCTTCAGTGTTAGTATGTTGCCAAAGATTACACAGAGGCAGATGTGGATAAAATGCTGGTCCTGGTAAAATGGTTGGTGAAACTGTCTTGCCTCCTGTTTGGCTGCAGGGAAAGCAGGAAAATGCTAAGTTAATGTTTCCAGTAGATAAAAGTCCGCGTGTTACCAGTGTTTCCAAATGCATAGGGTTATTATGTAAATAAATCTGTTTCTGGCAACACTAAACAGCTGTTATGGCTGAAAACACAATTTTCATCATGTGTACCTAATAGCAGGAAAGTTGAAGGCTAAAAGTTTACTCTTCAGTTAGGTACTGTCTTATTGTTCGTTATTGATACACTGCACTCATGAAATTACACTTCATGGGTGTAAAACAAAACAAAAAATTGACTCACTATATGCTAACGTATAAAAGGCAGGGAGGTGAATAAAGTACTAATGCTCACGGTTTTCCAGGTTATTAAAAACTAAAAGAATATAAAATGTTTAGTTATGAAATTTAAAACCAAGGAAAGTAAATAAATTTTCATAGGGCAAATATACAGAATTTGAAACTTGTGCTACAAAATGTTGTGAAGGCCATTTGGCTTTAGAAAACAAGGAGAAATATTGATAGGAGTAAAATCTACTTAGGACTTAAACACTCTTTTTCGGGGGGAATGCTTTCATTTGCAGAATTCTGGGGAGACACTCAGGAAGAAGTACACCCCTGTGCTTCCCTGTTCTGTAAGCAGCTTTGAGCACCAACTACTCGCCAGTATCTGAGACAATACAACGTTAGCTGGCTCTCCTCACCTGTTAGACATTGAAATGCCTTAATATTAACCTGCTGAGACCCCTTAAATCCGGATGGACTTTGAATTAAATGTTTACATAAAGAAATGTTCTGATCACATCTCGTTTATAGCCTTCTAACAGAATAAGAGAACTAAGGAGCCTTCTCAGAATTTTGCCAACTTTCTAAAAAGAAAAGTATTCTCACAGCATGTTCTGAAAACTTTCATACAGACCCTATCAAATGACTACATTATGCCACCAGTTTGACCTGTTATCTGTTCATTTGCAGGTGGTGGTTTCTCACCAGAAAGGCATGTCAACAATTTAAAGAAGGTGGGTTTTGAGGCTATATTTCATTTTTCCATAAACTGATGTAGCAAATCATGGCTGTGCAATCTGTACCTAACAACATAAGTGAAGGGAATGAAAGTAGGGTTTCATATTTAATAAAGATCTGTAGCCTATCTATAGATCATCCAACTAGAAAAAAATAGATTTTTGAGATAAAGAAAGCAGAAAAAAAGATCACATATAATGACTTGCAACAGTTATAAACAAGTAAAATCCATAGAACTATACTGATATGGTCTGGATCAGAATTACATATTTTCTTTATTTAAAGAGGAAATCAGAAATTAGTTTAGCAGCCTTTAAGGACTATTCAAGTAAGCTAGCTCAGAGATGAAAGACTTATGTTCTAGCCTTGGTCAATTACCACTGAAAGCTATTGCTATCAACTGACTGCTTGACGGCTCCTGCGAGCGAGTCCGACAGCCTCATCCCTGTTGCTGATGAGCGGTAAATGCCTGTACATATCACAGTGCTGTCATTGCAAGCGCAGTCATCTGGCTCGCTCATTCCAGCAGCGTGTCGGAAACCAGGGCAGGCTTAGACAGCGACTCTTGTGTGATCTTGGGACTATCAAACACTGCAAGCTGTAATATTGTCTGGGTTGAGGTGTAATTGTGTGGAAGAGGGAGCTGTGGGAGGCCAAGTGGAAGTGGCAATGCTTCTGTAGCCACTGGCCATAGCGCATCTGTTACTCCTGCAGGCATTATAGCCTCCATTTTGATATACTGAGTCTCAGAAAGCTTTAGGAGTGGATTTCTGTTCTGCATTAAAATGGCAGCAACCTGTAGGAACAAGCGTGAGTTTGCAGTTAATCGGTCAGATTCAAGCAACCACGTTTAAAATTGCTCAGTTAAAAGGGCGTTATATTTTAGCTCCTTGCTGACTTTCAGAAGAATTGGAAGGACTCGGGAAGAAAGATACAAATGTGCAAACGTACACAAAAGGCCGACTGATGTGAAAGACTGATAGTATTTATTACAGCTGAGCATTCATCACAGTACACTAGGATAATTTCATCTGCATAGAATATTGACATAGGCTTCCACAGAATTAATATTTTAAATCACTTTGTTGTTCTATCAGCACCTTTCTGCATTTGTCACTCTTCTGCATTTAATATAGTTGTTTGTATCAGTCTGAAGGAAAAGCTGTAGCCAATTTGCCTAGTGACCCTAATGAATGAAAAAAATTACTCTATTTCCTCGAGCAGCATTCTGATTCAACAGCAATTTTCTCAGCACAGCAATTTCACTGCAGTTGCAGTGCACAGAAATATTTTCAGTCAACATTTAGTCATTCTCACAAGTGTTATTAAGTACTGTTAGTCATATACCAGCCATCTGTATCTGACAACACTCACTTCAATCTTGTATTAAGAAATGAATATGTTATGGGGAAAGACGGGAAAAAAAATAGCAGACAAATATTACTAAAAATCTAAGAGAGTCTATGAACTGAATAAGATTCCATAGGGTTAGCTTGGGGTTTTTTTGAAACAAAATATTAAGACTGTTGTACATTGTTGAGTATTTATATTTGAGGTTTGAGTATTTTCTACAGTGACATGCAGATAACATTCATTCATCCAAAATCTTATGATTACAAAATAAGACAAAAAGAATGAATGAATGGAAAAAATCATAAGATTTCACTTAATTTATCCTCATGAAAGCAGAAATAGTATTGCTAGGTTTGAAGTGATCTATAAGGCAACACACTTGTGAGATAGATTTAATTGTATGATCATATTAAAGAAGGAATTCAAGGCCAATTGCTGCTTTCTTTGAAAGTTAGTCCTCATCAGCAAAAATAGTTTGTGGTAAATAATAGGTATGATAAAATCACTGTTTGTATACCACAAGTTTTTTTCCGTACCAAACTAGATTTCTGATATTGTTAGATACCTCTCTGAGTTCATTGTTTGACTACTCCTTCAGTGTTTTGGTATACATTTTAAAAAGTTAAGATTAATTCATTATTTGGACATAAAATTTATACTTTTTGAAAATTCTCTTTTCTAAGGTGGTTGTTTATTTTTTAAAACCTTCACATGTTGCCACATTACTGTGTTACAGTTTTAATGTACAGGGTTTTTTCCCCCCAATGTCTTTATTCTAAATTAATAATCTTAGGTTGAAATAAATGTAGCTTAAATTGGGTTTAAAATTCATCTGTACTTAGACTGAAATAAAGTTATCCCTAACTTAAGTAAAAATTCATATGCAAGCATAGTCACGTGTATGCAGTGTAAATGAAAACAAGGCAAAAATATTTTTCAAAAAAAATCACTTACTACTGCTAAGATACGACTTTGTATCTGAACCATACAGTGTTTTTATGACGCTGTACCCTCTCCCACCCTTCAGTCCTGCCTCTCCACATCCCTTCAGGCTACACATAAAAATGCCACCCTAATTTGGAGAGATGACACTTTTTAAAAACAAAAATTGCTTCTTCTGTTTCCCATTATTAGAAAGTTTGTGACTTCAATCATATCTGACATGAAATTCTAGTGCCAACCTATACATTGAACACATATGTGAATAGCTGAAAATTACTTTTGTTGGGTGTGGAAATACTAGTGATAAATGATAAGGGGAAAATTCCAATTTCATCTACCTCTAAACGGCAGGTATTTGCAAAGCTGTCTTTGAGGGTATCTTCATCTCTTTTTAGACATACTAACTTGTGTCACAAAACACTGCCAATGTTTATTAATGAACAGAAGACTATTATTTAAAGCTTTACAGACTGCTGAAATTGTAGTTTCTGCCCCGTCATTGTTTGACAACTAAGAGGTTTTACAGATGGCTTTGAATTGAAGCTTTCAATGGATTGCTTATCGTAATCTATGCAGTTGGATCCCAGAGAGGTGGTGTACACGTACAGCAAAGTCCCCTATCACATGAGCATATCTAAACTCCTCAAATATCTCAAAGCCTTAATATTCATTTAATACATTCCTGATATTAATTATTAAGCAGTCACCACGGTAAAACATTTTTTTTTAATAAAATAGCTGTAGCATTTGTTCTAAAAGCATTTACAAATGTAATAACGCACATTAAAATGCGTTATTACTTAACTGCAAATTGGTCCTAGTAAAACATAATCAAGATAATAACCTTCACTTAAGAAATGGAAACTCTTTCCAATGGTTTGTAGCTTCCCTTAAGTATTAAGCTTTAAAACAGAAAAGACGTTGAATCATGATTCATAAGGAAATTTTATGTACTTTGTGAGCCAGTGAAGACCCAAGACGAGTGCACATTCACCTAACCAACAGCACAGTGCAAGCTTACACTGCGTGCTTTGCAAAGAAACATGATTGCATCCTGTTGCCATTTCATTTAAATCAAAAGTAAAGTCTCCATGTATGCAGGAAAAGACTGAACATCCTGCATGGTCATTTCTGACATTTGTAACAAAGCAAAGGGATGCAAAATGACCAGACTATCCAGACTCGTGCTTCATGACCACTTCAGGCAATTGGTCACAGTGTAGACAAGGATCTGAACATGCGGCTAATACAAATCCTTTAAACTTTCAATGCAAAAGACGTGCAACAAAAATATCGAGAGATATAAATATCCTTACACAGTCTTACCCCACTGAATTGCAGAGTAGGACAGATACAGGCACTTCAGACATCAGATGGTGAAGACTCCCTTTAGGACTTTCTGTGTAAGGCAGGCATTTGGAGTGGGATTTATTCATCCTTTCTTGCACTGACACAAAGACACCTGCATTTTGGAATTCTGAAAGTTCTGCTTGTTCTACTAAGAATAAGTTTAAGATAGTTTTTACTCCATCTAACCAAAGATAATTGAAGCTGTATCAACTCACTAACCAGTTTATTCTAACCACTAAGAATCAATGCTATTTTCATGTTCCTTCAAAGGTTCAAGAACGTGACTGATAGATCTGGACTAAAAGCCCTATACTATTAAAACTTTTCAGTGTGAAAGTATCATGGAAAGTCATATTGCTGATAGTAATATGACAATTAATTTGAACAGCAGATACTAATCCAACTTGTTCTCTAAAAAAACCCCAGAAAACTATTTGCATAATACAGTAATACACATAAGTGAACTGATGCCAGGAGAATTTCAAATTAAACGATCCTAGTATGTTATTGGTATATCACACTATTTAATGGGATTTATTATCAGATTTTTCTCTCAGAATGCCGAGTCAAATATTGGTATACACAGCTAATTTCTTATTTATACTTACTGTTTGACTCAAAGAAATGGATTGAATTTCACTTTGTTCACCCCTGAAATGAACTTCCAAAGATAAGATAAGCAAGCTGGCTGCACAATTTTTGGCAAGGCATAGCATTAAGCAAAACGAGGACATCTTGGTAGTCCTATACAGGTAGTTTTCTCCTCTCTTTACTAAGATACACTTGAGTTTTATTAATGATAAACTGGCTTAACTTAGGGTTTCGTCTCTTGGATTAACAACATAGTATTGAAAGGCTTCGGGACATTCTGAAAACCCCTCCAAAGCTTCCCATTAATACAACTCACACGTGTTCCTGCTGACACCACCTGCTTCTTGGACAGAGCAGAACCCAGTTCTCCTCCCACTGCGGCCGTTTCCTGCCCTCTGATATTTAGTGGAGCTTTGTGACCATTAGCGTTTGTTGGCCTTCTCCACTTTCTTCAGTGTTCACCAGCTGTCCTTGGCACTTTAAATTTCCCTAGCCTTTGCCAGTAATCTCAACTATTCCCATACTCAACATAGACAGCTAATATAAACAGAATTAAATTTTTAATTGCATTTGGCATTTTTGAAGACTTACGTTAGCCCTAAATATGAATGTAAAAGGAAAAAAGTGTCAGCTGTTAACGTCTGCAGACTCCACGTCTAGCTGTCAGAAGTAACCCTGGACTCTGTCATTCTCCATCTCAGGTATTCGAAATATAATTATTGAGCTTTCAGAAGGCAGGAAATAGTAAACAGTTGGAATTCTCCTCCCCCCCCACCGCCCCCCCCAGTAAGATTGTTCAGATAACATTACGGCCCCTGTCCATTTTGGTGGATAAGCCTGGTGTCTCATATGCCACTCAACGGAAAATTGCCACAAGAGGTTGCTCCCTTACAGAATTACCATACTCACCGTTCCTCTGTATTAAGACCACTTGAGATACAGACTGAAAGACCAAAGCTTTCAGGCTTAATTTCTCATAAGAACTCCACGAACAGCCAGCATTCTTCTCTAAACACAAAGATATAAAACATTTTTCTTCAAATATATGCCAAGATGTACCATATCAGGTCATGTAATTCAAGACTCTGAGCCACTTCAGTGTGCCATTCTCAAATATGCCATAKATATAGAAATGTCTTCATGTACAAAAAGTGACTTTGGAACTGGTATCACAGTTTATTAACTAATGCATTTATAGAAGCCCTGTCAAAAAAACATAAAGCAAATTATATATTTTCCCCCTCTTTCAGAGAACATTACATTTTTTCAAATAGGGTGTTAAAAGCAAAGGATCCTGTGAAATTTTTATGGAATTATATTTTTACACATGGATCATGCTTTCCTTTGTTGCCTTGAGATACAGTTGAAACAGTGTCCAATGACCCCTAATAACCAAGACAGATCCAAATGATTTGATTTCTTGTCAACGTCCACTTGTGTTATTCTCTATTATGAAAGCAAAGACATTACATTCCAAGACATATATTATTTTTTCAAGAACTGTTTGTTTTTACTTTTGGTTTGCTGGCATGAGTAATTCCTATAACATACTTTCAATTCTACCTGCTTTAATTAATAGTTCTTCCTAATGATTTCATTTATTCTATCTTTCAATTTTTTGGTAGGTTGTATGTGCGTATGTAAAGATGTCAGACGAAGTGAAGAATATGAGAGCTCACTGCATGTTAGCAGCTAGAAAACATTTAATTCTTTTTTCCCTGTCTTATTCAAATACACTTTATGTAGTACACATCAGTAAGCTGTCTTTTTATTGGCTTATAACAATGACTTATGAATGGAAAGGTGAACATTCTATATAACAGACTAAAGTATTATAAATCTTACATATGCAAGTCTACAGTATATAAGAAGTCATACAAGCTCTCCAGCTAGAAAACACAGGACAAAATGACTATAATAAATGAGAAGTTTTTGCAGTTTAGTTTTACAGTTTTAGTTTACAGTTATTACATTTAAAATCTTCCAAAGTTCTGTCACAGCATTATTCTATGCTATGTCTTTATGCCAAACGTGTCCCACATTAGGGCTCTAAGTGAAGGAAATGATGGACAGTTTCTTTTAAAATCAGCTTAGAACCTAAGAGCTATTATCAGAAGCAACAGCCAAAATCAGGGACATCTGCATTAACTATTGAGAGGAAAGAAGAAAAATAAGACATTCTGAATCAAATGCCTGTTAACAATTTTAGAATAAGTTCAGATGGTAACCGTGGCAAAAATCCTGCATTCTGCTTTTAGTCTGATGTCAATTTCTCTACCAGAATGTTCAGGAGAGGAATAGTTGTGAACTTCCTGCCATGCTGTATATTAAAAAGCCTGCAAAAAAAGCCTGATAAAAATAACATGATGCATTAGAAAGCATACTTTTGGTCCATGGGGGTTAATTTCCATCTCCTGTTGACTTGAAAGTAAAAAAACCCTAACCTTACCCCCCCCAAAGAGAGACCACCCATTTTCTTGCCATTCCCTACGTGCTTAGAGAAAAAAAAAAAAAGTCTTTTAGGTCAAATAATAATCCTTTTTTAGTTTAAGGGCTTCCAGAGCTGACTTACAATTTATTTTTATGTTGCCTATGTGAAATCTGCCATTTCAGACTTTTACAGCTAGTGAATTCTGTAGACGTGCCTTTCATAATTTTTCTTTTTTATCATGCCAAATAGAGTGTGTCCAGAGTTTTTATTTCTTTTGGTACTTATGGCAAAATCTGTTCTTTGCTTTTCTACTTTATTTCCAAGCACCTAGAATAGTTTAATGGGAAAACATTTTATTTGGAATTCAGTTTGCCCCAGACAGATTCTCTCTTTTTACCTATTGCTGTTTCTCCACTGATACATTCTCCTCTGCAATGATGGACTGTTTAGACTGATCACTCACTATGAAAGCTACCAAGTACATACTCCCTGTAGGCCCCCTGTCACTTCAAAAAGGGTTTGGGCTTCCAGCAGTTTTTCAGTTTCTTAGCTACCTGCAATAAGAATATGCTAGCAAAGTATTTCATTGTTTTACAGGTACAAGAACTGAAGCAAAATTTGAAATGCTTGATCCAGCTTACAAAGACTTGCTTAAGTAAAAAATTTAAATCTGAGCCTCCCTTCAAATCTAGTCAACTAACTAGATTTCATAATGTCAAATGTTGAATGTATAGGTAGTAAATTTGTTCCATCTTTAAAGCAAGAAGAGAAATAATGTGCACTGGGTGCTATTGTAGTTTGCCCACTGATTCATCGAGTCCTCAATAATCCAGAGACTGGGGAGTCTCATTTATCATCAGACTATTTTTCATTATTTAATCTTCTTTCTTTATGATCCCAATCTGGTGCCCACTGAAATCAAAAGAAACAGATCAATGACTTGAAGGAGCATCCAATCAGCTGCAGAACTGAGATAAGGCTCATTTCAAAGCAGAGGCAAACATCAGAGCCCGGGAGTGAGGCAGCGTCACGATCAGCCTCGGCACCACTGAGGAAAGAGGTGTCAAGATGGACAGTCTGAATGGGGTCCTGCAATCTTTAGCCCTTCTAGTAGATTAGCGAAATATGTACGCTCTCTGCCCCCTCCCTAACTGCTATGCATCAGGTTGTTACATGCCCTGTTTGGCTTAAGTGGAAAGAAGCATTAGTCTTTATTCTGTACACAGCCTTACCCCCGTTAGAGTATTTTGCACAATTAAATGCTTCTTACAGCAGTTTTCCATGACTGTTATTCTTTGCCTACTATAAGGAGTATTTTTACTGGAACTTTTAAGGGTATTACATATTGAATAGTATCCTTTTCACAGCAGTCTTATTCCTATTATCATAGCCAAGAGAACACATAGTGATACAGTGATACTAATGACCATAAAACCAAAATATTAGATTGAAAGAGCTATTTTATTCATGCAGTGCTAGCCAACAGGGATAACATACTAATGCTCTGCATATGTGCAGTGCATAATTAAATGAATATTTTATCTAACCTATTTAAATCATGAAAGTGCAGACTTTATATATAAAGCAAAATCGTAACTCTATCCTCTTCTCCCCCAGAGTGCTAAACAAAAAGAGCAGTTGCTATACTTATCCATAGCAGTTAAGAATAGGTGATTCTTCCACTTAAATAATTGGAAACTTTCTTTTCTTGCACTTTGGGCTTGCAGCTGAAATAAATAATCTGCAAGGATACAGAAACTACTTTTTCCATTCTTGAAAGATCTATCCATGTTGAAAAGGAGAAGTTGATGACAGAATAGCAAAAGAAAGCTTAGCAATCACAGCCTAACGCTGTACCTGAAAACAAATAATCATGGATTTTAAAAAGGATTTTGATAGCTAAAGCTATACTCTCAGTCTTGATTCAAAAATAATAGGAATTTATTGAATTGATTGACAGATAGCACTGGAATCTATAACCTTAAAGCCTATGGATTTTGTTGAAATATCAAAATAATTCTAATTCAGCATGTGTTTGAAAGAACTAGTCTATCATTAGAAATCACTGAAGTCTAATTTGGAGCCATAAACACCAAAACATATACATCCTAATTCCACAACATTGATGTACAAAACTTTTTTTAAATGCAGGGAATCTTGCACATTTTCATCCCTTACAGCATGGTTCAAATTCAAGTCAACCTTAACATTGTCTTTTATTGGTTTATAATGCTTCTTGAAGAAGTCTGAGAATTACTATTAATTAAACATTTAAAGAAATGTAAGCCCTTATTAATATGTATTCAAAATGTAAGCTTGAATTTACATTTGTTTCACAGTTACTTAACTGATTTCAGCTGAGCTACCTAGATTTACACTGTATAATTAAGATTAATTCTAGACTCCAACCGGTGCCAAATTAACAGTCCTTTAGACCAAAAAATGTTTCTATTTGTCTAACAGGGAGAGCATAAAAAACTACGCGCCATGGTTGGTCTTGGATTTGATCATTGTTCTTCACTCTTGTCAAAGGAGAGACTTGCTCTAAAGACAGGGGATAATACTACATCCTCACTGAGATCAGTGAAGCCAGAATTTTACATAAAATGGTTTACTCTCGACTGATGAAGTCCCCAGGGAGCATGAAGGTTCAACGAGTTGCAACTGTACCTTTACTACTTCTGGTCCACAACTAAATACAAAAACATTTTACAAAGAATCATAGAATGGAATAGCATCATAGAATAGAGTCATAGAATAGTTTGGATTGGAAGGGACCTTTAATAGTCCAACCCCCCTGCMRTGRGCAGGGACATCTTCAACTAGATCAGGTTGCTCAGAGCCCCGTCCAGCCTGACCTTGAATGCTTCCAGGGATGGGGCATCTACCACCTCTCTGGGCAACTCGTGCCAGCTTTTCACCATCCTCATTGTAAAAAATTTCCTCCTTATATCTAGTCTGAATCTACCCTCTTTTAGTTTAAAACCATTACCCCTTGTCCTGTCACAACAGGCCCTGATAAAAAGTCTGTCCCCATCTTTTTTATAAGCCCCCTTTAAGTACTGAAAGGCTGCAATAAGGTCTCCCCGGAGCCTTCTCTTCTCCAGGCTGAACATCCCCAACTCTCTCAGCCTTTCTTCATAGGAGAGGCGTTCCAGCCCTCTGATTGTTTTCATGGGCTCCTCTGGACTCGCTCCAACAGGTCCATGTCTTTCCTGTGCTGAGGACCCCAGAGGTGGACGCAGCACTGCAGGTGGGGTCTCACCAGGGCAGAGCAGAGGGGCAGAATCCCCTCCCTCGACCTGCTGGCCACGCTGCTTTTGATGCAGCCCAGGGTACGGTTGGCCTTCTGGGCTGCGAGCGCACACTGATGGCTCATGTCCAGCTTTTCATCCACCAGTACCCCCAAGTCCTTCTCGGCAGGGCTGCTCTCAATCCCTTCATCCCCCAGCCTGTATTGATACCGGGGGTTGCCCTGACCCAAGGTGCAGGACCCTGCACTTGGCCTTCTTGAACCTCATGAGGTTCACATGGGCCCACTTCTCGAGCTTGTCCAGGTCCCTCTGGATGGCATCCCGTCCCTCAGGCATGTAATTTCTGCTGAAAAATACGTTGTAAGCTTATTCTGATTTGAACCAAAATCAAAATAAATTCCTCAATATAAACAGGTCTGTTATACTAATGTAGTTTATTCTGGAACCTTCATAACATCAATATCCTTTAACAAGAACTGTTGCTTTTCATTGACCATCTTTATACTACAGAACTGGCTTAAACCTTTGCCAGCTCCTCCTGATAAAAAATTACCGGTAACAAGGATTTTTCCATAGTCTCTTTGGATATCATTAAAAAGATTTCTTGGTGTGATCTAGCACATTCCATCCCCTAGCAACTGAGTTAACAATTACTTAAGTAACTTAAAATACTGTTCCATAAGCCCATAACTGGGACAGGGGAAAACATATTTGTATTCTGAAGTGCCACCAAGAAACTATTGGTCCTTTCTCTCATTCCTGCAAAGGCTGTAACTTGGCACAATTACTTCCTGGCATGTTTGCATTGCCGGAAATAACGTGACATGGTTGCTTTGCATTTGCTCCTTTGTTGGAGCTATGACAATAATGCTACTACTGTGGGTGCAAATAAGGTAGCAGGAACAAAAAGCATTACTTAAAAACCTCACTAAAAAACTTCTCATGTTTCTCTGCATAAAGTCCTGTCTGCCTTAGAAGTGAATCAGACTATTTAGAAAAAATAAAACATTACTGAGTACAGTTAAAAAAAAAAAAAAAAAGGTTGACTTGGGAACCAGTATCTGTTGTTGTGACACAGCCATTGCTGTTTAGACAAATGTAGGTGGAGTAAAAGAACCAGAAATTTGAAAATTTAGAAGTATAGCCTATATTACTGATACTTTAATTAAAGTTAGCAATACAGGAAATTGAGGCACAAACTGCATGAGTCACTTGAATTAAGCATTCCCGTCACATTAGATACTCCAGAGAAAACAACCTTATAAAGCCCAAGGGCATATAAAAGGGTATATTCTACAAAGACCACTTACATCTTATTGACAGAATATCACGTTGCGTGTATTGCACACAAGCAGTGAAGCATCCCCGTCTACGCCTCCCAAGCTACCAAAATGCAGCAGCTCAACATGCCCGTCACTGAGAGAATTAATTCCCCCTGAAACTGCAAAATCAGTAGGGACCAAGATAAGACTCGAAGATGTACGAACTCCACAACCAGAATAGCTCAATGAGTTAAACTACTCTATGTATTGAAAAAGACTTGTCATCTTTAGAGCCAAAATGAAATAGACACAAGGATCTCCTGGAAGAAGTCCTTCTGCATTGAAGATTAAGAAAAAGGATGAACAAACAGAGCATTCAGGCTACCTCTGCATTAAAYGCAGAGTAAACAGTAGCATGCATAGACTTGTGCTATATTTGTACATATGTCTTTTCCCTTGTTTATTATTAAAGTTGCTTAATGATAACAGTTTATTTCAGTCTTCATCTGCTACAGAAATGCTGATCATTTTCATACTTATCTTCTAAATTGAATCCAGAAGTTGTGAAAGATGCAAGATTGATTACGCTGTGTCTGCCAGCTGCTGACAAGACAGCAGGACTACAGCCAACCCAGAGGACTAATTCTACTGCTTATTACTGCAGATAAACACCCAGAGTGCAGCCCTCTGCTCTCCCAGCCATAAGTCAATCACAAGAGCCAAAAGGCAGTTTGCTTTTTACCAGACTAATAACCTAGCAATTATAAGCTTGCTTCATCTCTCTCTACAYGTCCCATTTTTTCCATGAATGCACCTTGTATAGAGTGCAGCCCAGCAACTTTCACGTCTTCATTTCCATTCCTAGGAAGGCAAACAGTAATCCTGGGAGAGATGCTTTATTTCACAGTGGTGTTCTGTAAGGAAAACCTGCCCATCACAGCCTKTGCAGACCTTTCTATTCTCATTTTTAATGGGCTGCATCAATTCTGTCTGTTAATTGACACCTGATTATCTGCTTACAGACTGTGACACCTTAATAACAACTACAGTGAAAGGTAGTGTGCATGGCCATGAACAAATGTACAACTTGACATTTTAGTAACATGTACATGCAGACACTTTTCTATGTGAACTTTAAACAAATGCAAAGATCATAGAATGATCCATCTCAGATGCATGCACCTAAGATGGTGGGSGTGGGGGGGAGAAATCAATTTTCTTACACCAAGGGCTTTCCAGGGGATCCCTGGTATTTATAGGGCAGTTCATGACCTGAACAAATCGTTGAAGAAATCTTGCCTGGTTGCCAGCCTTTACTTCACCATTCATTACTGTAGTCATGTGACATGTTTAGAAACAAGCTTACTGGTGTCTTTAAACCTCGACTGCATGTAAAGCTTAGCTGTATTTTAATGGAGTCTATGAAAGCTTTTTGTAGATTTAACAAAAGCGGGAAAAATATCCTTTACAGAAGTGGGAGGTATAGAATGACCAAAAAGAAATAAAAGTCAAAGAATTAAGTATAAAAAATATGGTAAAAAATTGTGTATAGAGACCGTAATCTGTAAAAAAAMCGTATATAAAGCATGTAAATGTATTTCTATATTTTTAAAGATATATATGGTTTAAATAAGATCTTCTGAAAAATCCTAGGTAGAAGCATCAATAGATTTTGTTGAAAGGGAAGATTTAAATTGCTCAACTTAAATTTTCTTTTTTTTTTTTATTTTATAGTCATACCTTTGTTAATTTGGATTTTATAGCCACACATTTCCCCTCCTTTTACTTCAATATTTTTTCATTTTAGTAAACCAGCTAACTGGGTTTCATGCACTACGGACTGGCTGGCAATAAACTGAACCTTTTTGCCTACTTCAGTCACATAAYCTAGGTCAGTGGCTCAAGATCAAAAGCAACAACATTACAGATGCTGTAAGACTTCGACATTACTCCACTATATAAAACTGAAAGCATATTACATTCTGATTTCTGAGTGCAGAAATGGCATGTAACGATTACCTTTCCAACCACAAAGAAGAAGAAACTTGTGGCCCTAAAAAAAATTCTCAGCCCTCCACCACAAGYACCAGTGTTGGAAAAAAACAAATCATGGCTTTGGCAGATGACAGTAGTCACTAGCAACGCAGATACAAGCTTTACAGAAATATGCCAAGATTCTGTGTCCACACCCATCTGGAATACATGCCCTAAAATACGCCAAATATCAGACAGGTATGGGCTTTTCCAGGACTCTTTTTGTCTTTCCAACCTGGGTTAACAGTCATGTCAAACAGTCACAACTGGCAAACGTTATTTGATTCTGCCATCCTTGCAAATGACTATTTTGAAGTGACTTCTTTTTTCTRTTGACTAGCAGTGAAGCACACCTACCTACAGATACATATCGACTTCATTAGTTTCTGATGCTCCCCCACAACCTATTTATTTACGCATTTCAGTAAACAGAAAACAGGCTGAACTTCTGTTTTACTCCTATGATAGTGAAGGGATGAGATACACTTCAGCTAAAAGGCCAACATTTTGAAGGAAAAACATGTCAAAACAGATTCTCCTTTTATTTGAGAGAGTCTACTGAGCTGTTGATTTTACAGCTGCAGAAATGATACCATCTATTTTTGTTCCATACAGAGTGCTCCCAAAAGCATGGTGAAAAGTGAGTCTTGACAGAACGGATAAAGATGATGAAGCTCCAGGTCTCAAATCTTCAAGGTGCTGCAACCACAAAGAATTAGACTAGATCCTCAAATTTTACCAYTCAAAGGTTCAACAGGTTCCTGTAAAGGTCAAATGGATGGTCAGAGGTAAGCATTTTGGCTAAAATGAGCCTAGGCACATTTGTTGCTGCTTGAATGCCTCCCAGTGTCAACTGTAACTAACACAGCACTGAYGAATCCTGTATGCAAACAGTCTTGAAATAACAGGACACAGAGGAACTCCCTAACACAGAAGCTTAAATAGGTCAGTAACAACARAAGAGATACTAAGACTATGCTATTAGTGTGAAATGTTATAAAAATAAGTTAGCAGACTCTTTAGACAGAAATATTCCTTGCTTACATTATTTTACAGTAACCCAAGATATGCTTGCAGTTTCAGTTGCAGAAGTCTTTGTATCATTGTATTGATTTAAAAATTGCCTATTAAATGCTTTGGAAATAAATAATTTATAGTCTATAGTACTATGGGTAATCAAGTAYGATTAGTCCCAGGAGTAAATAGTTACATTTGTACCCAACGTCTCCCCTTCCCTCCCTCTTTCCCATTTGTGCAGCATCATCATCACACTACTAGCAAGGCACATYGAAATCTTGTTGTAATATTGCCTTGATCTGTCTCCCTTGCTAAATTTAAAAGCAAGTGAAGGAATTTGCTTGTTTTGCCAGAGGAAGAGGGAAAAGTTTAACCTCCTCCAAGCAGAAATTAAACTTTGCAACTCATAATTAAATTGCTTCAGAGAGAGTCTTAGGAACACAAGGACTCAGCTTGTAAAATMGCTTCATATTTGTAGGTATCACAAGGGTCTTTCTGTTTGGAAAGATTGTGTTCTTTTCTCTTTACTCCGAAGTAGTAAGTTTTAATACACAATAATTTCTTGGTTTAGGGCAACCTCTACAAGCTGTGGCAAAATGTCATTCTCTCATCTTGTTTAACAAGCATTTATGTGTGCTTTAAGTATCACCTATTTTGAAAATGTATCTTCAAAACTGAACTGTACTTTCCAATACTCAGAGGTAATTATCTTAAGCAAAATTAAKAAGCAAGAATGCTGTTATTGTGTGAATGTCAACAGGTATTTGAATTCTTACCTCAACTTCAACTACTTGTGGTTTATATATATATATAAACACACACACTTCTCTAGCCTGCCTGATTTTAATGCACCATTGAGACTTAAGTTAATTTTTATTTACCATTTTTGTCTTCCTTCATGAAAGGATTTTTACTGAGGAAATTAAGTTCTATCTTATCTTGCAAAAAAATCCACAAGCAATTACAAAAATTACAGTAACATATAATGAAAAATTTCAAAGTACTTGAGAACTGGCATAAACATATTACAAAACAAAAAAATGCCATATATAGGAAATTCTCCGCCTATTAGGCAGCTAATCTGGTAAATTACTGAATTTCATTTACATATGGTGRGTCAAAGCTGCCACTTCATGTCT
Source organism: Oceanodroma leucorhoa (assembly GCA_030449065.1). NCBI lineage: Eukaryota > Metazoa > Chordata > Aves > Procellariiformes > Oceanodroma > Oceanodroma leucorhoa. The sequence continues at coordinate 24,691,508 of JASVER010000003.1, read as the reverse complement.
GACTGCTCCAGCTTCAGAAGGTAAAGCTAACAATAAACTGAGAACAAAAGTTTGTTACAAATACAACTGACTGGATTTCAGTTCTGTAATAATTCAGAACCAGAAGAAGCTTTTCCTGATATCCCGTTGCCTGCTCTGGCTGGAGTTTGATTAAAGAACTCCTCTCAGAGATCAACTTGAAGTTAGCCAAATATTTGAACTAATCAGGTTTGGTAGAAGTTTCATTAATCCAAATAAATGAAAAACATCCTCCTAAATTGGTACCCAAATATCCAGCCTACAAGCATCATATGATACACAACTGATTTTGAAAGGAAGCATGGTCCTGGAGTGTATCATGTGATCTTTGTTGTAATTTGCTAACTAGTTTTTCACCATCTTTTGTATGAAAATGTTATTTTAATTATGAATTATTTTCTGATTGAACATTTTCCTTTAATTGGCAAATATCTGCAGCAATTAAGTCCTCCAGATTGACTCAGACAGTTAAATCCCCCTTGGGGATTTAACAATTACATAACTCGTTTTTATCTACCATCACATACAACACCTGGATGCCAAGTTACTGGAAGTGTTTCTATCCTTATAAATAATGCAACATCCTAATGTTGCTAATTATGACATGTACATAATTTATTGCTCCCTAGAGCTGACAGAAATTTCTATCTCCTACAGAATGCATAGCATCAGTTTTTGTAATGACAATAATTTTGAGGAAAATTATCGCAGGGCAGGAAGGAGACTGAAATTCTTCTCTCCCTGCTTACATTACACTTCCATAAATACAATGGGAATTTTCAGTAAGTGTGCAATGTCTGATTTAGAACAGTAGACTTGTTTAATAACAAAGATGCAAATAGACAGAAATAGACAGGATTTTCAAATAATTCAACTCAGTGATATCAAATTAGTCAGGTGCTTATTTGCATTTCTGACTACTTAACTACCCTTAAAAAAAATTATCTCACTTATATGTACTCATTTGCACTTCCAAGTGCATTTGTTTTCAAAGAATTTTTAATGGCATGTTTGGCTGTATCTGCCTTTGACATCCGAGATTACCCAAGAGATTTTTCGTAGAATAAATGGCAATGATTCCCTTCAGGGTTTGTTTTTTTTTTTTTCCCAGTCATCAAAAAGTTTGGTGTACATTGACTCAGAGAGCTGAAGAGCTACTTGAAAAATCTAGATGACAAAATACATTTAGCAGATTCATTACATGAGATAAAAATTTCTTATGAATGTAGTAGGCTCATGTTGGTACTATGCAGAAAGTTTGAGAGGAGTAGGCACAGTAAGTTGCAAGGAATTGAGCAGTCTAATTCATTAACAAGTAACAATTTGGGGCATGTTTAGTTTTCAATATATAACCTGAGAAATGTCAAAGTAGTCTGATTCTTGATAGATAATTATTTCAGACTTATTTCTCATCCACTACAAAAGACTTGGAGTTATTACTCTTGGGAATCCTGACTGCAAATTGACTATCCTCCCTTTTATTAAGAGAATTCATCTTGTTTCCTTTATTTACTGGGGAAATGARAGTAATCATAGGTAATTATTTTGACTATGAAGCTAAATTGCTATGGTCATGTCACACTTGATCTGTAAAAAACCCCACTGCACTAAAACTTTTCCTGCTCTCACAAGCCTATTTGTTCAGTTGTTCTCTTTCAGCATAAAATCACGTTTGAGCATATGTAAAACATTTACCATATTTTATATTTTTKGGGGAAATTAGGTTTCTGTTCTATGCAGAAGTGTACTGTGGCTGAACCCAGGAGCAAGTGACCAGCAGAGACCTCAAGCACTAGCTGGGTTGGGTTGTTCTGCTTCGTCYCAGTGAACAGAAAGTTCTTGTGAAATTTGAGCAAAACACCCTCAAGTTACTTAAAAAATTAGATTTTTACCATCATGTTATATCATGATACAATATTTACTCTTGATAGTTMAAGAAAAATCTTAAAATAAACTCTAAGTTGTTATTGTTTATATAAATTTTATAGAATCCAAGTAGACACATTTCCAGTAAGCTAAAATAACAATCTAGTACCTCTTTGGTAAAAAGGTCTACTACAGTAAAGAGAGAAGGTAAAGTGAAGATGACACAAAGATAGTCACCAATGCTTCTTAAACAAAGTTTCAGTCTTTATAAGGTTTAGTGGAAAAAAAAAAAAAGGCTGTTTAAAAGCTTTGATAGCATCAATCTCACAATATACACAGCTCTAAAATTCCAAATACAGATGGTATTTCAGCTTAGTTAAGCTGATTTCATATRTAATTTACTTTTTTATGAAGGTTGGTGGGTATACTAATCTATTGTTTTTCAGCAATAAAATACATAAATTAGAAAAGATACTATTTGCAGGGCACATGAAGTGTTCTTCCAAGTTCCAAGGTAACTAGGAATTCTTAGTTTTGTTCAGATTTTCTGTATAAATACTAGCAAAAAGAGTCTTGTGAGATGCTCTACATATTTCAGCCGCCTTCTATGTTTTCCAAACCATAGAGGAGAGTTTTATTAGGCCAAAAGGTACTGTGTTTCTCCTGTGTGAAATCTACATTCCTGCTTCTGGCAGGTGGCCTGCCACATTTTSTCCAATTATATGCTACTAATGTCTACAACAGAAGCATGTTTTAAATATCAAGGAAGCTTTTCATACAGCAGGTAGAATTACATAGAAAAAAATATCGAAGGCTTAAAAAAAACCAACAACTTTCTTCTGTCTTTTTTTTTTTTGCTCAAAAGTAAGATCTATAGGACAGTTTCTTTTCTGACAGTATCATTACAACATAATTAGCCACATGCTACACTGAAAATGGGAGTGAAGTCACCTATGGTCCAAACAAAATTGTTTCATAATGCTTAAAATCAAAATTATTACACTATTAATTTATGGCTCATAAGTATAAAGACCTTGAAATAACCTCAGTAAAGAAATTCTGAAGGCAATCTTAATTGTAAAATATRTCAAGAAGAAATTTTTAGAAGCAATATGAGAGGTCAAGACAATTAATTTTTCTAGACTTTTATGCCTACTTAATGTTACACAGAATGAAGTGATTCAGCCTATCAATATTGCTGTTTATACATCCTTTTGTATACAAAGAGATCACAACTTGCTTATGAAGTGCATCTTAAAAATCCTTCATTTAGGATTATCATTGACCATAAGACTAACTGTCCATTTGGACAGCCTTTACCATCCCTTCAATTAAATTTCCTTTCCCAGTGCATAATGCAACCAACATCAATTCATTACTGTTTCAGACCAGAGGCAGGAGACTGAAGTCAGTACTGGCTCAGGCTAAGGAGCCTGCTGTAGATCAAAATTTCAAAAGACGAGATTATTCATTTCTGATTTGCCCAGCAATGCTCCAAATCATCTCCTGACAGATCATTTGTAAGCATTTTTCTTTACAATTATGTTTCCAACTTGTTCAGTGAAATTGATTTTAAACTAAATAATTACTTTAGACGAAGTCATGGATTTCTCCACTATGACTGATACAGAGAGCGCCAGCTGAATGGAATGCATTAATAAATTTGTGAGCTACTTTGAACAAATTACACATATCGTTATGTGGAAGATTTACAGCAAAAGCAGATCTAATTAAGTGCTTCATAAAGCAAAACATTGGGCAGATGTCAAACTGATAAATCATGTTTTATTTTGTCACTGTGATGAGTCCTTACTTCTGTTAAGAAATATTTTTACCCCACATGACAGTATTGAGATATCCAATGGCTTCCCTAACATTTGAGAAAGATGAAAKCTGCAAGTACTCTCATTTTGCAATTTTGTGTTGAGTGAACTGAAGTTCAGTTAGACATAATTCTTAACTCAGAGGTAATGTCAGATAATTGTGTTTCATATTTCAGCTGGTACTTTTCCATGCACAAGCACAATATTCATCTTTTCTAAAAGCACCTTTACCATCTTTGAGAATATTCACAGGCACAAACTTGTATTTAGAAGTAGAGACAAAAGTTAGAGACTAGACAGATTACCATTTATTTTAAAAATATTTTATGAATGAGCAAGTCAGCATTTTCACATAACTAGAATTTACTATATCTTAGTAGTATATTTTTATGTATTTATAAAATATTTCTACTTGTATTGATATACCATGGATAGGACCAATAAGGAATCTCAAATGTATTTTCAGTCTACTCACATGCTAAATTTTACAGAAGTATGTACAGCCTACAGAGCTTATTTGCCCAAACAGAGTGTCATGTTGATGTTACCATGCTTTTTAGACTCTAATCTAGATGAGCTACATGGCATTGTCTACTTTAGCAACAACAGAACCCAAAAAGACCAGTTCTGTGGAGCAAAATAGTCTAGTACCAGCTAGACATCCGACAGCCACGTTATACACGTTTTGAGTATCTTGTTTTACCTTCATAATGGCTCTTGTCTAATCTGATGATGAAATAGTGGAGTACGTTCAGAGTGCATCTTCCAATTTAGTTTCATCTGAAATGATGAATGTCCATGCACTCCTAAAACACAACACTGAAAACCAAACAGAATAAGTAGGGTTGATTGCAAGAGCCTCCAGGAAAGTTCACTCTTAATTTAGACCAAGACACAAACACGAAAACATCCCCTGATGCTATATTATCTAGTATATCCTTCCACCGTGCTCCAGGGTGCAGTGTAGGCGTGCTGAAGCAACTGGATGGAAAAACTGAACTCAGAAGAGGATTTTGCCAGCATGGCTGGAGAAACTTAACGTCTCTTTGCAACTTGAGCGACACTGAAGACAGATCAGGACCAGTCAGAATACATGAAGGAAGAAATTTGCAGCTTGTGTGAGCCTGCAACTATTAGACTGTTTTTGATCTTTGCACATCATTAACAGAAGGACATAGGCAAAGTGGACTCAGATAATAAAAGAACAAAGAAAATTATGGAGAGGCTTAAAGACTTAAGAAAGATTGTTTCGTTATTTGACAGCAAAACTGACTTGATAGGCATCCATAAAGATCTGCAGCATGTAAACACATACTGGAAAGAGAAGATTATAAAAGCTGCCTTAGGAGGGYATAATTTGGAATAAATTCATGAAGAAAGGAAATAGAACACATAGGTTATCAGAACAAGAAAAAAAATATGACTACAGATCCTCATAATAACTTTCACCTAGAAAGACTATATAATTTCTCAGTGCTAGATAGTTGAGTTCACCTGTAAAGGTAATACTGTTCCTTATTGGCTCAATAGTAAACCTAAAAGCATTTATTTTTCTGACATTACCTATTGGTAAAGTTAACATCTTCTTTGCTTTGCATTTACTTTTAAAATAAGCCTCCTACTACTTAGGTCTTCAGGAAGACCTTCAAAGACAGACCCYAAGAAACAGGTTGCTGACTCAGGAACAACAGGGAAAAAAATTAAAGGGTTTTCTTGATCCAAATGATATTGTAGGGACAWGAGTTTGTCTTCAGAGTAAAAATTTCTTCTAAAAGAACAGAGTCAATGAGACTYTAAACCTGTGCCTTGTCCCTTTTGACATTGATTTGGTGCAGCAGAGAGAAGAAACTTCTGAAAGCACTATGGAAGCAGAAGTCAGCAGATATCACAAAGAGAGATATAATTTCTAAGTAGAACACCAGTGTTCTGTMTCATTGATTTTTCTTCCAGCATCTGCATATCCCAAAGGATACTCCAAGTCATGAAGGAAAAAAGTATGCAAAATAAAAGAAAGGACAAGTTAGGTGTTTAACCTCTACCTTATAACTGGGAAATGAAGCACAGCCACCTTGTTCTGTCAAAAATACGTAAGAAAAATAAAGAGTTGATGTTTTCAGAAGACCGAAATATTCAGCCATGTCCCCCCATACTCTGGAGAACAGTACAGCAGCCCCAATCTGTTGTTAATCAAGACTTTGAACAGATTAGAAATACTTTAGCAACRTCAGTGGGGCTGTGGTCCCACCTTTCTATGCAGAGGGCAACACGGAGGCTTCCTAGGCTTACATAGWTGTATCGTCCCTCTTGCTGCCAGTTTACCTTTCAATGCAAAGTGTAGATACATGCATTGTGGTTTACTTTAGTCAATAGAGAGGCCCTAATTTTACACAGAGCCTGCATAATACATGGAAATCAGTACCTGCATTAATCAAAATTAATTACGTAGTGTAAATGAAAACAAGGCTCTAACAGCTGAACTGCCACATGGGTAGCTATCCTGTCAGGCACTCCGTCTGTAACARTAATGTTGAGCTATGTGGACAGATATAACTGCACACATCTTGCATGTCTGCAGCTATTTCCAATCGTGATTGACAGCACAGAGACAGCAGATGGATATTTAGTATTACATTTACATTTTATTAGCTAGGCTGAAGCTTTGATAGGGCTACAAGTAATGGGGAAACTAAGTAAGACTTGGATGAGTAACTGGAGTAAATGAAACCATGTTCCATACACCTGTTTCCTCCATATCACAAGTCACTGTTTTGCTTTCAGGTTGTGGTGGAGCATTTGTCTTTTCTCCCTCATTTCATCTTTGTTCTGAAATCATAAAGATAGAAGGCAGTTCTATACATTTATTACATAGGCAAACTTTGGGCTTTTTAACCTTTCAGTGTGTACTCAGCTGGGCTGGAGTAGAGGAGCAGGCACCACATGCATYGCAGCTGCAAAGGGGTCCAGCATGGCTGACAGCTTAGGAGACATTCAGTTGAGTTTTGTATTTTTCAATGGCATTTTTAGGCCCTAATTTTAAGGAGTAAAAGGTTGTTTGACTTACACAGTTGTGCTTCCCTTTGCCTCATGAAGGTGAATGAATGGAAGATTTTTGGGCTGGGCATGATCTACAGACATACTGCAGCCCTGACACTAGAAATCTAGAAGTTATACAGAGATCCACAAATGCTCTCATGTGCTAATCAAGTTATTTAATCAAGCAAAGGCCAGTTTTCCTCACTTTAAAACAGATAAATGGAAAAAATTGTATTTTTATGTTTATTTGAAGCTGGTTCAAGCTAAAAATCAGTTTTTCATCAAAAGTGATTTGTTGGCCTTAGAATACAATTCCAGCCAGATAAAGGCATAAAACAATGGAAGTTCACTGTAAAGACAACCAACCGTTTCAAATTCCCATGCTGTAAAATTTAGTAACATTCAGAAAAATTGAAAAAGATACAGACTGATTCACTACTTTTGAGTTCTAGTCTAAGTAATTCTGACTCCATACTTAAACAAATTAAGTCAATGATAAGTAATTCCTTAATTCCAATCAGTTTTGGATCAGGTCTATTACACGAGAAGAAGGCAAAAATACCTATATCAATTGCACACAAATTTTAAGCAAGGAGAAGTACTGTGACCTGATATTGAAAGCCATGCTTTAGGACATGGTCACCAAAAAAAAACCCCACACCTACATTAGGCTTTTTACCAAGCAGCATAGAGATAAGAATCTACAGTTTTCATATGCATAAAAAGCTGTAAAATAGAAATAAAATAAAAGCTATATGACTCAAAAGCCCCATTGCCTATGAAGGTCTAACCAATGTCTTACTACAAAAAGGTTATGAAGAACAGCATGGTATGCTTTTACAAAATGCCCCCATAGCTACAGATAATTAAAAGTAAAGATAAATGACTGTTTAAAAAGGCAAGTTAGAGTTATATCCGAGTATATTTTAAATGATCATGCTAGAAAAATCAGATGCTGCTCTTACCTCCTAAGAGGAGCTAGTTGCCAGTTTTGTTAACAGCACTAATGACAGGTCTTGGTACACGACTCAAAGGCAAATGTGACACTGCCTGTATGCCTCAAACAGCCATTCCCAAGGGTTTCAAAAGGAGCCACCAACACGAGTGCTCTGAGGTGGAGGGCTCTTGGGAACATTCAAAAGGGCCTTTAAGGATATTTCATTGGGCAGCTCTGTTAGAAAGCTGACTTGATGAAACTCCGTTTAACAAAAGAGAAAGCACATAATATTGTAATATTAATCTATCTGGAGAAAAGACTTAGCCCCAGAAATGCTGAGAACTTTTAAGTGTACATATTAAAAAAAAAACAACAAAACAAAAAAACGATTTCCCCCCCTCAACATGAGGATTTTTTTTGAAATTTTACTACATATTATGGAATTTAGAGGAAACTGATTACTCTAATCCTTTGAGCAGGATTCATAACTGATTTTTAAATATAGCAATGATTTTTCAAACATTCATCTACCTCATGACTTTGCAGGATTCAGTCTCACATTGGTAAGCAATTATAGAAACAACTTACTCCTCTAATACTTCTGTACTTTCTAGGAATGCCTACAAAGCAACAAAGAAACCCAGTTCCTTGTGGTGACATGCCAACAAGTATCCCAGGTTATTTCTGTGTATTTTACAACTCTTGTTTCTATTTTACTATGAAGAATAAGAAGCAGCTTTTTGCATTTCACCATAAAAGCATTAGACAGAGCCATTTATCCTAGATTTGAAAGATTTTGCTTCCACTGGTAAAGAGTTATAAAGCTGCAATAGTATCACTCCTCCCCTGATTCTGCAGGTGTCAGATCCRCTATGACTTAAAAATTCAAGTGAAAGAAATACTGAAAGTGACAGTTTGCACTAAAAGCAGATGATAACTCTTAGCAGCACGTATTTCCTTTAAAAACAAAAACAAAAAAAAAAACACAAAAAAAAMCCCACAAAAAAACCCCACAAAAAACCCACAACATTTTACAGGGCACGTCGTCATGATCTTTTGAAGACTTTATTGTTGTTGACGTTCATTTAGAAACCAGGAGTGAAACCCAGATAGGAGCTTTACACCACAGCAACTACAGGTTTCTCGGAATCAATCTCCCTCAACAGCAAGGAAGTGTTCACAGGGTTCCCAGACACTTTTATATTTGTAAAGGAGGCAGCTCGCATTAAATGAGTTGCGAGGGGGGCAAGTGTTCATCTCGTTTTACCTAATGTTTCACTCAGGAAATTATTTCTCTTTTAGCAGTTGGCAGTGCCAAACAGATACGGATGACTAATGATGAAGGTCATTTGCTGAACTTTTTTCCTTTCTAAGGGAGATGCTCATTTCTTGTCTGCCGTGGACAAAATTAGTAAGTTTGGTATAGTGGACAAAATTTTAAGAAAAAATGGATTTTTCTTTTTGTGAAGGATGTTCTTCACATTTGCAATTACAGACCAAAAACACAGTCACAAACACGTTTTCACAAACTTAAATGTGAGCACAGGTAACAAATTAAAATTTAATAGCTTAAGTGTCAGATATTTCAGTCTTTGGTTATACTGACTTATTTGGAGAAAGCACCTTCTTCACCTCAGTTTTACTTCTTTCTTGCCAAGTAGAAAGGAATTTTTATAAACATATCAAATGATCATTATTAAAATAATTCTAGTGAAATTTTTGTAACTGTCGGTTCACATAAAATTGCAGTTGTATTTCAGTGAACTCTTAAAAATCATTGTAATTACTTCAGTTAAAGGCTGGTTTGAAAATACAGCTTGTCTACAGTCAAATAAAAAATACAAAAAATCTAAGTTAGTATAGGTAATTCCAAGTAAGTTTATTGTTTACTAAGTGGCACACTGCAACTTTTGAAAGAAGATAACACTATGTCTTTACATCCAGTTGCAGAAAGTCTGAAAAAATAGACTTAGTCATTCTATTTAATTATAAGTGTCATTTTCTCTAATGGTATGCTCTTCACAGATACTTAATAGGAAGCTTTGTTGCAAATTGCAAAGTCTACAATACACAAAAGAGCAGAGAAAAGACTTCYACTTGCAATTATGCAAGAGTCCTACACTTAAAATTATTTTTTTTAATGWAGAGAAAAATGCTGTGACAGATGTTTTAAAGTAGTCCACTATAGCTGCTAAATACACTGTATCTCAAAGACTACAATCGTCCCTGCACAAGGTGCAAGAGTGACAAGGCTCTTCGGGACTCTGAAGTGGTATGGAGACTAAACTCAGGCCCACACAAACACAGCAATCCGTAAGAGCCCTGTTACAGGGGCCTGCAGCATTACTGGGCATCTAGATTTATTTAGAATCCTGGYGATTTATTTAGAATCCTGGTGATTCATTCTTCCCAACTTCATACACATTTCTTGTTTCCAATGCATAGAAATAGTGCTGGCTCTGCATGGCTGTGTACAGATAGTTTATACATGGCTGTCACCCCTATCCTAAATAGGGCCACAGCTGTTTCTTCTCTGCCTCATCCAATGCATAGAGGGGGAAAAAAAAAAAAAAAAAATCAGAGTAAGCATTTTTGATCACAGAACAAGCCTATTTCATTGTTATGATGAAAACAATCGTTTTTTCATTGTTTCAGTAGGCTAGTAATAGATTATTTTCACCAGAAAAAAAAAAAAAAGAGTACCACAGAAAAGACCTGTGGATTAATTTGGTCTCAATTTATAGTTACACACTGTCCTTTCCTCAGAATGGATTGCATTGCTATAAGCTAACCCTCAAGCACATAAAATTATCACAGAGCTCTATTTTCCATGGCTCGTACTTCTGTGGAACCACTGAAGTAGCAATATACTATCCCACAAGAAAGATATTATTAAAGTTTAATAAGGTAACTCAGAAGAAAACGGATTTCTAAATAAAGGCTGCTGTGATTTACCAGTAACCATTTGTTGAGAAGATCAGTCATCCTTTATTACTGTGAAATAGAAAAATAACTTCTGAGCCTGTGTAATACTTCTAAATTTCCCAACTACTAAAACAAAATCACTAAACACAAACCAAATTTCCCAACCACTAGATGCAACAAAAAAAAGATTAAGGGAACTAGTTATATATTGTCCTGCTCTACTTCATTCTAAAACTCATACTTCAGACAATTCATAAAACTTATTATATGGAATAAGTATTTAATATTATAATACATTGTCATGGTTTAACCCCAGCCAGCAACTGAGCCCCACCCAGCCGCTCGCTCACTCCCTCCCAGTGGGATGGGGGAGAGAATCGGAAAGGTAAAAGTGAGAAAACTCCTGGGTTGAGATAAAGACAGTTTAATAGGGAAAKCAAAAGCCGCGCACGCAAGCAAAGCAAAACAAGGCATTCCTTCACTCCTTCCCAYGGGCAGGCAGGTGTTCAGCCATCCCCAGGACAGCAGGGCTCCATCACRCSTAAYGGTKACTTGGGAAGACAAACACCATCGCTCTGAATGTCCGACCTTCCTTCTTCTTCCCCCAGCTTTATATGCTGAGCATGACATCATATGGTGTGGGATGTCCCTTTGGCCAGTTGGGTCAGCTGTCCTGGCTATGCTCCCTGCCAGCTTCTTGTGCACCCGGCAGAGCATGGGAAGCCGAAAAGTCCTTGACTAGTGTAAGCACTACTTAGCAACAACTAAAACATCCGTGTGTTATCACATTATTCTCATRCTAAATCCAAACCACAGCACTATGCCAGCTACTAGGAAGAAAATTAACTCTATCCCAGCTGAAACCAGGACATACATTTACGTTTTTCCATAAATATACTCTTAAATATCCTTTTAACAATATAATATCAGTAACATTCCTGAGATGAACTTCAGAGTTAAAAAAAAAAAAACCACAACATTTTTTACATTTGAAAAACTTMATTTTTTTTCCTACACTTTAGTGATTCAGAAAGAAATCCTAAGTCAATAGGTAACCATCAGCTAACTATCAGGTTGGTATTTTAGCCCGAGAGAAGGAAGGAAACAGAAAAATGTGGAATTTGAGGTATCCCAACTGGTTTTGATATAATTTCTGGATTCCTGTTGTTTAAATACAGAACATTTACCTGAAATATTCTAGCTTCCACCTGGATTTTAAGTATAATTTTCTCTTTCATCATCTGCAGGATTTCACAAATCCTGACAACTCATCCTGTAATTAACAATTGGATCTAGCTTGCCTTGTGCTTTTTTGCTTTGCTGAATTGACAGCTTTTGAACCAGCTCTGCAGGGTAGCTGGGGTCTCCAGGGGAGAGAACATAGACAAAGAAAAAAAAGTAGTAGAATGAGCAAAATAAGTAAAAGAGTAAGRTGGGAGAAATACAGGAGTAGTGATAGTAAGAGCATGGGAGAAAGGAAAATAAGCTATTAAATCAAATCAGGTGGGTACTAGTTTCACTTTCCTTCACAGTAGAGGACAGAAAGCACTTCCTGGTGCAGATGTCCATAAGTGAATTTAAAATCAGTGAGAAAGCATCCTCTTCCATAGAAGTTATAAATTCCTTTCACCCCTGAAATAGCTACATAGCTATATATATAAATGCTTTAAGTAGTAAAGTGCCAGTTTGAAAGAAGCAGCTTGGTGCATATTTTGATGAGGTGGGGACTAGAAAAATTGAATGCCATGAACTACAGCAGCTAATTTCAATTTCAAATAGATCCTAGCTCTCACTAAAATACAAAGTGACAAAGTAATTCGGTACTGCTGTGACACAATGAGATTGAGGTTGAGAATGTTAAAATGGCTGCAGTAAAATTCTTAATTAAGTCTAAAGAAGGATTTTTTGGGAAAAGTGYCTTTTACTTTGAAAAAAGGCAGAAAAACATCTCAAAGAAGAAGAAGTTTCATTGATAAATCCTCAAACCTAAATGAGAAAGGAGCTGACAATGCTCCTCTTATTCAGTATTTCACTCGTTATGGTAACCCGCCACACACGAYTGAATTGGTTTCAGTCCCTGCCTTTTACTAGGGCAATTTTAATCAGTGCCCAAGGCTGGCGTGCTGCCTGAAGCAAGACAGCACAAAATAACTCATTTCAGTCTTGCCTCTTGATATGATCTTTAGGTAGAAGTAGTTGAATATTTATTGGAGAAAGAATTAGTATTCAGATATTCAGTATTTGAAGAAAGTGCACACRTTCACACTTGCTTTCTTTGGTATAAATATTGGTGTACTTAATACAAAGCAAAGCAGTGGGGATTACTGGTGGTGCCCCCCCAGACACSTGAGGTGTGGTACAGGAGGAGTCCAATCCAAGGCAGAGAACAACGAACCATTKCCAGCTCTCGCTGAAGTTCACAGGTCTGTGCTCACAACCAAATGTTCTGTTCGTATTCACACTGTCTGTATTCACAGCACCCATGTATMATAAGTAATTTTTTAAAAACAAAGTTTTCACAGTAAAGCCATAACAAAGCATTTTTATTTTAAAAAATATTTATTTTTCAAAAATCTCTTGCCTATTTTATTCAGATTCCATTTATTTTCAAGTAATTCAGTATCACTGCTTATATAAAATAAGAAAAGACTTAAAATCTGAAACAGACATTTCTTTTGTTTTGATTGCAAAAATTTTGGAGACCATGGTAGACCATAATAGAACTTCAAAGTATAACATTTATTTGGTGAAAGCACGACAAAACTTAAGTAATTCTTAATAGCAGATTTATTAAAAACTCATTTCCTTTAGTTGTCGTCAATCTATACTAATAATTCATTTTAATGATCCTGTCTCCAATACCCATGACCATTGAATTATTAAAGCTAGAAGACAGACATAAAGTACACATGTCAGCACATGCTTCATTCAAGATGCTGTGAAAGCAAAGTGTAAAGATCCTACAGTATTCAGCATTGCTAAGGCATCTATACAGCTCTTCCAGTGAAGTTACGTGTATAGTCTATAAGTTATGGTCTGTATTTAGATTTTGTGGACAGTCTCATTGACATGACTCGTGTGACTGAAGTTCATTTTAGGTACAGTTAAAAATTTTTAAATGAACAGTAGAAAAATAGTAARGAGTACAATAAGGGGAACTGCAAATGTAAGACAAAATGTTTATGCCATTCAGAGTAATCTCTGAAACTTTTTGATCTTGTTTGTTAAACATCTATCTAATTCTGTTATTATTATACTGTACTTGCAACTTAAATTTTTCTGTCAGATTTTAAACAGCATCTGGAATGCAATTATATGTCATATATTACCAGCAAGAGGGAAATTCATTTGATATTCTTAACTTGTCCTTTTGGGATATTACAGAGTGCTAACAAGGCAAAAAAAAAAAAAAAAAAAAAAAAAAAAAAAAAAGAGTGCCTCACTAGTTTTAAAGTAAACCACCAAAGTTAGAAATTCTCATGTTAAAGTTCAAGAGATTAACACAGATCACCATTAATACATAATCACAATACAAGTACATAACAGCACTTCATCAACAATATTATATTGTATAGCCCTAACTCTAGATGAAATGTTTATTTAAGAATGAATATTTTATTCTACTTATGCCAGGCAATTTCTCTGTGTAAGCAAAGCCATAGAAAGGAAGACAATCTACTTAGCTTCAAGAAACCTAATGGACTATCACACCCTCAGTAATCTTTGAGAGAAAATGGAAGTATATCAACTAAAATCCATGTTTCCAAAACCCAGCATATAATAAATGACTCTTAGCATTGATAATTTTTTTTTTTTTTTTTTTTTTTAAATTTTTCCCTCCCCCACCTCTGACAATTACAGGAAGTCTTTCCATGGTATAGAGCACGAACAGTATCATCCTGGCTGCTCTAGTCAAATCCTAGCCATGCAAAGACAGAGAACAGATTCCAAAAGTCTTCAGATGAGCAAGAAAAAGTAACAGAACACATCTATGGATCAAAAGAGGTGGAACAGGATATGACAAAGATGCACACAATAATGAGTTAATAAGACAACAACTAGTAACTATAGAGGAATGAATACTGGCTCAAAACACCCCAGCTGGTGAAAAAACTGGGTCATGACACACCTTGTGTCATGGAACCCAGACCAAAAAAAAAAAAAAAAAAATGTTTTTGACCTGAATTCTAATCCTACTTGGTGAGAGTACCTACAAAACCTTAATTGTTCTCATTACTGGTGGTGGTTTCAGTTTTGCAGAAACTTTGAGGAGGCAACTTAAGACCTAGCACAAGCTAAACGAGAAGCTTTGATGACATATTTCACTATAGCATGAGACTCTTTCCCTACTACATACCACAGTACCTTAAAGAGAACTGCAGTTAAGGGACTCTTAGGCAGAGAACTGAAGAGGAATAATAATTCTGTGGGGTGCTGGATTACTTAAACAGTTATATTAACAATGCGAAGCTAACAAACCCACACTAATTGTTGCATCAGGTATTACATTTACTAATTGTTCAAGCAAGAACCCAGCTCCTGTAGAAAACAACCTAAAGACTTAGCAAACASCTAGTATTCAGACAAATTACATATATTCCCCCTTGTGGTAAAGACAATGCTTTTAGCCAGTGGTATCGAATGCAGTGCTGGAAGCTTTGTAAGTCTTCTCTGCCCTTTCTTATCCCTCACACTAATTAATCTCAATGGGATTTTGTAAAATAGTGAGAATAGTAACTGTAAGATAGCATTCAATAATCACACATTTCTAAACTGGTTTGAGTTACATCCCCGGCTACTGCAATTTCAGAAATCCCAGTCTCATTAAGAAACCATTAATGTAGAACAATGACATCAGGAGGTCACACCACAGCAACCAAGCCTCTTCAGAAGCACAGGGTGGCTCTAAGGGAGGGGGGGAGGAAATTGTTTGGTGGGTTTTTTTGTGTGGTGTTTTTTTTTTTTTTTTTTTGCAAGTATGCTTTCAAGCAGGTACTCAATGTTTCTTTTCAGAGCAGGGCTCCTGGAAGAGGGATAGAGTATTATGTTTATTTGTAGTACTGCATGACTGCGGAAAAGAGGAAGAAACTTATGCAGTTATGCTTAACTTCAAGAAAGGACTGAACCGTTGTAGAKTAGGAGGAAAGATATGAGCATGATTTATTCTGGGATTTTTGTCTTCCTTCCCCTCCTCCATTAAACCAATTTTGTTCATCTTAATTCTAGGTCTTGCAAGATCTAATTTTTATAAAAATGAAAGAAGTTATATAAGCAATTATACAGAACTTTCAGGAGTGATGATGATGGATGGGCACATAATTGCAGTGGGTTTTGTTTTTAACTGACATAATTTACTTTTTTAACATATTTTCTTGTAATACTGTCATTAAGAGCCATTAGCTCATTTCAGGAGAATTCTTATGGCCACGGCCAGGGAAAGCACTAGTTAGGCAATCACTTTGCATTATTTACATCGTGAGACATACAGCACCAATACATAAGCCCAAATACATAATTTTAATATTAACACAAGAAGAAATTAAATCTCCTTCCAGCTGTGTTAGAGCTCTCTAAATTAAATGTATTATCTTTTGATTGAAATTCCTATTATTATATTAAGAGACTTTTTGCAGCATTCTTGTTACTTCAGAACAGATGTTGGATCATGCAAGTTCAATTCCATAAAATATGGTGAAGTCACACCTGCAGCAGTAAAAAATAATGGGGAAAAAAAAATCTAAAAGAAGTTGGGGCAAAAAGACCAGAAACATAGGGGATAGATCTTGATGAATTGCATAAAATCACTTTTTCCAGTCTCCTCATCTTCTATTTTGACACTGGAGAACACTTATAAATACAAATCATATGTAAAGATAAATACAGAGAGAGGGAGTCTCAGRAGCCTGTAAACAGCAGTGGACAGAAAAGCAGACTGCAGTGGAATTCTCCTCAGGCATAACCTCAATTTTACTAGCCTTTTAGAATGTAAATTATCAGTTCAGAGGTTCAGTTGTGGCTATAATAAAGGCTAATGAATGTTTTTGATCCTGATACAGGTTTATCATAACTTCAGTATCTCTGCATGG